>CAMTDV010000022.1:89222279-89822279 GCA_947069175.1 Scalesia atractyloides
TGCTTTGAAGCGGGTTAATCAAGTTACTTACCTTTAGTAGATCAGTCATCCAAGAATCAAATATCTGAGTTCTGGGTTTAGAAATAGGAGGTAGGATAGTTCCAATACGAATAGGTAGACTAGCAGCTATCGCAGTTCGATGGAGCTATCTGAAGAGCATATGAAGACTTTGGAAATGGATTGCAGCGAGTTACCTTACGGTAAGGAAAGTGCTGTCTAGCGGGTCTCTTTTACCCACTAAGCTTACATGTATAGGCAAGGTTTTAGCCTCAAAGGCGCGCTTCACTATGGAGGTTTCTCCCATAAATCCAGTAGGTTAAAGACACTATGGAGTCTTCGACCCCAAAGTATGTGTCTGCGGGTGGAAGCAGCGTGGTGAGGGGGATGGGTGGCGCTCTCTTGCCGATCAGTTTGGACAGCTTCCCTTACCGATCAGTTGTATTATAGAAAGAAGAAAGAGGTCGATAGAAATGAAATCAGACTAGCAGCAATCTTCGATTCTGATCTCATATTAGGAGAGGAAGTGGACTGGGAAGGTAAATCAGTTTAGAAGGTGAAAAGGTTTGATTGATAACAAGGGCAGGAAAGATTCATTAACAAGGGAATCGCGAACCGGAAGTGCTCGAAAGACGACCTCAACACAAGGAGAATGGATGAGGATTCGAACAAGGTGGGATCCAAACAGAGGGAATAGAGGATTAATAACACAGTCTTAAAGCAAGTCCCAAGAACGAGGAGAAAGAAGATAGCCCAAAGCGATGCAGCCCCATTAAATAGGCAGGAGTAATTACTTAAATAAAGAATCAAGACTAATATTTACCTATGCCTTTGTTTAGCCGATCACGAGATTAGAAATTCAGCACAGCTCGACACTCGACAACAGGCGTTACATCCCCTCGATCCGATTATACAGGCTAGCAACAGAGCTGCAGGAGATGCGGAAACCCCTCAAAACTCAAGGAAAAAGGCTTCCTCCGGAAGAGTTACAGATCGATTAGACTAGCTCTAGTACAGGATCTGATTACTATCCGAAAAAAACTAAGCAACCAGAACGAGAAGCGCCGCTTTTATTGAACGCTGTAATCAAAGAAAGAAAAAAAGGCGTTACCTATGCCGCTGTTTAGCCAATCACGATAAATTCAGCACTGGTCGACAAAGGCCGACGTCCCATCAGGCAACCTCCTCTTGTTTGATTCCGTGCACGAGTAACTTAAAGGGGCTTTTCGGCCTCATAGAATAGCGAAACGGCCCGCTCTTACCCTTAAGCATCGATCCTGAGCTAAGGAAGAGTGACAGGCGGAAGGGGGATTCTAACTAAGACTAGCACCGGATTCTCCACATCCGGAATGATCACACTTTCATTCTTTAATCGGATTCCTTCTGAAGTAGGGGATTTTCCCACTACTAGAACGAGGACAGGCCTAGCTACTTTGCAAGCATTCCAGGCTAGAGCGTCCTCCACGACCTTCTCACGGCCACCCGTAACCCCGCTCCGGAAAGGAAATGCCCTTAAAGAAGAAGCTTAATGACGCTCGCGACGAAGTACTGATTCTTATTCTTCTTCTCTAATTAGGGATTCGACCTCCCGCTAGCATCGAAAGAAAAGTAATAAGGCTTCCCGGCTCACCTGAGAGTCTATCACCCTTCGCTCCTGCAACAAGGGCTATAGCTAGTAGAGCTGGTAACAAAGTCCCAGGAATACCCGCAAGAACCAGTAAAGAGACCTCCTACTCCAGCATCATGATTCGGTTCCACTGAACACTTGACCAATAACATTGGCCTAGATATATATATACATGAGGCCAACTGAAAAACAGGTATACACATCAAATAAACTAGGATGTAGGATTCGGTGGATGATTCGGCATCCTTTCTTAATTGCGTATATAACGGTAGCCCTTCCTAAATAGTTTTTGAGTAGGCTAGGAAAGAAAGAAGAAAGGGATAGAGCTCTGAAATAGTTAACTCAGAGCTGGGGTGGGAACCCAATCGATGTGTCACAAGAAGGCAGTATGAAGTTGGTGATTGTCGCCTGTTAGTGTTAGAGATTCAGATAGAGGAATGCAAACTAGCAAACTGCTCTATCAGCGGAAAGAGAGAGAGAGCCAATACATGACAGGGGGGAGAAGTTAAGCAGGTTTCTTAGACGGAAGGTTCTTAGTCTAATCGGAAACAGAACCCGTCTGTAACCACAATGATCATATGTTTCGGGTTTCAGGTATACCCGTCGGGCTTGGGCTTTTTTGCCGTCCCTAATTGCCCGAGGTGACCCCGACCGGTCACTCTAAAGAATCTGCAGAGTAATGATTGGGGTATCTCGTGCAACCCGTATGAGTAGAGTGGGGTGTCCGTCTCCGACAACATATAAAAGCTGGTGTGCACAACAAACTTCCTGAGTGGCATATCACACCACTCTCCCGCCAATCGAAAACTAACCTCGATCCACTAGTCCTCAAGGTCATCGTCCTCCTCTAGGTGATCGGCTGGGTCTTGGATGGAACTCGAACGAGGATAAAAACTCGATCACCAGCACCTAGTATGATGGCAAGAACTCCAGCTCGAACAACTTGTCACACGGTGGGTTAGTATTTCATAAACATAACAAATAAAACAGGTTAATAACTAGTATACCTCTCCTATGGAGTATCAAATCCGTCTCGTTGCCTCTGTACCTCCTCAAGAGCCGTCCAATCGAACGTTGGATGGCCAGAAATCTCCATACGTCGAAACTTTTCACAGCGAATAATTGTATGTACTAAAGTTTATATAAATGGAAAATTAAATTTTAATTAATATACTTCTAGGGTATTATTCGGGTAAACGGGACGGGTATCGGCGGGTATCACTAAATCCCATACCTGAATTTTATATATTTTTTATCCCATACCTGGCCCATACCCGTCGGGCTTCGGGTAAACCCGACCCATATGTTTCGGGTTTCAGGTATACCCATCGGGCTTGGGCTTTTTTGCCGTCCCTAATTGCCTGAAGCGACCCCGACCGGTCACTCTCTAGAATCTGCAGAGTAACGATCAGGGTATCTCGTGCAACCCGTATTTGTAGAGTGGGGTGTCCGTCTCCGACAACGTATAGAAGCTGGTGTGCACAACAAACTTCCTGAGTGACATATCACGCCACTCTCCCGCCAATCGAAAACTAACCTCAATCCATGGGTCCTCAGGGTTGTCTTCCTCCTCCAGGGGATCGGCGGGGTCTCGGATGGAACTCGAACGAGGATAAAAATTTGATCACCAGCACCTAGCATGATGGCAAGAACACCAGCTTGAACAACTTGTCACACGGTAGGTTAATATTTCATAAACAAAACAAATAAAATAGGTTAATAACTAGTATACCTCTCCTATGGAATATCAAATCCGTCTCGTTGCCTCTGTACCTCCTCAAGAGTCGTCCAATCGAACGTCGGATGGCTAGAAATCTCCATACGTCGAAACTTTTCCCAGCGGTGAAAAGCCTCGGTATCCTCCTCGAATGCTAGATACGGGTGATCTGGAAACGAGTCAATGTCTGGCTCAGCGCCCCTCGAACGCTAGATACAGGTGACCTGGCAACGAGTCAATGTCTGGCTCAGCACCTCGACCCCTCCCTCCACCTCGTCCTCCACGACCACCACCACCTCTCCCGGCACCTCTAGCATCTCCCCATCCTCTGCCTCCACCACGACCCCTCTTGGCGCCACCACCGCCGCCCCGGCCTCGACCCCGAAGACGACCACCGTCACCAACCAAATCCATCTATACAAATAAAATAACGTTTTTATAAGTTCTATAAAAAAATAACATATTTATTATTTCAAAAAAATATAACATTATTATTATTATTCTTAGAAAAATATAATTATATTACTATTTTTAAAAATATAACATTATTATTGTTTTTTTTAAATATAACATTATTACTATTTCTTAAAAAAATATAACATTAATATTAGAGTTAACTGTCATTTCCGCCCCTTTAATTTGTTCAATTATGCTAGTTGAGACCAAATTTCAAATTTGTATCATTTTCGTTCCTAACAATCTTGAAACATGCCAGTTTCATCAAAAAAAAAGCATGAGTTAACAGCCATTTTCGTCCCTATGGTTTTTCCAATTATTCGATTTAACCTTAGTTTTTTTATGGAACTGACATGTTTCAAGATTGTCAGAGATGAAAATGGTATAAATTTGAAATTTGATTTGAACTGGTATAATTGTACAAACCACGGGGATAAAAATGGCAGTTAACTCTTATTATTATTTTTTAAAAATATAACATTTATATATAAGTTTTATAAAAAAATAAAATTTCCTTTATAAAAAACCTATACGCATCGTATAGGCCCTCTACACATCGTATAGGTTAATAATTCTGGGTAAATTATGAATGTTGCTATACAGATGGTATAGCCCTAAAACGCATCGTGTTGGTTTAATTATTTTTTTTTGAAAAAAAATAACTTTATGAGTTAATACGATGCGTATAGGGCTAATACGCATCGTATTAACCCATCGTATCGCGAAACCTCCCTGTAAACAACCCTTCTACCCCACAAATCTACCAAATCTACAAGTCAAACACAAGTCTATTAACGTATAATTGAAGAGGGTTTGAAAATACATATCGTATGTGTGTATACTTGATTCCAAGCCGTATGTGAGGGTGTATAATCGCCTTGTATGTATATGTGTTGATAGAGTATTTTGGGTTCGTATTATGATGTTTACCCCTGGTGATCAGGGGCTAATGACTTTGGAATATAATACGCGTCATATAGGTCTATACGATGCGTATTAACCCCTAGATTCTCAAAAAACATCTTGTTTTTTTTTTTGAAAATTCAAGGGGTTAATACTAGACCTATACGATGCGTATCAAGCCATAATGACGTATTTTGTAGTTAAATGACTTATTATGACGTATATTTTCGTTATGTGCCGTATTTGGGCGTATATTGTTCGTACGGGTCCGTCATGTCAGTGAGGTTCGGTATTGTGACGTTTATTGTCTATATGTGTCGTATTAGGGTTTTAGATTGTCCGTACGGGTTGTGTTATTGCGTAATATGGCGTGTTATGGCGTATATTGTCTCTACTTGGCGTATTGTTCCGTATTAGGGTGTATTATGTCTGTACGGTGCCGTATTTTGACGTATAATGTAGGGTATTTCACGTATTGTATCAATTAAAAAAAACACTTGGAATACATTATACAAACAGAATTCAAATAAATAAATAAATACTTACCTCGTTCAGGTCTTGTCTGGCAACAACGATTCCTTAGGATGGGAACGAAAGCCGGGCACGACCTCCTCCGCGTGATCATCATTTTCTCTCTCATCGTAAAAATCAGGGAGAACAAGCACCTCCTAGAACCATTGCGTGGTAATATTCACATCCATCACTTTCTGTCACTGTTGAGTGACAATTATTTAACCACGTCCCTGATACTATACGATGTGTATAGGTTTACACGTGACGACAATGTTAGCCTTTGACTGGCCTGGAGAATTGTAATGAGCCCTATGCATGTTGTATAGACCTACACGACCAGTATCGAAGGTGTCGATTTAAGATTGTTAGGTGTGCCAATAATACGACCCTTATCTTATCTTAGTAATACGTCTTTGCTAACTTTACCCTGACAACGATGTAGGTTGTCACAATATTATCTATCTTGAATTTTAAGTACCTGTTCGGAAGAGGGAGGTGCCAAGACAAATTGATAATTGTAGGAACACAGTAAGCAAAGGGTGGTGTTTTTGTGAAAATAATAATTCATTGTGGAATTGTAATGAGCCTATGCTTTGTTGTATAGACCTAACGACCAGTATCGAAGGTGTCGATTTAAGATGTTAGGTGTGCCAATAATTACACCTTATCTTATTTTAGAATACTCTTGTAACTTTACCTGACACGATGTAGTGTCCAATACTATCTTGATTTAAGTACCTGTTGGAAGGGAGGTCAGACCAATTGAAATTGTAGACACAGTAACAAAGGGTGTTTTTGTGAAAATATAATCATTGTTGTTTTTGTCTATTTTATTATTATTTGTATGCAATCCTGCAATGTCAAACAGTCAGGCATATCATTTATATTAACCGCTTGATAAATGGAGGAGACCTACACATAAGATACTGTCATTCTGCTTGTTAATAAGTCACTTTGAATAAAAACCACCACAGATAGAGTATTAATTTTTGAAGATGGGTGGTTCACAAACCAAGTACTGTGAGAGCAGCAGCAGGTGTGGTGAAGTAAAAATGTTGAGAGAGAAAACCAAGATTCTGCAACAAAAGCTGGATGAGGTGATGTGCCTACGAGAAACCGAAAGTCAAGTGCATGACCAAGAAATGATGGTCCATGCACTTAGAATCTGAGTGGAAACAAGAGAGGAAGTGGCTGCAGAGACAAGTCAAGAGGCTTGTAGAAGAAAAATCAAGAAAAAGAGAGCTGATTGAAAAGAAACAGCAACTGGAGGCTGTGGAGAGGTGGAAAAGATTGTATCTCGCAATCAAGACTGAACTTGATGATCTCGTCAGCAAAACCAGCCATCAAGGTATATATCAAACAAACATATACACATTATTATGTTACATTTCTAGCTTGATTTTATTTATGATATATTATTATTATTCTCAGGAGCTGTATGTTGGACAGAGGATGAGCTAAGGAGAGAGGTGAGAGCAAAGGATGAAACAATTCAGCTTCTACAAGCACATATAGCTTCAATAGAGCTACAGCAGTCAAGGAGGGGGCGTGAGGTCGACATATTAAGACAAAGCTTGCGTATCATCACTCACAACAACAACAGGAAGAAGAAGAAACCTATAATATACCTGCAACACTAAATTCAAACTCTCCTTTCAACATCTGTGCTTGTCATTATGATACCCATTTCCACTATGAAATTAGAATTCTGATTTATGATCATAAATGTAAACCACAAACCAATTTTATACATACATATAATTGTTGATTAAAACACCAAGAATCAACAAATGTAAACATTTTCCATTCTACTGCATCATGATGAATAAAAATCTCCAGAGACAGACATACATACATCTTTTCTATGCTTCTTTAACTGATAAGCTGTCTGCATCAACAGATTTTGTTTTCCTAGCACTTCGGTAATTTGACCTCACATGCTGAAAAACAAAACAAAATTTTAATTTTAAAATACATAAACAACATAAATTTGAAAAGCAGCCTTTTGTAATATAATTATATATTTGAAACCAACTAGTGGGTTACACCCGCTCTCTGTGGCGGGGCAACCCAATTTTTAATGGAAACGTAGACACGATAGTAGAATAATGGCAGGAATTCGTTTGATATTGGTTCGGTTCATTAAGATACCGACACTTACCGAGAGAGAAACAAAAAAAAAGTCATGATACGACCAAGAAAATACCGAGATGTGTTTACATCGATAGAAACAATAAAAACGAATATCCATTTCTGTACTGACGTTGTTCGGTCAGTATTACACCAGGTTCGATCGAAACTTAAAAAAGAAAAAGAAAAACCATAAAATAGAAAAGAAAAGGCAAAGATGAAAAAGATTCACAAATGGACAAAAAACAATGTAGCTAAGGAGTTCGTAAATTATATATATAATAATACCTCCAACAAAGACACATAATAAAAATCTTCCATATGCTGCATAAGAGCAGTCCCATCTCTAATTGACCGGAAAATATTTATTTCAGTGTTCAATATTTTCTCAATCAGTTCTTTCTCGCCTTTCATCTGTCACAACGAAAGGAATAAACTATTATTAATTATTGACACGTGTAAATAGTAAAGAAAGCAATCCTGATCACCATCTAATTCATTTTCTACTGGAATCTAAGATTATCTCAAACTAATAACATAATCCTATAACAAATAGTTATCTAGACATAAACAGGTATGTAATGATGTCATAAAACTATAGTAATTATATAATAAACTCCAGCACTTACAAATTCAGTTACAAGAGCATCAGGGGTGGATTCCCCAATAACATCGCCTTCATAACCATCTCCGAGGAGCTCTATATTTTCCTGCAACAATAATAATTAGACCAAGAATCAAAGGTGAAAACTAAACTTGCAAAAGTATATGCAAATATACTTGGTTTCATCATGTGGCTTGTTTATTAGAATGGAAGGAAGAACAAAGAAGTTGATTACCATGGCATTTTGTACATCTCCAGCTGATAGATATATAGGTTGCGCCACATGGCAATAACCCATTAAACGAGGGACAGAAGGAATAATATCTCTGTGATTTACAACTCGCCAGCTGTCTTTAACTTTCTGCAAGGATTAAAAGAGAAATTTATGAAATGGATAGAGTAACATAACAATAGAACGTAAAGGGGAGTACAGTGAATAAAATCATGAATGGGTGTAATCATGGGCAGCAAGCAGTCAAATCACGCAAATGACAGAAACGAAATTGTGATGGATGTAAATCCAGCCATGCTTTGGAGGAGTGTTTAGTGATCCAAATCCCAATAAAGGATTCACCTTATTCCAATGGGTGGCCTAGAGCCATTGCCATATCTTAATTGCTTTCAGCAAGCAGATCACATGCACATGCATAATATGTGTGATAGTATATACAACAACAAATCACCTTATAAGTTACCACCATATGTGAGACCAAACCAGAATTTCAGAAAGAACAGATGGTACTGAAGAAAAATCAGGAGTGTTCCCTATATCTTTAGTCTTGAATGGCACATCAAACACACTATATAGACCTAGAATAACAAATTAGCAATAGGCAAGAAAGTACCTGATTATAAACATCAGCAAATTTTTTGTTACCAACTCTAGGAGATCCAAAATTATACATAGTTACAGAAATAGCCCCACACCTACAAGATGCAATGAAGCAGAATATTACATTATTATAGGACTTATTTGCTGTATCATAATTAGTTAACATTATTATGACCCAAAAAATAAAAGAAAAAAAAACTCACTTTGCTAATTGACTGGAAGATAATTCAAGAGCAAGCAAGGTTGCTAGTGCACCGCCTAAACTATGGCCTGTCACATAAACATGCCACTTGGACACCTGATCAGTATCCTCTCTGTCATGAAAATAATTATTTTCTTATAACTAATATTAATTAATAAATTGAAAAGCCAAAATGGTCACCACACAATATAGATTTTGTACAAACACAGTTTACATGAAATCTAGAAACAACTGTAGGAGTACTTTCTATTATGATAAAAATGAATTAATCTCTTACACAAATTCAGTGAACTTACTGATAGCCAATAGCTGTTTTAATGAGAGAGATAATTCGCGTCCTGACTGAGTCATATGCACCTAAAAATCCTGAGTGAACCTGACATGATTATATAATACATGTGATGTAGAATGTAGATATACTATAACAAAAGTAACATGTCATGAGTGGCATCTCCAATGTATGCACGCAAAATTTACACCATCTTGGTGCGGAAAGAGCATATACTTGGAATATGCTTACACCAGATTATTTTAACTCAAATGTTATTTGGTGTGATAAATAATGTTATACCTAAAGAAAAGAAAGAAAGAAAGAAACTACACCACTTTCTGTCATGGTTGCAGACGATTTATATATTTGATGTTTTGGTGCATATATTGGAGATGGTCCAAGGGGATACCTGAACTTCTTCCTTAAAATCACCACCAATTCTTTCTGGGTTTAGCCTACAGAAATAAAAGAAGAAACTTAAGAGAAAAAAAAATCATAAATTTCTTAGGTGGTGATATACAATTAATTACCCAGCAGGAACCAGCATCAAATCAGTTCGCAAGTCCTTCCATTTAACCTAAATCATCCACCAAATCACGATTTCAAGTATATAAATAATTTTCTGATAAATCAACTTGTATTGACTGAAAATGACCAACTTGTTCTGTTCCCCTGAAAGCAACAACCAATCTATTCCGTGCTGAATCACGCCAAATTGCCACCTACAATTCTCGGTAAGTCATTTCTTAACAAAATAAATCTTACCAGCAAATAAGAAGTAAGTTGACCTGTGTATCGGTGACGGGATTGTCCAAGAAACATATTTTTTCAAATTCTGATTTAATAAAACTCGGGTGCCCCAATGAAGTGGCTAACATAGCCCAGGCTTCCATTGCACTCTCAGCTGTTGAAAACAGAGCTCTCATTTCCTCTGCCTTTTTCTCATCTAATACTGGTATATCAAAAGAACCTTCCGGGGCATTCTCTTCATCCTTGGTATCATTTTTTGCTTTTGTCAGCTCAGTAACTGTAGCATTCAAAACCATCAAGGCTCCTAATATAGAATCAGTTTGTTTCAATAAATCTTGTGTGGCCTTTTTAATATCAGGAAATGACGATTGAATATTGCTGATTGCTGAATTTTCAGAGGCATCAGTATTCTTGCTGCTTGGAGTTGCAAGCCCTGATTCTACATAACCTGCTTCTGCAACAGTTTGTGAATGAATTCCAATTTTGCTCAATAAATCAAATCCATCCCATTTAATCTTTTCGGGAGCAGGGAGACCAAGTTTGTTAACAATACTCTGATTAATGGTATTGCCAAAAATTTTCCAGAAGTCTTTGTCTGATTGTGTGCTTTCCGATTCTTCGGGAACAACGTCTGTCTGTTCTATGTCTGACTGAGAGTTAAAATTTGAAGAATCTTCTAAATTGTAATCGTCACCATTTGAAGATTCGTTGTGTTGGCTGTATGCTTCGTTTATAGACTTTAACTGCCCAAAAGCATACTCAACAAACTGGCGTGCCTGTACAGGTTCTGACCCAATAACTTTCTTTAAAGTAGATTCAAAACCATTATTTCGAAGAAATTCTGCAACAAAGGGTAACCTCCACCAGTTCTTTTCTCCTCAATTGTATCAAAACTCTTATATTTAACCTAACCACATTTTATGGCATATGTTAAACTTAGGTCCCTGCTCCAAAGTATATTCAAGTTCCTTTTTGGAGGTGTCACAAAATAAAATATGACATTAATGTAATTTTTTATTCGTGGAAACATACCTCCAGCTGTACTTTTCCGCCACCTCCCATTCCCTCCAATTCAACTAGCACCTCATGTGAAGTTCCTAGTAAAAATTATCGTATAGTTTAGAGACACGTAACAAAGATTTCTATAGTTGATAAGATAACATACGGACGATGGAAAAATGATTTTTGATTTTAAAACAAAGATCACATCACTTATTTTCTTCAAAAATTAGTAGATAGTATCAAAGGTGCATTGTTAAGTGACTAAAACCAAATGTCTCCAAAAAATTCAAAAAATAAAATTTAAAAAAAGAAGAAAATTTACCATCACATAGTGACTCCAAACTGACACTGGAATTACCCATACGTTTGTGGGGGGTCACCAGATTTGCATCCCAAGCCGCAACCTGAAGTATAGTATTCATGTGGTGTAAGATAAGAAGTCAATTCTTAGGGTTTCAAATTACATATGATTTTGGTGAGAGAAATTCAGAAAATAATGTTGACATTCAGACAAAGTGTTGACTCAATCAAAGAAAGATGATAACATGTTGATAATGTGAAGTTGATTAAAGAAAGAAAGAACCTGAAGATTACAGGTTGGTGGATGCTTGATGTACAAGGTGAGTTCCTCATTCCAAGTTGGTTCCTTTGTCCTGAGAGATATGGAATATTTGTTTAGCATTAAAAAGAAGCAAGCAAGAAATAAGAAAGGGAAGGCAGGGCAGGGCAGGCATACCCCCATTTAACATTGCTTTTAACAATCTGAGTATCCAATTGCAAGACGACATAAGGGTCACTTGTTCCCTGCAAGCAGAAATGATAAGTAGGATATGGAAAGAAATGAGAATGCAGTGAAAGTGGAGTTTACCCATGGATCCATGGCGGGAAAATCGTAACCCTTGTTGAGCTTTACGAACAACTGTCCATCGTAAAGCTCACGGAGAAATGACCTGACAGAGAAGAAGAAGCCTCAAATTTACTACAGGATAATTACACAAGCAAGCAAGCATAAGAGGTATAGATAGCATAGCATACTGTGAAAGGATGAGAGTCTGGCAACCAGCAGCATCCACCTCGGTCTTTCCAGTATTATCCTGAAACAATTGATCGATGAGTATAATAGATGGATGATAAGGAAGGAAGGAAGGAGCTTACAGTAGGAGGAGTTGTGTAGGCTTCAAATGCAAATCCAGCGAGAATGACCGCTTGATTGATATCGAATGGAGGGCGTTCGATCTCCTCCGGGGCGCGTGTAGATTGAATGGCGAAACAAACTTTGATTGAGCAGGATCCATGTGAAAGCCTGGCGAAATTAGGGTTTCGAGAAACGGGGAATTTAATGTAAGAAGAAGAAGGGGAAACGAGGTGGCAGTGCAAGTGAGGCCTGTAGTAGAATTGAAGATTGCCAACCGCCATGGATTGATTGATTGATTATACGGATAAGAAGAAACCCAATTGGATTCTATGTACTAAAATATGACGGACCACATTTCTAGAATTTACCTACCACCGTCGTTACCGCCAATCCAGATAACGGTCTATTTCACAACAACAAACAATCTTTCTTCAAATTTTGGATAATTTTCTTATACACGATTTGAACTTACATGTTAACGAGCTGAACCGAGCCTAGTACGGTAAAACTTGGGTTTGGCTTGATTATAAACCGATTTGATTCGGTTCGACTTGGATTTAAAATCGAGCTGGAAATCAAAGCTCGGACTTAGCTTGATTTTAACCGAGCTGGTTTGACTCGGCTTGGTTTGTCTCGATTTTTGAAAAGAAAAATTAATATATGGCTCACAAAATTCAGTAATCTAAAATATTATTCAATAATTTAAAACAACATATCCAAAATAAGCTCATCCTAATACATTACAAGCCAAAATCAAGTTTAAGAACACAAAACACTTTTTTAATTTCAACGAAATGCAATATAAGTTCATTAGCATGGTAATCAACCTTAAATGTGGTATAGATATCAAATTACACTTCTGATCACATGTAAATAATAATCACTTTTTGTAATATATTATAATGTATATAAAAATAAAATATATTAAAAGTAAATAATCCTTAGTTAAGCCGAGACGAGCTGGTATGCAAGCCAAACCGAGCCAATCCGGCTCACTTTCAAACCAAGCCACATCGAGCGAGCTTTTTCCAAGCTAAATCCGAGCGAGCTTCGAACGAGCTGCGAGCCCGAGCTTATTTGGCAGCTACATGTTATTGAGTTTAACCTTTTTTATTTAGAAAGTAATATTTTGACATATTAAATCCGATCTAAGGTTACATTTTGTAATGATTTTGATACTTTAACACTACTGTTAAGTTTAAAGGTATTTTGGTCCTTTTATACATTAGGGGTTGTTTATTTAAATTACAAAATTCTTTTAATATTAAAGAGCCTTTTATATACTTATTTAAGTTTTTTTTATTATTTTGTTTTCTTCACGATTATTATTTAATAAAATACATTTTAAATATATAGTTTTTTATAAACGTCACGCTTCAAAGAAATGGAACATTTAAAAAAAATGAACCATTCTAAAAAAGTTAATAAACAATCTTTTCCAAACATTTTATTAGAATTTTAATCTTTTTTTAAAATCATCCATTTCACTTTGTTATTTAAAACCATTCGTTTTTTTTTAAACTTTTTGTTAATTAAAACTATTCACTTTTTAAAACCTTACATTAACTTTATTTTATAATGTCTTTTTTTACAAACGTCATTTTTTAAATCTTTATTTATTAAGTTGTCCATTCTTTTAAACTTGTTCGTTTTTAAAACTTTTGATTTTTAAAATCATTCATTTGAAGTTTTTTTTTCTTATGGCTATAAGTAAATTACAGAACACGAAGTTAAAAAAAAAGAAATATTTTAAAAATGAACGATTTAAAAAATGGTTTGCTTAGAAAAAAAATTTAAGACAAACAAATTAAAAAAATGGTAAAAAATGATTAGTTTAAAAAATAAATTACTTTAAAGGGCGATTTTCAAAAATAATAGTTAAAATGAAAGATTTTAAAAAAGACGGACGGTTTTAAAAATGATCTTAAAAACAAATGAATTTAAAAATAATGTTCATAAAAAACAAATTTGTATATTTAAAACGTATTTTATAAAATAATAATCGTGAAAATAACAAAATAATATAGAAACTTAAATAATTACATAAATATTCTCTTTAATACTAAAAGAACTCTGTAATTTCATAAACAACCCCTAATGTGTAAAAAGACCTAAATACCCATAGACTTAAGTGGACAAAAGTAACACAATTATAAAATATAACATCAGGGTCTGATATATCAAAAGATTCATTTCTGTGCTGAAAGGATTAAACTCGCTAAACCATAGGGGCCAAAATCGTAATTTACTCTAAAAGTATAAGCTCAATAAATAAATAAATTATTAAGTTAAACGGAGTGAATACCGTACAAGTGGGTTTTAACGTACGAAGCATACGCGATAATTTCAACCATTGATTTCCCAATATCAACAATTCAAAATGACATTGTGGAAATTACGTAAATAACAGGATTCGATTGAATAACACAAATAGAAAAAGTGTATAAGTCGCCTATGATTGCGCATAAATGTACCGTGTCCGGACGTCCCAATGGATTAATCAAGTATGTTAAATCTGGTAACAAGAATAAATCCCAATAAATATTTAAAAGATCACCTACGGTTTTCTCTATGTATAAAACTCTTTTCGAAACACTGTTATCCAAAGAGTCAATTAATTGTATTACTAGCGAAAGTTGACGTATTTTCAAAAGATTGAACCGCAGGTACCGAACCTTATTATTGGTTGGGAATTCAGGTCGGCTAGAATGAAGGTTAAAGAATTTGCAACTCCTGATGCTTAAGGCCTATGATGTCTAAAGCTCTATTTATTAGATCCTGCCTGTGGGCATATATTGAACGCTTGTAATACTTTCATTATATATATATATAATATATATATATTATATATATATATATATATATATATTATATTTCAAGCTTTAATTAATTTAATATTTTTACTCCAATACTTCCGCTGACATATTATTATATTGTGATAACTGTTATCCAACTGTCATGATTATACCCATCCGGGCCCACCGAGAAATCAAGGTGTGACAGGTTGGTATCAGAGCTACAGTTTGAATGAATTAGACACTAGCCTTTTGTGTCTAATCTCAAATATCACAAATGCAGATCCCCAAATCCTGAGTTTAGACCCAAACATAAGATTTCTCTTATCGATATATATACAATCCTTGATTTTTATGAATATCCTGCTAATACCGCCAAGATATCACAGACAAGATAAGGAATCTATGATGGGTCGTGGACTTGATGATCTCTACCACTGAGTAGCTTGAAGTTCCATATGGTGAACTACATATATTTTGGAGACAATGACTCTGATACGAGGATGCTAAACCTCGTCACCTGATATCATATCTTCTGATATTCTTGTGATATCCTAATATCATTTATCCAAACACCAGCTAATTAGAACAACAGCAACTATGATAGCCGTATCATGGCAAGGATATCAGTGCAATTTTTGCACCAAATTTAATTATTTGATTCAATAATCTCTCATAAAAGAGAATAAGCAGAAAACGAAATCACTTTTTCTGAATCATACTTAAAGCATATAATCTCGAGTCTTGGAACTCGATTGATTCAAACCCATCTGGGCATATTATATTATATAAGTTCGGCAACTCTCGCAAGCAAATTCTCCATCTGGAGTATGGCAATGATTTTTATTTCATTGATTTTTAGCAACTACGAATGCTAAACTTAGTATGATAGAAGCGCCATATGACGATTGGTTGTATCTTAGTGTGTCCCATAGATTGCTTTCATGCATGGCCAGTATAAGGGTTTAATGCATGGAACCACTAAGATCTCCCAACGATCATATTGTACTGATACCAGCTAATAGTAAGTGTCTAATATATTTTGGCGATATTACTGCCATAAGGAAAATCATTGATTTATGGAGCCCATTTTATTAATTTTTCCTTCAGATACTAAAGGTCACATTTATTGCTCCTACCTTATCGAACAAATCTCTTGATTTCGCAATAGACGAAGACCAAAAGCACATATTCCCACTAATGAGTGGTTGAGAAAGTGCAAATTTCCGTCCAAATATGAGACGACATATCCCAAATCTCCCACTGAGGAGAAGGGCATGTATTTAAACGCTGACTGAATTGAGGCGTATCCCAAATCTTCCACTGTGGAGAAGGGCATGTATTTAAACGCCGACTGTATTAAGGTATATCCAACTCTCCCACTATTGAGGCGTATTCCCAATCTCCCACTGAGGAGAAGGGCATGTACTTAAAACGCTGACTGTATTGAGGCGTATCCTAAATCTCCCACTGTGGAGAAGGGAAGGTACATTAAACACTGACTGAATTGAGGTGTATTTCCAAATCTCCCATTGAGAGAAGAGCATGTATTTAAACGTTGACTAAATTGAGGCGTATCCCAATTCTCCCACTGTGGAGAAGGGCATGTACTTAAAACACTGACCGTGTTGAGGCGTATCCCAAATCTCCCATTGTAGAGAAGGGCATGTACATTAAACATTGCTATATTTTAGGTGTATCCCAAGTCACCCAATGAGGAGTGGGAGTTATATTTAAACGTCAATTGAGACGTATTCCCATATCTCCCAATGAGGAAAGGGATTTACATTTAAACGTCAACTGCGACGTATTCCCATATCTCCCATTGAGGAGAGGGACTTTATATTTAAACGTCAACTAAGATGTATTCCTATATCTCCCAATAAGGAGAGGGACTTATATTTAAACGTCAACTGCGACGTATTCCCATATCTCCCAATGAGGAGAATGACTTATATTTAAACGTCAACTGCGACGTATTCCAATATCTCCCAATGAGGAGAGTGATATATATATTTAAACGTCAACTGAGACATATTCCCATATCTCCAACTAAGGAGAGGGACTTATATTTAAATGTCAACTAAGACTTATTCCCATATCTTCGACTGAGGAGAGGGACTCATATTTAAACGTCAACTAAGACATATTCCCAATCTCCAATTAATTCCCAATAGTGCGGAAAGGAGAAAATCTTCGTCAACCTTGTGACGAAAGTTGTTTCAAATCTCCAACTATTCCCACATGTGGAAGGAGAGAAATCATAATACTGCTTTGTCAGTCAAAATAAGGACAGTTGTGGTCATATGACTCCCTGTCTATAGGTGGTGAACTATGTTCAAGCCCTATTTTCCATAAGATCAAATGAGATCTTGATTAATAGTATCATCAGATTAGATGATCATAATGTTTTAACATTCAATGTAATGATAAAATAACAAGCCAATGTGCTATATTTTAATGTCCTTGGTGACGAGGCCTTTGTGCTACATCTTTTAATATCCTTCGTGACACGACCTTTGTGCCAGGCTTTTTAAATGTCCTTTGTGACAGCCTTTTGTGCCATATCTTTAATGTCCTTGTGACAAGGCCTATGTGCCACATCTTAATGTCCTTCGTGACAAGCCAATGAGCTATATAGTTAGTCCCATTACCAACTACGGTAAGTGAGGCTAGTGAATCCGATATATATATATACACACACACATATGCAAGATCTTATGTAAATGAATAATTTGCTTTTCAGTTCTCAAAATATTACTGATGGCCATATAATTTTTCAGTTAAACCTATGGCGAGCCTAAATATTGGTGAAACCAGTAAGAAAAACGGTGGTGACGACTTAGAGTACCAAAACCGTAAGGACGAAGAGAATCATCTTCGATCCCTAATTGCTGAAGAAGTCGGTAAAACCATGGCTGGATTTATGGCCACGTTGAAAGGGCCAGAGCCGTCAGTACATAAAGAGAACTTTGTTTCCCAAACCCCGTTCTAATATTCATAAGACTGAGAGGTCTCATTGCTCCTCAACTAATAGTGAGCGAAGTATCAAGAGTATCAAGAAAACTGAGCCGCGTGAGTCTAAAAAGGGGTGTACTTATATGTACTTTGTTTCTTGTAAACCCTGTGACTTTACGGGTGAAGATGGAGCTATTGATGCTCTAAAAATGGCTAGATGAAATGGAAACCGTTATGGATATAAGCGGTTGTGCCACCAAGGAAACTGTTAAATATGTGTCCCAATCCTTCAAGGAGGATGCCCTAAATTGGTGGAAGGCGCTGATCCAGTCCACTGGCAAGGTTGCAATGTACAGCCTGAGTTGGTCTAAGTTCGTAGAATTGATCCGCCAGACTTACAGCCCACCTCACGAGGTGGAGAAAGTCGAATCTGACTTAATGAAGCTGACCATGAAAGGTCTCGAGTGTCGAGCCTATGTATCTAAGTATAAGTCTTTATCGATACTCGTTCCTTATTTAATCACCCCCGAGTCTAAACGCATTGCGCGATTTATTGGAGGACTCGCTCCAGAAATCAAGGGGATGGTTAAATCCTCCATATCTGTAACTTTTAGTTCGCTGTGGATCTATCTTTATCTATCACTGAATATGAGATAAATGATTTATACACTAGAAACTTGTTTTAAACTATGGATCTAGTTAAGGCTTCATCGATTGTAAATTTAATAAAAATCTGAATTATGCCTTTTTTTAGGCTTAATTATTACATATAAAATCAAGTGACTCATATAGATGGTTTCACATATGAAATATCCTTGTTGTATTAAACTGCCTTTGATAATCTTTATCTATTAATCTTGCGGAACTCGATATCGTTTTAGACATGGATTGGTTAGTTCAAAAGCAAATCCACATTTGTCTGTAGTAAGAAACTTATCGAAATTAAAACTCCCCATCTGGTGATATACTCACCGTTCGTGGAAGATCAACACTACGGATTGCCCTAGGAAACTTTTTATACTTAAGGCATCTAAGTGATTGAAAAGAGAATGTGTTATCTACATGACACAAGTAACTTTCGATGAACTGGAGTCAAGGGCTGAAGACTTGGTGGTGGATGGACATGAGAAGTCTGTAGCCACCCATGAGCAAAATGCCTAAATTGTTCGCAAGTGAGTCGAAACTTCATAGACCATCTAGTCTGCATTGTGAGTTGGAAAATCCCACTCAGATTAGGAAATTATAACAATGAATCTAATCCCCATGTTATCTAGGATGAATCGTGGCAATGACGCAATATGAGATTAGTTGACAGACTGACTAGGTCAATGCTTCCTGTCAACTGATGAAAAATTTATTCCGACAAGTTAAGCTATAATAAGACAACATCAAATCTCCTTATGGAGTGTCGTTGATCTAACATCTCGTAAATTCGTAACCGGTAATATACCGACACGTGTCCGTACTCTCGAATGTGCCACATGTTGGACGAGAGGGACTTATCTTGTCGTTATGTCAATTCATGACCGCTGAACAACGTGGTATATTAAATGTTCTAATCTTGTCGTTATGTCATTTTATGACCGCTGAACGACAATTAATTTAATCAAAGTACTAATCTTGTCATTATGTCATTTTATGACTGCTGAACGACAATTGATTTAATCAAAGTACTAATCTTGTCATTATGTCATTTTAAGACCCCTGAACATAATTGATTCAATCAAAGTCCTGATCTTATTGTTATGTCATTTTATGATCGCTGAACGACAATTGATTTAATCAAAGTACTGGTCTTGTCGTTATGTCGTTTTATGACCACTGAACGACAATTGATTCAATCAAAGGACTAATGGTGTCGTTATGTTATTATGAAAACCTCTGAACGACGTCCGATATTGACGAACTGATTCTGTCGTTATGTCATATTATAGACCTCTGAACGACATTGAATAAAGTCTAAGGGCTAAAGATATCAACATGCCTAACATTAGCATCTGAGTGACTCTTACAGACCGTAACCATAGTATCGGATTGAGATACTAAATATATTCTTATTTCTGGGAAATTCTTAGCATAACGTTTAATACGCTCTTAAAATTTTAGTAGGACTTACCCCCAGACTGATGGGCAAAGTGAGCGTACAATCTAAACTCTGGAAACATGCTATGTGCATGCAAGATACACAAGAAAGTGTAGAACGCCCGTCTGTTGGGCTAAAGTTGGTAGAAACCAACTCTCTGGACCATAGATTGTCCTAACTAAAAGATTGTTACGAATCTGAGATATGCTCGAATCTGTCCATGATTGACAGAAGAGTTATAAAAGGCAAAAGCCTCAAGGATAATATATCCCTGAATAAGGGCATTGGGCCCTAGATTTATCGACCATTTAATGTGTCGACTCTATAACTTTGAGTTACTAATAGAACTGAGTGGAATCAATAGTGTTTTCTATACCTCTAATCTGAGAAGTGATTAGCTGATAAGCCCTTGTCATGTTTCGCCATGATGTTTAAACATGAGCTTAAGGGTTATTGGAAAACCTCGTCCATTATGGACCATGAAATTTAAAAGCTCCGTAGAAAACAAGTTTCCCTCGTTAAAGTAAAATGGGATTCCAATGTGGCCCAGGATACACTTAACAGGTTGAAATCTAATACGGAGCTAACCGTATTACTTTAAACAAATCTCGAGGTCGAGATTTCCTTTAAGGGGGTGAGGATGTAACACCCGTAAATTTTCATCCAATTATTAGGCGACACGTGTCCCGAATTTCCAACTAAGGAAAAGGAAATTTATCGTTCAACTGTGTAACGATACCTATATGTAATCCTCCGAATAATCCCATTATGGGAAGGAGACAAACTTTTATTGTGTGTTAACTAAAACGCATCTCGGACCTCCGACTAATCTCAACAACGAGAAAGGAGAGGGACTAAATGTGTCAAATGGCCAAAGAAGTAAGTCCAAGGACTTAAAATATAAAAATCTCAAAATTCATTTTTTTAAAAGGTCCTTTACGGACCGCAAGGCTTAGTACTTACGGTCCGTAAGGATGTTGGGTTTTATCTGGTGCGCTGAAGGTCAAAACTTGCAGCCCAAGGCTTTTAAGCTCAAGGTGACACCTAGCTCAATTTTTCCACCATGTTAACCATATTATTACACATATATGGACACTAATAACTCCTTAGAGCATTAGGGACACTTGTCATGATTTTCCTCATGCTAAGGTTAGTATAAATAGGATATGTTAGTTCATAATTCTTCACACCATTCTTTTCTCATTCTCATCTCTTGGAGCTTGTTTCCATTATTTGGAAACCTCCTTCTAAGTACTTCAAGTGTCCTTCGACACTAGTAAGTGCTCTCTCTAGTTTATTTCATTTTATTAGGCTAATTATTAGCCAAAAGTCAAACAGTTTGACTTTCGGTTATGACCATTATGGTCAAGCCAATGTTTGATTCGAACATGGCTACGTAATCGTAATTAGTTAGGTGTTAATCCCTCAAAAGGTCACCTCTTAAAAATCACGTTTACTAGGTCAATTACGAGTCAAAGTTTATTGTTTTAAAAAGTTAAACAGGGTCAGATTTTATAAATATTATAATCTGAGTTTTTAAATGTTATAAAATATGTTTTGACACATAAACAATTTGGTAATAATTATTAGAACATGTGTAAACATGTTCGGCTCGTCAATTCCAGTTTTAGGGTCGGTTCACAACCGAAAGTCCAGCAGTTTGACTTTTGCTTTGACTTTCGATTATGACCCAATTTTAGCTTAGTTAGCTACTGAATTTAAGTTATATTATTATCATATTATAATGTAGGATAACCCTTTAAGGTTATACTACATGATCATAATCAGAATCCGAGTTTCTACACAAGTTTCTATAATATGCCTAACTTTGACCAAAGTGCCCTTTTTTGTATAAAACAAGGTTTTAATCAATAACGAACTTGCAAATGATTTACCTACTGATATGTTAATGTAATTAACATATTTTGATATTATGAAACTGATCATAAACTGAGTTTTGATTAAAGATCATAAATTACGTCATATAATGGCTAAAATGCCCTTTTGGTGCATAGCATGGTTTTAAACCATAACTATCAATCAAAACTTAATACCTACTGATTTTATAACATATTTAAGATGTTTTCATAGTAGGTACTTGATCATAACCCAGATTTTTAAATAAAGTTCTCAAACTATGTATGTAATGACCAGAATGCCCCTACGATGCATAGTTTGGTCTTAAATCATAAAACGCATACATGTTTGATTACTTAATGATTGTATCATAAATAAAGTATTTTTATAAAATAAACATGTTCATAATATCAGTTTATACACAAGTTCTTATATTATGTCCTTAATGACTAAAACCTTAATGGTCAAATAAGTTGATAACCTCCTAAATGTTACAACTTATTTAAAGTATATTGGCATATAGAACTTGTTATAACTCATCCGGCTACTCGATATTTCTTATACGCATACGGTTGAGCTTATGTAATAGTTTACGTAAGTTCACCGAAATGGATCAATTCTTATCATCTTCGTTTCAAATTCTGAAATGTACATTGTTTACCCATATTATACAAGTCTTAGTACTTGTTGGGTTTAAACCACATTCTATTCGGTATACGCTTATCTAGCGAACCTATTTTAAGTATTGGATCATATCCAAAGGGACTAACCTTTGACCCGTATACATTCTAACAGATAATAAATCTATTCATTCCAGACTATAGTACCCCCCCATATAATCGGACTTGGATCAATAATACTTAGACGTGCCGCTTTTTGCTAAAATATAATCATATTGATTGGAAGCTAGAAAAAGGTAAATACTCTTAACTTATTTTAGTGTTAAACTTGGGGAGGCAAATATGCCACTTGGAGCGGGTATTACATAGATAAGTCGCCTATGATTGTGCATAAATGTAAGAATCTGGTTTACTCCATTTTACTTGATAATTGAAATGATTGGAGGTTAATGTTACCGTTTCCGGACGTCCCAACGGATTAATCAAGTATGTAAATCTGGTAACAGGAAAAATCCGAAAAAATATTTAAAAGATCAGCTACAGGTTTTCTCTATGTATAAAACTCTTTTCGAAACACTATTTTCTAATGAGTCAGTTAATTGTATTTACCAGCGAAAGCTGACGTATTTTCAAAAGATTGAACCGTAGGTACCGAACCTTATTATAGGTTGAGAATTCGGGTCGGCTAGAATGAAGGTTAAGGAATTTGCAACTCTTGATGCTTAAGGCCTATGATGTCTAAAGCTCTGTTTATTAGATCCTGCCTGTGGGCATATACTGAACGCTTGTAATACTTTCAAGCTTTAATTAATTTAATATTTTTACTCCAATACTTCCGCTGCATATTATTATATTGTGATAACTGTTATCCAACTGTCATTATTACACCCATCCGGGCCCACCGAGAAATCGGGGTGTGACATAAATGCCCTCACATGAAGTGAACATGAATAACTTAACTTAAAAATTTAACCGGGTTAGTTCTAACGCCGTAAGGTGTAATGAATTTTGCAAATAAAGGACTGTGACTGTAATTATTGAAGTTAAAGGTCATCTATTGCAATC
This sequence comes from Scalesia atractyloides, assembly GCA_947069175.1. NCBI lineage: Eukaryota > Viridiplantae > Streptophyta > Magnoliopsida > Asterales > Asteraceae > Scalesia > Scalesia atractyloides. The sequence goes on from CAMTDV010000022.1 coordinate 89,245,797, forward strand.
TGATACAAACATAAAGGACAAAAAGTGTAATAAACCCATTATTTTATAAATTCAAATCTGATTGACTTGTGAGTTAACACGTCGCAACGCAAGTGCGTTGTTCAACATTTTTACATCTAATTTTTGTTCTGTTTAACAGTACCGCCGCAACGCTCTACACTTTTTTATATAACATTTCAAGTATTGTCAACGTCTTTGCTATGATGCATAGCTTTTTTTTTGTTTTACGTTTTGGTATAAATTTAGGGGTTCAACATTTTTACATCTTTCACACCCTCAATTTCCACTTGCGGAGTATTACCGCGAGGCGTGTGATTAAACCAGAATCTCAGACACTAGCAATGTCGAACGACTCTATATGATTTATTTAAACGTTTTCCAAAAACATTTATTGTAAACATGCATAGTCATTTTCAAGGTTCCAAAGTTTAAAAGTTTAGCGGAAGCATTAGAGTAAAGTAACGGGCGCCAACATAAACGCCAAAACCAAAATCCCAAAAATAATCGTTAATGAAGACTCGATAAAAATGTCTTGATCAAATGCAAAGTGGGTGCACCTAGCGCTCCTAGTGTCCTGAGAAACATGCAAAGAAACAATGTCAACATTAAAGAAGAGTGAGTTCACAGGTTTTATAAGTTCACAAGTTCGGTTTAAAAGATTGGTTTCCCCCGTTATCCCTAACCCGGAATAACGACATAGTTCCATTATTCCTAACCTGGAAAAATAATGTTGTTTCGTAAATAAGTTCAATGTTAACATGCAGGTAGCGAGCCTAGAGTTACGTCAGTTCGCGATCGAAGCTGACTGTTGTTGCCTCTGTGTTGCCAGGTCTATCACTGACCATGGCGAAAGTTAGGCCAAATTAATCACCCATTGACCATTCCAGGTCGGCTAGCGCGACTAGCTCGGATGGGGCTTGTCGGGCCCAGTAGTACTACTATAATTTCCCGCTATCAAACCCAATACTAACGATCCGAGAGTTGGTTGAGGACTTCCGTGATAAAGCTACTTAGTGACCATAACATACATTAACATTAACTTAGTTACCGAATAGTTAACGACGTTAAATTCGTATAACGTAAAAAAATAGAGTTGTAGAGCGTATACATGTTTCTTCCCCTGTTGTTCAAAACCGGATAACATAGGGGCCTGAACTCACCTTAAATTGCTCGGTTCGATAAACGCGAAAGAAGTAAAGGATGAAACCGCTAATCACGTCCTAACATGTCAACCGATTCAAAGTTAGTGTGTGAACACACTGACACAAAACCCTACGCATAACTAACACACAGTACGCACACGTAATAACCAGTTCGAAACCATAATCATGCATGCAAAGTATCACCATACGAAATAACGACCAATCAACTTGTCACAAGCACAGGATAACTCATACAACACTTAGACACACCCACAAACGCAAGTTATCATGTTTCAGTTTGTACATTCATAACTGGGCTGTTTTCTAGAATTCTTATAAAATAGTTTCCACGTTCCAAAAATTCCAATTTTTTTTACAGGAGGTGTCAATTAGTCTGTAAAATTTTGTACAAAATTTTCATGTCCTAATTCCTTACCAATTATTTATAAGAATTTATTTACTAGGCTGCAGTCAGATTCGTTGTTTTCTGACTGCAGTCCACGAGAAAAATCATTTAAAAATACTCGTTTGTCCGATCGACGAAATTCCATTGGAGATTTTTCTGAACAACTAGGAGTATCTACTTCTTAAATTTCGTGTCCTAACTCTTTACAGATTATGAGATACGACTCAATAAACAACCTGCAAATTCTGCCGAAATTAGGCAGCTTCAGCTGCTGCACTAAATAGTCATTAAAAATAGCAAACGACCTCAGAAAAATATGAATCCAGCCCCGTTTGAAGCGTTTTTCAAAATAGACGTTTTAGGCTTCAGAAAATCCACTTTTCGATAAATAATGATCAGGTTACAGCCAACTGAAGTTGGCTGTAAATGTCAATCAACTTTCCGTTTTCGACTTTATTGTATTAGAACATGTTTAAACGACTATGACGCCTGGCTGTATCAATTTATAGCAGGTTATTGTATCATATATCATCTAATATATCAGTATTCATGCAAACCCTAAGCATATATCATGATCCTTCTAGAGAAAACGCAGCCTAGGATTTTACTATTTATGATATCATCGTAACCGCAAAGATTCGCATATTCATCCGAATAAATCATATACAACCACACTTTTTCATAACAATCTCATACAAGCAACATACTCATGACTAAAACAACGCAAAACGTAACATACTCATGCATACAACCACACTTCGCACACAAGGGGAAATGTTTTAGGCTTTGTGAATGCTCTCCAATACTCATGCATACATACGTATACGTAAGGGAGGGGGGGTTTGGTTCACTTGGGCTGCAAGGAGTTGGGCCGCAAAGGTTTGGGCCACAAAGGGGGTGTGGGATGGCGGGTTGGGTTGGGTCCGCAAAAGGGGTGTGGGTGGCGGGTTGGGCTTGCGTGGTCACTAGGTCGACGCGTTTTACAGGCTCGGTTCGGTTCGGCTATTCTTAACTCGTTAAATAACTATATATAATACAACTCGACAATCTATTCACGACACGAAGTTTATAAACTATTAAATCGCGAAATCGAAGCGTGACACAATAAATCCACACACGTCTAATAACACGTAGCACGTAATTCAGATATGACCCATTAAAATTTCCAAACATTGTGTATTTCCGAAATACTAAAGTTAGCATAGTTATTGCGTGCGAGTAATTAATTCTCCGAATTAAATTAGCGTAGGAACAAAGACGATAAAGTTGTGCGTTTAAAGTACCTGAAAACCGGGATGTCACATTATCCCCATGTTGAAAGAATTTTCGTCCCGAAATTGAGTTTAATGCGGTTTAGAATGCAACACACAAAAGTTCAGTTTGTTAGAATGGTACAAGGAAATCCCAGGCTATCACATCATCCCCATGTTGAAAGAATTTGTCCCGAAATTCAGTTGGCGGTAACATCAGTTTGCTGCTCAGCTGCAAAAAGGTGTGGATATTTGCTTTTCATTTGGTCCTCTCTTTCCCACGTGAACTCCGGTCCACGCTAAGAGTTCCAACAAACCTTGACGATCGGTATCTTGCTGTACCTTCGAGTCTTGACCTCATGGTCCATGATCTCGATAGGTTGTTTCCACAAAATGTAGTTACTCATCCACTTGAATCTCATCCAGGAATCAGGTCTCACTGGCACTCTTAGATTGAACTGAAAAACGTTGTGAACTCCACTGAGTTCGGCAGGAAGGTCTAACTGATAAGCTAAGGGCCCGATACGCTTCGAAATCACAAATGGGCCTACGTACCGTGGATTTAGTTTGCCTCGTTTTCCAAAACGAATTATACCCTTCCAGGGTGACACCTTCAGTAGGATACGGTCACCTACTTGAAATTCGAGCGGTTTGCGTCGTTGATCATCGTAACTTTTCTGTCGATCCCGTGCCGTGTCATACGGTTTCTGATTTGCACAATCTTTTCAGTAGCCTCAAGTATCAACTCAGGACCTGTGAGTTGACTGTCACCGACTTCTGCCCAACAGACCGGTGATCTACATTTGTGACCGTACAATGCTTCGAACGGTGCTGCCTGAATGCTCGTATGATAACTGTTGTTATACGAAAATTCCACTAAAGGCAGATGGATTTCCCAACTGTTCCCGAAGTCTACCACGCATGCCCTAAGCATGTCTTCCAAGGTATAAATGGTCCTTTCACTTTGACCATCCGTCTGAGGGTGGTAAGCTGTGCTCATATCTAAGCGTGTACCCAACGCTTTCTGAAGTGACCGCCAAAAGTTGGACGTGAAACGAGCATCTATGTCTGAAATGATGGACGTTGGCACCCTGTGCCGAGAAACTACTTCCTTAATGTAGATGCGAGTCAACTTATCCATCTTATATGTTTCTTTTGTCGCTAGGAAGTGTGCAGACTTAGTTAGATGATCCACGATCACCCATATGGTATCGCAACACCAGGAGTTCGCGGAGTTTAGTGATAAAGTCCATAGAGATCTGATCCCATTTCCACACTGGGATCTCAGGTTGTTGAAGTAGCCCTGATGGCTTCTGGTATTCCACCTTGACTTCGCACAAGTCAAACACTTACTCACGTAGGTGGCTATATCCGCTTTCATGTTAGGCCACCAGTACGCGGCTTTAAGGTCTTGATACATCTTATCCGAACCAGGATGGACAGAGTATCGGGATTTGTGAGCTTCGTCCATAACTAGCTTTCTGAGGTTTCCGTAGAGAGGTACCCATATACGGTTCATGAAATACCGGGTACCATTGGGTTTCACTTCCCAATCGCGTTCCATCTTTCCCACAGATTCGGCCTTGATGTTCTCTTCCTTAACTGCTTCTAGCTGCGCGTCGCGTATATGTTCGGGTAACCCAGAATGAATTGTGAACTGGAGTGCTCGTACCCGACGAGGTTTCAAGTGCTCCTTCCGACTGAGGGCATCAGCTACCACGTTAGCTTTACCCGGGTGATACTGAATGGCACATTCATAATCGTTCAAGTGTTCACCCAGCGACGCTGTCGCATGTTCAACTCCTTCTGATCAAAAATATGCTAGAGGCTCTTGTGATCCGTGTAGATTGTGCACTTGGTTCCATATAGGTAGTGTCTCCAAATCTTAAGCGCAAACACAACTGCTCCCAATTCCAAGTCATGTGTCGTGTAGTTTTTCTCGTGGACCTTCAACTGTTGGGATGCAACGCGATGACCTTATCACGTTGCATGAGCACACATCCCAACCCATGAATGGAAGCGTCACAGTATACCTCAAAATCATCTGTCCCTTCTGGCAAGGACAAAATGGGCGCACTGCAAAGCTTCTTCTTCAGTAATTGAAATACTGCTTCCTGTTTATCACCCCAAGCATACTTGGTGCCCTTCTGAGTGAGAGTGGTAAGCGGTTGTGCGACTTGGAAAATCCCTCGATGAAACGTCTATAGTAACCAGCCAAACCCAAAAATTGGCGGATCTCTGTCGGTGTCCTGGGTGCTTCCCGGTTCTTGATAGCATCGATCTTGGCGGGATCAACGTGTATACCCTTTTCATTCACGATATGCCCGAGGAACTGAACTTCCCGAATCCAGAAATCACACTTCGAAAATTTGGCATATATGTTTCTCTTGTTGAAGTAGTTCCAACAATAACCGCAGATGCTCAGCATGTTCTTCTTCACTCTTAGAGTAGATGAGTATATCATCGACGAACACGATGATAAACTTGTCGAGATACGGCTTACACACGCGGTTCATGAGGTCCATGAACACCGCGGGTGCATTGTTGAGACCGAAGGGCATGACCAAGAACTCGTAATGGCCATACCGAGGGCGAAATGCCGTCTTGGAGATATCCTCCTCCTGACGCGTAGCTGGTGATAACCGGACCGTAGATCAATCTTGGAGTAGTAGCTTGACCCTTGAAGCTAGTCGAAAAGATCGTCGGTGCGAGGTAAAGGGTACCGGTTCTTGACGGTAACCTTATTGAGCTGCCTGTAGTCGATGCACATGCGGAAGGTCCCGTCCTTCTTCTTGACAAAAAGGACCGAAGCTTCCCATGGCGAAGTACTGGGTCGGATAAATCCCTTTTCCAACAATTCCTGAAGTTGGGTAGACAGCTCTTGCAGCTTTGCTGGAGCTAAGCGGTACGGGGCCTTGGCGATAGGAGTAACATGGCTCGCCAATTCGATTTCAAACTCTACTTGTCGAAGTGGTGGAAGACCGAGTAACTCCTCTGGAAACACATTTGGAAAGTTACGGACGATGGGGATATCTTCAATCCGCTTCTCGTCCTTAGGCTGCTCGGTGACCAGTGCGAGCAAAGCAAAAGAGTTCTTCTTCCGAGGATACTTCTGAGCTTGCATGTAAGAGATGATGTTCGTGACGACGCCTGCTTTCTCGCCTTGTACCATCAAGACTTCGTCGTTAGAGAGCGGAATACGGATAGCTTTCTTGAAATAGAGAACTTCAGCTCGGACATCGGATAGCCAGTCCATTCCGACTACCACGTCAAAACTACCCAGAGTAGTTGTCATCGGATCAATGGTAAAGGTGTGACCCGTGAGTTTGAGTTGACAGCCGGTCACTAGATGAGTCACATCTACAGATTTACTATTGGCTAGTTCTATGACGTAAGGGGTCTCTAGGGGTTTAGGTGTGAGATTTAGGTTCTTCCTAAAAGTCTCAGATATAAAACTCTTATCCGCACCCGTATCAAAAAGTACAGTAGCAAAATGATTGTTAAGTGGAAACTTACTGGTGACCACATTCGAGTCGTATCTGGCCTCCCCACGGCCTAGCGTGAATGCACGTCCTCTGGCACCTCCTGTGCCACCATTTCCATTGTTGCCATTGTTGTTATTGTTGTTGTTGCCGTTGCTATTATTTCCACCATTGTTGTTGTTGCGAAGTTGCGGACAGTCTCGCTTGAAATAGGCAGTGCTACCGCACTGGTAGCATCCCCGGTTATTACCCTGCTGTTGCTGCTGACCCTGGTGCTGGTTCTGATTCTGTCGTGACATAATCTCCCCGCGACAATCCTTTGTCGCATGTCCCGCTTTGCCACATCGTTGGTAGCGATTTCCGGTGCAAGGGCCGTGATGATGGAGGTTACAAGGATTACATTGCGGCTTCCGACCCGTATAGCCGATCGAGTTCGGGGTGTTGTTGGCAGATTGATTGTTGTGACCCCGATTGTTGTTGAAGTTTTTGGACCGTTTCTGGTTTCCTTGTTGTGGCTGGGCTGATGAAGACTGCCGAGCAGGTGAGTCTTCAAATTTCCTTTTGTTGTCAGGGACAATTTCAGTTGCACCCCTAGGTGGCAGCTTCCTTTGCTCCATCACCTTATCGGTGAGTTTATGTGCCAGCCTAATTGCTTGTTGCTCCGTCGTAGGGTTGCTAGACATTACCATGCCCTGGATCTTAGGGACCAGACCCCCAAGATAAAAACTCAAGTCGTTTAGCGACGGTGTTAGCCAAATCGGGACAAAGGAACACCAGATCATGATGTCTTGCCGTGTACGCTTCAATTTCTGACTCGACCATTTTGTGGTTCCACAACGCTTGTTCCAATTGCTGAACTCTGTCCCGCGGACAGTATTCCTCCTTGATTAGAGCTTTGAACTCGGTCCAGGTCATTGCGTTCGCCGCAGCAAGCCCACACGTTTGGACTTGTGGTTCCACCAGGTTAATGCCCCATCTTCCAACGTCGAGGCATCATACTTGGCTTTATTAGCTTCGAGGCAATTGCACATTGCGAAAACCGATTCAGACTTTTCGACCCAACGGACCAGTCCTATGGGTCCTTTAGCTCCCGTGAACTTGCTCGGTTTGGCATCCAAGAACAACTTGTAGGGGTTAAGACCCCCTCCTGGGGATAGAGGATAGGTAGTCAGCACGAAAGTCTATTAGCCGAACTATTAGATTTTCCCATGAAAATTTAATAATGGTTACCTGCTGGTGCGTTAGAGACACCTGCCAGATCAGCGTTCACGTGTTGTTGGATTAAAGCGGCCAATTCTTCAGCTGACATGTTGAGATTTCCGCGACGACCGGTTGCCATTTCAGATCTTTGCAAGACAACACAAACACATACCGATAAGTATATATCCAATATAGTTATCATATTCCACACTTCAATGATCACACAATTTATGTCAACCCAACAAATTAAACAATCAAAAGGAACATTCGATTAAATAAATTGTTATGTCTCACAAAATACCAACCAAACATATCAGTTTAATTATAAAATTTCCAAGTTCAAACATAAGTGGAAACAAACAAACTAAAGGAAACAAAACGAAGATTGGCGAGACGGGTTAGTCATCTATGTCTCCATCCCCCAAGTCACTGTCACTGTCGTCTTCCACTTCAGCGTTTTCAGCTTCAGCAGCCGGGTCCTGTTCCGACTCTTCTTCCTCCGGATCCTCCTCTGGGTCTTCCTCTGGATCCTCCTCTTCTTCTTCTACCGGCGTTGGAGAGGCCGGTGCTGGTGCGGGTACTGGGATAGGTGGTGCTTGGTTCTGCTCCAGTTCGTGAATCCTCCAACTGGACTCAAGAACTCTGTCTTCGAGCCAGTCAGCCCTCAGCAGCACGAAGGTCCTTAGCTAAAATGCTTCGAACTCTCTTATTCTCATCTTGCTCTTCATCGAGCTCTTCAGTTTTACCAGTCAACTGACGTATCAGCCATCCATGTGCTTCGATAGTCTCTTGCATTCTCTCCAGCTGTTCCTGTTGTTTCCTTAGTACAGCTCTAAGTAGATCGTCCCCCACTCCTGAAGAGTTGACCGGTTTGACCGGTATAGCAGTGGTTCGACGGGAGGACGACTCCCCTCCTAGAGCAAGTCTTTTCCTGGCAGCGGAGGGTGTCTCCACGCCACGAGGTGGTGAGGGTTCGACCATGGGTGCCTTCCCCGGCGCCCTTGATTGTCGAGAACTATCGGATGATGATGATGACATAGCCTGCCAGGATGGTGAAGTTAGTTACGAGCTGGTATATCACAATATAATATATATATATATATATATGTATATATATATCACATAGAACAATTGTAGTATAGCACATAACAAGATATCACAGTTCGGTGCCAGCTAAGTCTAGTGTCGTGTAACAACTATAGTTTAGGTCTACTTTAAATGCAAACCTGTTCTCTATAGCTAGTGGCTCTGATACCAATCTGTCACACCCTTAATTTCCACTTGTGAAGTATTACCGCAAGGCGTGTGATCAAACCAGAATCTCAGACACTAGCAATGTCGAACGACTCTATATGATTTATTTAAACGTTTTCCAAAAACATTTATTGTAAACATGCATAGTCATTTTGAAGGTTCCAAAGTTTCATAGTTTAGCGGAACAATTAGAGTAAAGTAACGGGCACCAACATAAACGCCAAAACCAAAATCCCAAAAATAATCGTTAATGAAGACTCGATAAAAATGTCTTGATCAAATGCGAAGTGGGTGCACCTAGCGCTCCTAGCGTCCTGAGAAACATGCAAAGAAACAAGTGTTAACATTAAAGAAGAGTGAGTTCACAGGTTTTATAAGTTCACAAGTTTGGTTTAAAAGATTGGTTTCCCCCGTTATCCCTAACCCGGAATAACGACATAGTTCCATTATTCCTAACCTGGAATAATAATGTTGTTTCGTAAATAAGTTCAATGTTAACATGCAGGTAGCGAGCCTAGAGTTACGTCAGTTCGCGATCGAAGCTGACTGTTGTTGCCTCTGTGTTGCAGGTCTATCAGACCATGGCGAAAGTTAGGTCAAATTAATCACCCGTTGACCATTCAGGGTCGGCTAGCGCGACTAGCTCGGGTGGGGCTTGTCGTGCCCAGTAGTACTACTATAATTTCCCCGCTATCAAACCCAATACTAACGATCTGAGAGTTGGTTGAGGACTTCCGTGATAAAGCTACTTAGTGACCATAACATACATTAACATTAACTTAGTTACCGAATAGTTAACGACATTAAATTCGCATAACGTAAAAAAAATAGAGTTGTAGAGCGTATACGTGTTTCTCCCCCTGTTGTTCAAAACTGGATAAAATAGGAGCCGTGAACTCACCTTAAATTGCTCGGTTAGATAAACGCTAAAGAAGTAAAGGATGGAACCGCTAATCACGTCGTAACATGTCAACCGATTCAAAGTTAGTGTGTGAACACACAGACACAAAACCCTACGCATAACTAATACACAGTACGACACACGTAATAACCAGTTCGAAACCATAATCATGCATGCAAAGTATCACCATACGAAATAACGACCAATCAACTTGTCACAAGCACAGGATAACTCATACAACACTTAGACACACCCACAAACGCAAGTTATCATGTTTTAGCTTGTACATTCATAACTGGGCTGTTTTCTAGAATTCTTATAAAATAGTTTCCACGTTCCAAAAATTCCAATTTTTTTACAGGAGGTTTCAATTAGCCTGTAGAATTTTTAAAAATTTTAAAGTCCTAATTCCTTACCAATTAATTATAAGAATTTATTTACTAGGCTGCACTCAGATTCATCGTTTTCCGACTGCAGTCCACGAGAAAATCATTTAAAAATACTCGTTTGTCCGATCGACGAAATTCCATTGGAGATTTTTCTAATCATCTAGGAGTATCTACTGCATAAATTTCGTGACCTAACTCTTTACAGATTATGAGATACGACTCAATAAACAACCTGCAAATTCTGCCGAAATTAGGCAGCTTGAGCTGGTGCACTAAATAGTCATTTAAAAATAGCAAACGACCTCAGAAAAATATGAATCCGGCCCCGTTTGAAGTGTTCTTCAAAAATATACGTTTTAGGCTTCAGAAAATCCACTTTTCGATAAATAATGATCAGGTTACAGCCAACTGAAGTTGGCTGTAAATGTCAATCACTTTCCGTTTTGACTTTATTGTATTAGAACATGTTTAAACGACCATGACGCCTGGCTGTATCGATTTATAGCAGGTTATTGTATCAGATATCATCTAATATATCAGTATTCATGCAAACTTAAGCATATATCATGATCCTTCTAGTTAAAACGCAGCCTAGGATTTTACTATTTATGATATCATCGTAACCGCAAAGATTCGCATATTCATCCGAACAAATCATACACAACCAGACTTTTTCATAACAATCTCATACAAGCAACTACTCATGACTAAAACAACGCAAAACGTAACATGAATCATAACGCAATAAACCCTAACCTTGAAACGACAAAAGCTAGCAAACCGGGCTAGACTTGAATCGATCTGAGGGATTGTGGGGCTGTTTTGCACGACCGAGAGGGGGGGCTGTTGCTGCCTTCGCACACAAGGGGAAATGATTTAGGCTTTGTGAATGCTCTCCAATACTCATGCATACATACGTATACGTAAGGGAAGGGGGGTTGGTTCACTTGCTCAAGGTTGGGCCGCAAAGGGGGTGTGGGTGGCGGGTTGGGTTGGGTCCGCAAAAGGGGTGTGGGTGGCGGGTTGGGCTTGCGTGGTCACTAGGTCGAAGCGTTTTACAGGCTCGGTTCGGTTCTGCTATTCTTAACTCGTTAAATAACTACATATAATACAACTCGACAATCTATTCGCGACACGGAGTTTATAAACTATTAAATCGCGAAATCGGAGCGTGACACAATAAATCCACACACGTCTAATAACACGTAGCACGTAATTCAGTTATGACCCGTTAAATTTCCAAATATTGTGTATTTCCGAAATACTAATAGCGTAGTTATTGCGTGCGCGTAATTAATTCTCCGAATTAAATTAGCGTAGGAACAAAGACGATAAAGTTGTGCGTTTAAAGTACCTGAAAGACCGAGATGTCACAATATCTTTTTTTTGGTATAACGATCTCGCCGCAACGCACGTGTCTTAACTACTAGTTTACTTATTTTACAAATGATAGTTGACCTAATAAATAAGCATTGCACACACCTCATGTTTCCATTGAGCCATTGCCACAAAATGTCAAGTGCAAACTTTAACGTTACAAAGAAGTTAATATGTTTAAAATTTCTATTACAAAATAATGATCGAAACATTACACAGGGTTTTCTTTTCCATGGAAACAATAAAATAAAAATAAGAAAGAGTGCATCATGTCAGATTTGTCAGATTGTCCTGGGTTTGTAAAGTAGCAAAATGAGAGGGTTACCGCTAAACTACAAATACATGACAAATATTGAATTTTTTATTAAATGAGGGCCCCAAAAATTTGTCAGATTCAAAAGCGTTGATTAAGAAAAGGGGTTTTCTATAGGTCGAAAAGTCAAAAGTCAAATATGTAGATGTCAGTCCTTTTCTAGCGTGTTGATGCATATTATGTTCGTCATTGTGCGAATAGACTAGATAGAGCGTGTGTTGAATATTGTATAGATTAGAGATGAACAACACGGCCCAAGTGCGAACGAGTCGAAGTTTTTAGTATCACTTCGTACAAAGTGAAGCACTTCGCGCGAAGTCATATGTTCAGTTTGCACGAAGTGGTGTCATGTCTATGTATAGCGTTATGTGTTCATTGTTTTGTAAGTTTTGGAAGTTCCGGAGGGGAAACACTAGCGAAATTACCGAATTAGTGATATTATGCCCAAAACTTCCGTCTAGAACCACCGTTTCCTGGACTCTCATAGCGGCTAGCTGGACCTATACGGGTCATATTGAAATGTTTTTTCTTTTAAAAAAATTATACAATAATGTATAGTTTTGATAAAGTTTAATAAAAAAAATTCTTTATTCTTAAAACAAAAATATTTTTAAAAATTTATCATGTAGTATATGTTTGGTACATGTTTACTATACTATGCTATACTTACACTATAGTATTGAAATATTTTTTTTACATTTTTTATACAATCCTGTATAGTTTTAACAAAGTTTCATAAAAAATCTTTGTTTTTAAAAACAGAAATATTTTTAAAAATTTCTCATGTAGCATAGGTTTGGTACATGTTTATTATACTATATACTATAGTATTTATGTTATAATCGTATACTATAATATACTATATTATACTGTATTGTACTGTACTATACTATATGAGATCAATACTACACCTATAGGCCCATACTGGACCTAGACTACACCTATAATTTATTATACTATATTATAATTATACTATAGTATTTATGTTATCATACGGGATCTATACTATACTATAGTTTTTAGCAAAACTACACAGAACGCATAGACTGGTATAAGTCGATAATGAATCTAAAACCAGACCGGATTGGTATAAGTTCATAATACGCCACATGCAGACAAATATACATCATAATACAAAATTTATTGACTGAATACGCCAAGTACTGATACCGTACGTCGCGTATACAAATAACCTGACATTTTAGAGTACAAGTGGCTTAAAAAATAACACGTAATCATAGAATACGATACCACACGGAAATGAAAGTCACCGGAACGACATGTATAGAAGGTCTACTCCATAAATGGCACGTAATGACAAAACACGTCAAAATATGGCCCGTATACGCCTCAAAAAGGAAAAATCTGAAATTATGAAATTTTGATTTTACCCCTATGCGCATCGTATAGGTCAAAACTGGGTCGTATAGTACCATTATATGACTCGTATAGACCTATACAATCCGTATAGACCCCCTGAATTCTCAAAAAAAAAACAAGGGGTTAATTGATAAATCAAAGGGTCTATATGTATCGTATTAGAGGTGTACAAAAAAACCGGTTTTAGAACCGAAACCGGGAAAAAAACTGAAACCGGTTTTGAAACGTTTTTTAACCGGTATTTTTATAACCGGTTTTAGAACCGAACCGAACCGGCGGTTATAAACTGGTTGTGGATTTTTGCCTTCGAAACTGGTTTTAAAACCGAAGCCGGTTACAAAAAAAAATGGTTTAAACCGGTAAAAAATCGTTTTTTAATAAACCGGTTAAAACCCGATCATAACCGGTTGGACCAGTTAGTGTTTTGAGTTGAAAAAACCGGTTAGTAACCGAAACCGGTTATAGAAAAACAGGTTTTTGTTTTTCATGAAAAAACCGGTTCGGTTAATAACCGGAACCGATTTTTGAAAATAACCTATTTGTACACCTCTATATCGTATAGACCTATACAATCCGTATAGACCCCTTGATATATCAGTTAACCCCTTTTTTCTTGAGAATTCAGGAGTCTATACGAATCGTATAGGTCTATACGATACGTATTATCCTACTATTTCCTTTTTTGTTTTTTGTTTTTAGAATTCAGGGGGTCTATACGGTACGTAGTCTATACAATCCGTATTAGCCTATTATACGACGTAGGGTTGGCCTGTACGATTGTATAAGGGTGAAATCAAACAATTTACATTTTGGGTTTTTTTTTCCGTTTCGATGCGTATACGTGTCGCATTTTGTCATTACGTGCCATTTTATGAAGTATACCTTCTATATGTGTCGTTCAGGTAACATTTGGTTCCGTGTGGTATTGTATTCTATGATACGTGTAATTTTGTTTGGAATCCACTTGTACTCTAAAGTGTCGTGTTACATGTATACGCGTCGTACGGTATCATTACTTGACGTATTATGTCATTAAATTTCGTATTATGACGTATATTGTCAGTATGGGTCATATTATGGTATATATTGTCCGTACAGGTCATGCCGGTGATGTTCGGTATTGCCACATTTATTTTCTATAAGTGTCATATTAGGGTGTAGATTCTCTGTACATGTCGTATTATCGTGTACTATGGCTGTTATGGCATATTATGTCTCTACTTGTCGTATTATTCCGTATTATGGCGTATTATGTATCTACGGTTGTCACACCATGATTTCTCGGTGGGCCGAACTTGGGGTTTATGCATGACGATTGATAACAATATCACAAATGGTAACAGAAGATGGAATAAAGTAAAGTAATACATGTAAAAGCTTGAATATAATAAATAAAAGTTATACAAGTTGTTCTTACAAAATATCCACAAGCGGAATCGAAATTAAAGCTACTTGAGACTAATATGGGTTTTTTATCGTGGAGTTGCAAATCCTATTTCTAAGACCAAGCCTGCTCAAGCCTTTTCATTATTTGCTTTTAACCTGCGCTTAGTCTTTTGAAATACAACAGTTTTCATTAGTAAATACAATTAACCAACTCCTTTAAAAAATTCAAAATTTATTTAATACTATTTCGTGTTTCATTTTTATATAACTTGGGACAAACTATATCTCTTGTTACCAGTTTTACATGCTTGTCAATATAGTCGGGGACCGGAAATCACATGTCGATACATGATTAATAGACACACCATATTTTCATATTTATATATATAGCATATGCGTCTGTCAGGTGTATGTCTACACCCCACGCTTTAAGACTTAGCCATTTACAATTATATGAGTCAGGATGCCCGGACAAGGTCGTATTAACCCCCTAGTGTTTAAGTTATCAACCAATACGGATTAAATGGGTTATTTTCATTTCTATAACATTATTCGCCCTTTTGCAATACCAAACCAAGTGGCTAGTGCCATATCCCAAGCCTTTATAAAATAAAATAGGCTAAGAGTATTTACATGTGCTAGTCTTTTATAATATCAATATATTTAGCACATCCGTATTCCAATCAATTCAGCTTAGGCACAATTTACTGGAGGCTTCTAGTTTGGAATGAACGAAAATATTATCTGTTAGAATGTTAACGGGTCATTTATAAGTCCTTGACTTTGACCGGTTAACTTAAGGAGACGCTCGGTTTGCTAGATTTGGCGTTGACCAGATAGAATATGGTTTATACCCTTCTGAGTACAAGGACTCGTACAATATGGGTTTAATAACCAAACATTCTGATTTGAAGTGATTTTGAAAGGTTTTGACCCAATTCGACTAGTTTATTTATTTTATTTTATATAAACTAGCCGTGCGCGTATATACGGTATCGGGTGGTCTAATAGGTCTATGACGAGTTCGTATGCCAAACATATTTTATAATGTTATAAGATCAGTTTCAAAGTCAGATTGTGTGTCTCATAGGTTTTAAAATCATTTTTATGCCATAAGGGCATTTTTGGCATTTTTTTAAAGTATATAATCAACAATTAACCCATTAAACGACATGACCCGAAGGTATAACCTCAGAGGGTTATTCCCTATAATATTGTAGTCACATAATATGCCTTCACCGGTTTCTAGGTTTGACCAAATGAGTCAGAATCAAAAGTCAAAACATAAGTCAAACTATTTGACTTTCGTCTATGAAACGAGCTCTAAATTGAATATGACGAGTTAGACAGATAAAAAACGTCTTAATATGTTATATAAATTGTTATGATGTTAAAATTTTGGGTTTTGATACTTAGAAGTTCATTTATCGTAATTTGCAAAATCTGCGTTTTTACTTTTATTTTATACATGTTTGGCTCATCATTTCGCCTACTTAATGTCATTATCAGAAGGTGAATTACAAAGGATTACCACCTTCATTATTACGATGACTTGCAAAGTTCAATATGAACTTTAACTTGACCAAAATGGTCAGAATCGAAAGTCAAAGCAAAAGTCAATTTGCTTGACTTTCGGCTAATAACTAGCCTAATAATGGAAAAAGACTAAGGAAGAACACTTACTTTTTTTCAAGAGAAGTTTAGAACTTCAGGGGGGAGGCCTTTATGAGGAGAAGTAGCTCCAAAGTCTGATAGAGAGAAAGAAATGAACGGTGCAAGGAAAAAGGATCAAGAACACCTCTATTTATACTTGAGCAAGGATCACAAGGTGATGCCAAGTGTCCTGAAGCTTTGAGGTGTTGATTAGTGTCTCAGCAGGTGTAGGAAGAAGGTTCAAGGTGGCACAAACTGGAGCTAAGTGGCACAAGGGAACAGACTATAGTGCCAACTCAAATCTTTCTGCCAGCGATGTCCTTACGGACTGCAAGGGTGAAGTGTCATACCCTGGTCATAGCGGAAGTGCAATCGTGTGACTATGAGATAATCATTGCATCCAATTGTGTAAACTAATATAAGTCAACAACGATGCCATATATATATATATATATATATTGATTTGTAACACAAATTCACAAGTACCCAAAGTGAGATTACAAGTTTCAAACAAGTTCACAATGTTATCCAAAATATCGTTTTTAAGTTACATCACACTTTGATTCAAAAGATTGTTTTCATCATAAAAGCATGTTGAGGTTTTGAACCCTATATACCCATACGAAGTTGGGATATAAGAGGAAAATCCTCCAAAATAGCATTTGTTGTCATGTTCGTTCCCTTTTCCCGTGGTCTCTCACCAGCTCAAGTCTTGCGTCCTGAAATACATGTAATTTTAAAAAGTCAACAAAAGTTGGCGAGTTCATGTAGTTATTGTTTTCGTATGAGATGTCTTGTTTATAATCCAATAATGAAATCGTAGTATTTTATCAACACTCATGGAGTTTAAGGATCTATCAGTGTGTAGCTAGCACCCTGACATATGTGCCATAAGTAACCAAACCGAGATAACTTTGACATCATAAGGAATACAAAAGTACTCCTAAAGGGTTAACAAACCAGGAGTGGAGCGCGCCTCAAACTCGATAGATCTACACCTTGGTCACTAAGTGATTAAGGGTACTATAGTCATCATCCTACTTACGTAGATTGACCGTGTTATCATCTAACCCCATAGCTAACATACCATTTTTTATAACACGTATTCCCCCCACCCCGAGAGTTATAAAAGCGAAAACGTTTAAAAGAAAAGGGGGACATGAACTAACATGTTTTTGTTCCATAAGTCGTGCGAATGTAACTTGAGTGTCCGTACACGTGTGTAACCGACATGTGTATTAACTACATTAGACCCTCCAGTCTCGTTGGACCTCATACAAGTTGTTCAACTTGAGTTTTTGTTATGTATTTAGTTATCATATTAGAACAACTTTAATCTTATTATGGTGTTGGTAGTTTGTTTGCTTATTATTTGTATATATATACTTCACAATTATACATATATATATATATATATATCCCGTTTATTAATCGTGTGTGAACGGGCCTCGTCCTTCATTTGTCCTTGTGCCTTGCACGCGTGTCTTTGGGCCTAGCCCGTGTCATGTATGTCATTGGGCCTAGCCCATGTCTTTATGTGATTGGGCCTAGCCCATGTAATTATGTCATTAGGCCTATCCCATGTCTTTAAGTGAAATGGGCCTAGCCGATGTAATTATGTGATTGGGCCTAGCCCATGTATTAGTGAAATGGGCCTAGCCCAAAATTCATTACCCATTGCATTTTTTATAATTTCCCTTAATTTCATAGTTTACAAGTATTCTATTATACTTATATAAAATCTCTTGGAAAATTTTATATATTTCAACTTTCTGGATTTTGGTTATCGGTTATATATATTCGTTAAGCGTCTAAAAATATATTATTTTTAGACATGTCGTCGTAGTCATTTAATATATATATTTCCACGCTGAAAGTCACCCCAAGTGTCGTAGTAGCTCCTCATGATGGCAATATGTTCGTTGATCGACGGTGAAACGGTGTATAAATTTGTCCGTTGCCCGAATAATCCGATGTCCGATTATTTGTTTCAAGAATTGTGTAAAAGTGCATGTGTTCATGTTATTTATACTTGGTAACTTTCAAGTATTTGGTGTGTTGTATTAGTTGGGTATTTTGTATTTAACTTGTATACCCTGGAAATTCTAGATACATACACATAAATACACATGTATACTACACACACACTTATGATGGTGCCAAAGTATTTATACGTATTATTACTCCCAAAAATATATATGTATTTATTAAATCCTTGTAAGGTTACGGTTTAACCCTTGTCATTAAAACTTCCTTAATGCCGCTTTAGGTCACTAATCTCACTTAGCCTCGTTAAACACCTCGTTATTTATACTTTGATCGCGATTAGATTTTTATAAAATTTCGCCACAATTTACCCTAAACTATGGTGTTTTTCCATGTTTCACAAACGTATTTAAACCACGTTTAAGCCCCTAAGCATGATCAATCTCCAAATCAAGTTTCAACACATCAACTTTGCATGCAAGATCTATACACTTTTCTTCCTCGTTTCCATGGACCTTGTAAGTATACATTTTTAACATCTTTACTTTAAAATAATGATATGTTCACATATTCACCAGAATATTAAGGACATCATTTTGACTATATTTTCTAACCAAGGTCTCCACTTTAAACCACTTTGTTTACTAGACTTTTAAGATGATCACAATAAAAGTTATGGTGGTTATTTTTTTTATAAATGTCACTTATGTGTAATAAATCATGTTTAAGTTGTAGTAAAATTCATGGATCATGAGGTTTATGATCTTGTTTAGATTTAAACGTTACCATGTTTAAATCATCATTTATTACATTAATCATACAAGATCACCCACTTAAACATCTTACTTTAACATAATCAACATCATCATGCTAACTAGTTAACACTAATGCACATAATCAACACATAATATTTCATTTTTAATGGATTATTAAAGTGAGGTTAGGGTTTTTGGGTTTGATTTTTCTTTGTTTTCAAGATGATCATCAAGTACTTTCATAATTTATAAATACTAAGGAGCTTAAAATGGTGAAAGATGGGCTTACAAGTTTGCACAAGATTACAAGAAGATTAAGAAGATTTTTAAGCTCCAAAGAAAGCTCTAAAGATCCTCCATCCTTTTAGGCTCCTTGGATGATCTTGTAATGGTTTTAAAGAGGTGAAAAGGAGGTCTTTAATGGTGAAAGATGGAGGTGTATGGTGGTGGTGCTTGTGCCATGAACAAAGAGGAAGAACAATGGAGGTTTCTTGATTTTTATTTTTTTTTATTTTTTGAAGTGTTAAGAATGATTGAAGTGAAGGATGGATGGTTATAATCCTTCACAAATCTTCTAGTCAAAAGAATATCTTGTCTAGCCATACTTGTAACCATCATCCTTTAACTAATTGTAGGTTGATATGTGGGGCGCACATGGGGGGTAAGTGTAACTTATTTATAAAATAAACTTTATTATATAACATGTGATGAAATAACAAATATTTAGATAATTAATTTAAGTATATAAATTAGGGGTGGTCTTGCATCATTAGGAGGTAATTAGGGGTTAAGATGTTAAGTGATGTTAACTAGTTCACTAGACTAGTAGACATTAAGTTTAGATAGTAGAAATGTCTTCCGTTTAGTTATCGGGTCCATATCGGTATTTATATTTTATACCGACGATGAATTTTGAAAATTGTATTTTCGCAACTATGACGGGGTTTCGGATCCCAAATGAAGCCTAACTAGTTCACCGGACTAATGCAGAAGGCTATCTGATAATGAAATCCTTGTCGGTCTGACAATCGGACGCTTTCCAGTCAAGTTGTGCATTGTTCGTCGTAGTACCGGAAGCGATGTTTTATATGCATTTTAGATATCCTCAAAGTGTTTTAAGGTGCTTTTCATTATTTAATCATATTCTGGAATCGCAAAAATGTTGAGTTAGATATTCGGACGAGTTAAAATTGTTATTTTTATCGCATTCGGAGAGTTTCATGATTTAAATGTTATAGCGGAAAGTTATGTGTTATTGCAAGATGTATTCCCACATTAGGGTTTTCATATATATATGGACTCAGTTATGTCATTCGTATGCCGTTACTTATCGTTCTGTTCTGTTTTGCCACTTTGCTGACATGAATAGTGAGACCGTGAATAATGCGTCCAGCACTTTCTACCAACACTTTTAGGACATAGTTTAATTGGTTTCGCGACGTGACGAAAACCAATATATGTTATAGTGTGTTTAACTTATCCTATCAATGTTATATGATGTACGACTCAGTAACGTAATTAAATCACGTTAAATGCATGAGCTTATGTAATAAAAATAGTGATTAGGTTGTACGGAATCTCCGGTTATTTACCGTTTGTCACATACTCCCCCTGTTAAAAAGAATTTCGTCCCGAGATTTAATTTGAGTTATCCTTTAAGGAGTCTTCTTGAATAGGTGGGGGTACTTTATTTTGATTTGTTCTTCATGTTCCCAAGTATACTCGAGTCTGTGACGTGAGTTCCAGCAGACTTTGACTAACTTGATCTGACTTATCCTTGTCTTTTTGACCTTCGAGTCCATAACCTCTATGGGTTCTTCGATAAACTGGAATTTTTCGTCTAGGTGAATTTCATCCGCTGGGATGATAACTGTTTTGTTGGTCATACTTTTCTTGAGATTTAACACATGAAATCTGTCGTGTACGTTATTGAGTTCTTATGACAATCTCAACTTGTAAGCAACTACACCAACCTTTTCCAGAGTTTCAAAAACCCGATATATCTTGGGTTTAGCTTTCCATGCTTCCCGAATCTAGCTACGCCCTTCCAGGGTGAGACTTCTAGCAAAACCTTGTCTCCGACCTCGAAGGAAAACAATTTGCGTCTTCTGTCTGCGTAGCTCTTTTTTCTATCACGAGCCGCCTTGATACGGTCTCGAATTTTGAATATTTTGTCGGTAGTCTCCTGGACTAGTTAAGGGCCAATAAGTTGTTTGTCACCGACTTCCGCCAAACATAGTTGTGATTGGCACTTTCGTCCATATAATGCTTCGTATGGGGCGACGTTAATGCTCGTGTGATAACTGTTGTTATATGAGAACTCTACCAAAGGTATTTGAGTCTCCCAGTTCCCGCCTAAATCCATCACAAGGTGCGAAGCATATCTTCCAAAGTCTTGATGGTTCGCTCTTTTGGACATTGGTCTGCGGATGAAAAGTCGTGCTTAGATCTAAGCGAGATCCAAACAAGGCTTAGAATCATTGCCATATCCGAGACATAAAGCAACCAACTCTGTCTGAGATTATTGAGACTGTCACTCCATGATGTGCCACAATTTCCTTAAGATAAAGTGCAACTAACTTCTCGGTACTGACATTCTCGCGAATTGGTAAGAAGTGAGCTGACTTGGTTAACCGATCAACGATAACCCAAATCATGTTATGACCCCGGGAGGTCCTTCGTATTTTTATAATAAAATCCATTGATGTTTGTTCCCATTTCCAAACGGGACTCTCTGGTTGTTGTAATAAACCAGATGGCTTTTGGTGTTCGGCCTTGACCTTTGCACATGTCAAGCATTTCCCAACATAGGTCACGATATCTCCATTGAGATTTGGCCACCAATAATATTCCTTTAAGTCTTGATACATTTAATTGGATCATGGATGTATTGAGTATTTTGACTTGTGTGCTTCATGCAGCACCAAGTCTCGTAGTCCGCCAAAATTTGGAATCTAGATCCTTCCCATAAAATATAAAGTTTCATCTTTGTTTGGTTCCATTTGTTTCTCCATTCCACGTAATGATTCCGCTTGAATGTTCTCCGGCTTTAGAGCCTCTTGTTGTACACCATGCACTCGAGTCGTAAAGTTTGTCTGAATTGTCATTTCTAAGGCTCGTACTCGTAAAGTTTTCACTCGTTCCTTCCAGCTCAAAGCATCTGCCACAACATTTTCCTTGCCCGGATGATATTTG
Organism: Scalesia atractyloides; assembly: GCA_947069175.1. Taxonomy (NCBI): domain Eukaryota; kingdom Viridiplantae; phylum Streptophyta; class Magnoliopsida; order Asterales; family Asteraceae; genus Scalesia; species Scalesia atractyloides. The sequence continues at coordinate 89,267,866 of CAMTDV010000022.1, forward strand.
ATTTCGCATTCCTAGTCGTTCAACAATTCCTGCCAAAGCCGTTGGCGCATATTTAGTTCCTTTTGATTGAATATGTGTTGAAGACTTTTATGATCTGTGAATATGGTACACTTAGTGCAATATAAATAATGACGCCATATTTTTTTAAAGCAAATACCACTCCGCCTAGTTCTAGGTCATGAGTGGTATAATTCTTTTCGTGAACTATTAACTGGCGTGACGTGTACGCGATGACTTTTTCTCGTTGCATTAACACGCAACCCAAGACTTGATGTGATGCATCACAATACACCACAAAGTCATCGGTACCGTCCGGAAGCGATAATATCGGCCCTTGCATAGTTTATCGTTTAATAGTTGAAATGTCGCTTCTTGCTTTTCACCCCATTCGAACTTTCTATCCTTTGCGTGAGAAAGGTTACCGGTTGAGCAACTTTTGAAAAGTTCTCGATGAATCTATGATAATATCATGCTAATCCTAGAAATTATCGTACTTCTGTTGGAGTCTTCGGGGCATTTTAATTCTTTATAGCTTCAATCTTTGATGGATCGACATGTATTCCATTCACGTTCACTACATGACCGAAAAATTGTACCTCGTGAATCCAAAATCGCATTTTGAGAATTTTGCATACAGTTTCTCCTTCTTTAATAGCCCCAATATAGTTCTCAAATGTTGTTCATGTTCTTCCTCGGTTCGTGATTATATTAATATGTCATCAATAAATACTATTACGAACTTGTCAAGGTAAAGTTTCCATACTCGGTTCATCAAATCCATTATTACAGCAGACACTTTTGTTAAGCCAAAAGGCATAACAAGGAATTCATAGTGACCGTAGCGAGTCCTAAATGTCGTTTTAAGAATACTTTCCTCTTGGATTTTTAGTTGATGATAACCGAATCTCAAGTCAATCTTGGTGTAGAAGCTCGAGTCTTGTAAGTTGGTCGTATAAATCGTCAATCCTTGGTAATGGATGCTAATTCTTAATGATGAGTTTGTTCAACTCTCGATAATCTGTGCACATCCGAAGGCTTCCGTTCTTCTTTTCGACAAAAGGCACAGAGCTCCCCATGGCGAGGAACTCGTTCTAATGAATCCTTTATCTAACAACTTTTGAAGTTGTGTAGATAGTCCTTGCATTTATGACGGAGCTAATCGGTATGGGGGCTTCGCCACTAGTGCCGCTCTTGACACCAAATCAATGCGAAACTTGTCGCGTTGTTGTGGAGGTAATCCATGCAAGTCTGATGGAAAGAATTCGAGGGAATTCCTTCACAACGGGTATTTTCTCCAATTTTGGCTCCTCAGTTTCCTTCACGACTATGTGAGCTAGAAAGGCTATGCAACCTTTCTATAGGCACTTCTGGCCTTCATGCAACTAATGATTCGTATGGGCGTTTCGCGCTTCTCTCCGTGTACTACAAGTGTTTCTTCGCCTGGTAGGGGGATGCGAATAGTTTTCTCAGGACAACCTATTTCCACTCGGTTATACGTCAACAAGTCTATGCCAAAAGCTACATAGAGACGTGTCGGTAACCTTTAATGATTCCCCATGATTCAGCTAATTCCCCATTAGCTAACTTGATAGCGTGTCTAATTTACATGACTCTAATTCGAGTATATGCTTAACACCTAAAGACACTAGCTAAGCTCGGCGTTGGTATCAAAAGAATTGACACGTAATGATTGTAGAGTAGAACGTACGAATGACGACATCGGGATCTTGTGGGGTATCCATAGTTTCTTATCACTCACACTTTAGTTCACTAGTCTGATTCACTCTTAAGACGTTCGTGCTTGAAGTGGCCTCCGTGCCACACTAAACATACTTGTTCTTGGTTGAGTCTTACTAAATTATTGGTTTATGTTTTCTGTCCTATTTCACCATGCTTCTACTCTAGGCACTTTTGCAAGTGCCCTCAAGAGGAAATTTTCACTTATCATATTTAGGATTTCAGTAAGTTATCAGCATACTTCTTAGTGCTAGCATCAGTTATGGCAACAATTGCCTTCGTTTCTATCATCACAGGAGTTCTCTTTCGTTTGATACTCACTCTCGATCCTGCCTTAAGGGGTGAGTATTTTCGCTTCCCGTCGCTAGTAGATTCCACATGCGTTTCCTTCCTTTCCGCGCCTTTCTTTGATAATTTCCCATTCTCACTACATCCTTGTTGAGACTAACTGCGAGAGTTACTGTTTGTATGATGAAGGTAGGGTGGGATGACTTAGAGGCTAAAACCCAACTGTAGTGCTCAATGCATTTGATTTCAGATGTTCCCCAATATAGAACAACCCTTGAGAGATCGTGAAAGCGTCGATAATAACCAACAACGTTGGCTGCAATCATGATCGAGTTCTAGGATTCCATCTTCACCCTTTGAAGTCAGTCAGCGAGCAATACTCTTCTCGCATAAGATTTTTGAGTTCTTCCCATGATAACTTCATCGTAGTATCACTCCCTAAAGCTTGTACTTGAGGATTTCACCAAGTTAATGTTGCGTTCAGCAGGAGACTCTTTGTTTACCTAATCTTTTACTCGGGAGTGCATTTACTAGCAATGATAACGTGAATAACAACAATTCAAAATGCGTAGTACCTCTTGTGTGTATTGGCCATATGTCTAAGTGGAAAAGAAATAACCCGTTGAGGAGGAGAAACCAAACGTCATCTCCAACCTTATAGCATGTATTCCATACTCCGTGGACCTCGATTGTCCAAAGTAGGAAAAATCCTTCACCACACCAACCCGTGTGACGAATACATTGATATCCCTTGAGCTCCATGAGCTCCCACTAGATTGTTATAATTTCCATATATATCGAATAGAATGCAATTAGGGTGTTGAAGCATGGCTCGTGCCATACCATCCCTTGGAATAAGACAAATATCAAATGACGGAGTTTAATGTAATCTCTTTCCAATAAATAAGATGAGGTGCCATAGACGCCATGGAACCATCCTATGTACAAGAACTCTAGACCATTAAGGAAATATCCTCCCTGGGTGGCTAACCAGTTTTGTTTGTTTAGATGACTAGTCTCAATTGACTTGTGATATAGGTCGAATATTAGATTCGAACAAATACGTGTGGTGTTTCTGTATCGTAGGGTGTTATAGCAACCACCCCGGTTAATGTCCAACTAGATAGAAACTCGAACGACATAAGTATTTCGAATGGGTAGTGATCGTTAGCTTGACCTGCAGAACGCACCAGGATTCCCATCCACCGGCTTGACCTGCAGAACGCACCAGGATTCCCATCCACCGCTAGTTATTATTATGCGGGCTCTGGTAATAATAAATTGCTTTGCATGGTCACCCTAGTGTTCTCCCGTTCAAAGTCGAGGATCAGTCAGAGAAAGGATGCTATTTTACTTTGCGAAGTGTGAGATGTGCGAACCAATTTTATATACCTTTTATTTTACACATATTAAACCAAAGTGATGACGAATAGTAACTATATTTTTTTATCTTTTAAATTTTAACAAGCCATGCACGTCCGTTGCGGCATGTTAATGCGAAGAAATTAGACAGAAATGTAAAGCGTATAAAATAATAACTAAGTCGATCTAGGACCCACACGTTGCAACGAACTTGTAAAACGGAGAAAAATACTGTCAAACGGGAAAAAACAGACGGAAAACATTGAACCCCACACGCACGTTGCAAGCGTGTTGACTCGCAAAATATAGAACGAAACGTAAAACGAATAATTTGCGAGAGATAAAAAGTATGAGGTACCGATATTCCTTTTTATGCTTTTTTGATGTTCCTACCAGTTTGGTGATGAACCAATTCGATTATGACCGAATAACATCAGTTCCGGTAAAATCATCAAGGGTTGCTACTATTCATACCGGTATAACTTTAGTCGAAGTCGGAGTTGTATTCACCCATATGTTCGTTTTTGTTTCTTTCGATATCCACCAAAATTAACCCGCCGGGAAGCACGGGGAAATCCACTATATATACACATATAAATACATAGTTGTGATGAATAGTCATCCTATAATTATAAGTATTTGCTTTTTTGTAATATTTGCTTTATTATTGTTTGATTTTTTAGTAATAAATAATAACCAATAATTTTTAGGTATTTGTTTATATTTTTATTAGTAGTAATCTATTTATTTAGCAATAAATTCGGTTTCGGTTTGGTTCATTACGGTATCGGTATGATTCATGCATTTGGTATAGAAGTCAGCACATTGATCGGAACGATAAAAACAAATTAACATCGGTACCGACACTGATGTTGTTCCAACAGTATTGATCAGTTCAAATTGACACGAAACTAGTACCAATATTTATTTATCGTCATAGACAGAGTTGAAAAAAAATTGAAACCGAAATTATAAATGTTGTTTACGGAAGGCGTTTGTATAAAAGTAGTATTTGCAAAAAAGAAGTCGTTATAATTCGTTATTGTATCAGAATTAATTAATGAAAATATTGGTTTTGGATGAAAAAAGGGGAAGGGATGAAGGAGGAGGGCAAAGTGGGAAGTCGTTAGGTTTTTCGTTGTATGAGACGATCTGGAAAGAATCATATTGCCCTAATGATATTATTACCATATCATCATCATCATCATCATCATCCTCCATTTCTACGTTGTTGTTACTGATTCATACGAAGAGAAAATATCTATATCTATAAACAATAGATCATCATCCTTGTACGTATATATTTCTCCAAATACTGAATTTGGGATGGCCGAGGGGTTTTCCTTTTGAGATCTGATGGTAAGATTTTTCAACTCATCATTACTACTTATGCCCATTCTTTCTCTTATGTCTGTCTATAAACTGTGCATCATTTATAATTAATTATTATTGTATATCCATCCATCTTCTGTAATATAAATATTATCATATGTAATCTGGATCAGGCTGGTGTATCCAAAGTATTAGTTGGATCTCAAGTGTGGCTGGAAGATCCTGAGGTAGCCTGGATAGATGGTGAAGTTTCTGAAATCCGTGATCAGGAGCTTACAGTTCAATTATCAACAGGAAAAGAAGTAAGCCATGCATGTCTTTCCAACATAATTAATATTCCCCACCCCACCCCACGAATATTATTATAACTAACTTTTACATCATCATCTTACAGATAGTAACAAATCTATCCAGTGTGTATGCTAAAGATCCCGAGTTCCCCGAATGTGGAGTAGATGACATGACAAGGTTGGCATATCTTCATGAGCCCGGGGTTCTACAAAATTTAAAATGCCGATATGATCATGATGAAATATACGTGAGCACACGCCACTCGTCAACTGTTTTTCCTTTCCTTTATAACTGATTATTATCATGACCTTAACTTGCATGCTGCTTTTCCAGACATACACCGGAAGTATTTTAATCGCTGTCAACCCTTTCAAAAGAATACCTCATCTGTATGCCAACGATGTGATGACAAAATACCAAAACGCAGCTTTTGGGGAACTCAGCCCGCATCCTTATGCTATTGCACATACTGCTTACAGGCATTCTATATATCAATTACTTACTTTTTAATTTATAAGCTCCATTTAGTTACTACTAAACAAGAATTTGTCTGATACAGGCAGATGGTCAACGAAGAAATAAGTCAATCAATTCTTGTTAGTGGAGAAAGTGGAGCTGGTAAAACTGAAAGCACAAAGAATCTTATGCAGTATCTTGCATTTATGGGTGGTCGCCCTTCAGATTCATTGGAGGGGAAACGAAGTGTGGAACAGCAAGTTTTAGAAGTATGCAATATTGTTCTTTATATATTTACATACACACAACATAGGGTGAAAACTACATAGTAACAAAGTTTCATGCTGTTACATTGTTGTGAAATTTTTCATAAACCGTTAACGCTGAGTGACCTAATTGAATGATTGTTTTACCAAACATTTTAATAGAAGCCCAATTTCATAACTGTTCATTTGAATCACTTAATTTAGCTACTTATTATAAAAACGAAACGATGTGAAACTTGAGTGGCCTAAATGGAACAATGATGAAAATCTTTCTTTATTTCACAATTATTCTATTTCGCAGTCTAATCCAGTTCTAGAAGCATTTGGTAATGCAAAGACCGTTAGAAACAATAATTCAAGGTACCAGTAGCTCCAACCTACCAAATAGTTAAATAACAATGAATCTTCTTTTCAGTTTATTAACTTTTTTTTGTTTAAATAATGTGCTGTTATTTAGTCGTTTTGGTAAGTTTGTTGAGATCCAATTTAATGAAAGAGGGAAAATCTCTGGTGCTGCTATAAGAACTTATTTGCTAGAAAGATCACGTGTCTGTCAAGTTTCTGACCCTGAGAGAAATTATCATTGTTTTTACATGTTATGTGCTGCACCACCCGAGGTAATTTCACTCCCTGGATTAGGTTTCATATGTCATTCAACGGAAAACAAGTACTTATCAATCACGTTTCAGGAGTCTGAAAAGTACAAAGTTGGAAATCCAAGAAAGTTTCATTACCTTAATCAATCAAACTTTTATGAACTGAATGGAGTGGACGAGTCTAAAGAGTATCTTGCTACAAAGAAAGCTATGGATGTCGTTGGAATCAGCTCTGATGAACAGGTGCTCACAAAATGATCACATTTTTTTTAAAATATTAGTTTTGCATAAACTATTTCTTCTACAGGAGGCTATATTCCGTGTTGTTGCCGCAATTCTTCACTTAGGTAACATTGAGTTCACTAAAGGTAGTGAACCAGATTCCTCTCAACCCAAAGATGATCAATCTCGATTTCATCTAGAAACTGCAGCTGAGCTCTTCATGTAATTATTTATTTAATTATAATAATAATAGCATGTTTGAGTTTTGATGTTTCGGCTGGTTGACGCACCTGCTTACGTTTAGGTGTGATAAGACAGCTCTTGAAGATTCCTTTTGCACGCGTGTGATTGTAACTCGTGGTGAAAGCATTAAAAAGTGCCTTGATCCAGCTGCTGCAGCTATCTGTAGAGATGCATTTGCTAAAATAGTTTATTTACAATTATTTGACTGGTAGGTTATTGATCTGAATAATAAAGTCTTATTATACTTTCAGTTTGATGTTTTTTATTTACTCTTGTTTACTGATTATTCAGGCTTGTGAGCAAGATTAATAATTCCATAGGTCAAGATTCTGACTCAAAATTCTTCATTGGGGTTCTGGATATTTATGGATTTGAGAGTTTCAAGACAAACAGGTGCTTAACTGGTACGCCTTTGGTTTCATCATTTAGACTAGGATATTTCATTACTGTTGCTTTGTATTCTCATTTAACATATGTTCAAATCGGCCCTATGCAGTTTCGAACAGTTTTGCATTAATCTAACTAATGAGAAACTGCAGCAACATTTTAATCAGGTCTGTGAAATAATTTGACATTTTATCCGAGCATGTTGCAGTTATTTGACCAAACAATACCAGTCGATATTCCTAATGTGTATATTTTATATAATGGGCAGCATGTTTTCAAGATGGAGCAAGAAGAATATACTAAGGAGGAAATAGACTGGAGTTACATACAGTTTGAGGATAATCAAGATATTTTAGATCTCATTGAAAAGGTCTCTGACATTTCTGTAATCTGTATGTTTGTTTAGTTTATTGTTTACAGTATGTTTTATGCCATAATTGAGGTTTTTTGTTACTTCAGAAACCTGGGGGAATCCTTGCTCTTCTGGATGAGGCTTGGTATGTATACATAGATTAGGGTTTTGTGTGTTCTTCTTTTATCGCTGCCGCCTTGTTGATGTTGCTATTGTGCATAAGTTGTAGCTCCTTTCGTCATAGGCTGCCGTTGTGCCTCTTGCTGCCGCTGTGGCCGTAGATCCATCACCATCGATTGATGGCACATAATTTTCTTATCTTTTTTTGTAATTCATTCAGCATTTTCCATTCCTCCTATGTGGGTGTGTTCATTGTTTTCGGTCCGATATCTACAGGGGACAATAAGAAAATTTAAGTCAGCATTTAGATAATATATATATATTATTTTTAGTTATAATTTGTTGTTTAGATAAGATATATTGAAACTATTTTTTACCACAACAAGGACATGATTTGATTAGGTCTCGTTTGCAGTTATCCTTATGGTACTCCTCCTATAAATAGTATACCTTACGAACTGTACTTTCTTATTTGTCCTATTTTTGTCATTTGTGTTTTTTTGTATGCCTGAGTCATTAAAGATGGTTTTGTGTACCGTTTGGATTATTTTTTTGTAACCAGTAAAATTTTTACAAAATCAACATTTTCATACACAAATTGAACATATACAAATTATCACTTGGTGATAGCCAGTCTTTTGCATAAAAAATGACCTAACGGGACACAAGATCATCTTTTGATGACTCTGAACTAAAAACGTTTATGACGACTTAAGTAGGAGAAAGGGATGGATATTATATGATTGATGTTTTTGTCTCTATTCTGAATATAAACTAAATATGCCAATCTTATGCAGCATGTTTCCAAGATCTACACATGAAACATTTGCAGAAAAGCTTTACCAAACATTCAAAGATCATAAACGGTTTAGTAAACCAAAGCTGGCAAAAACAGATTTCACCGTTTGTCACTACGCGGGTGACGTATGCAGTTCTATTTCCTTGTAATTCTACTACATATATTGATTGAAAATTGGTTGATAAATGTACTTATGTGTGTGTTATATATATGTATATTGGCATGGCAGGTGACTTATCAAAGTGAGTTTTTTTTGGACAAGAACAAGGACTATGTTGTTGCAGAGCATCAGGCACTCCTAAATGCTTCAAAATGCTCATTTGTATCAAACTTATTCCCACCCGTAACAGAAGAATCTAAATCATCCAAGTTTTCATCAATAGGTTCTAAGTTCAAGGTTTAATTGTGCCTTAATTCTTTTTCTAATTTAATTTGCTGTTCTAATTCACTTAATCGATCTGCCAGCTGTAATTAATTTCTCACATTAATTTCATCTTCACAGCAACAACTACAATCTTTGCTTGAGACACTCAGTCATACAGAACCGCATTATGTTCGTTGTGTCAAACCTAACAGTCTTTTGAAACCTGATATATTTGAGAATCATAATATATTGCAACAACTTCGGTGTGGGGTAAGTTGAATCTTTTATAATAAATAAAGAAGATAAATAGATTTCAGATATTATATATATTCACATTATTTTCAGGGAGTTATGGAGGCAATCAGAATCAGTTGTGCTGGGTTTCCTACACGTAAGCCATTCAGTGAATTTGTAGACCGGTTTAAAATCCTTGCTCCAGATGCTGTAGAGAAAAGGTAGTTGTATCAACTGTTAAGTATTTTGTTTATACATATTGATATTTCTCATAACTGTAGTGATGATGACATCAAGTGTTCAGTGATGCTATTAGAGAAAGCAAAGCTTAAAGGTTATCAGTACGTTTTCACACACACACCCCAAAAAAAATCCCTGCCTGATTACTTTCCTTTAATTTCATTTTTGGCATGCCTCTACTAGTTTGGATACTGCTACCAAATACTAGACAATTTAATAATGAAAAACACAAGTTAAATATGTGTATTAAAACTGTTGCAGATAGGTAAAACAAAAGTTTTTCTTAGAGCTGGTCAAATGGCAGAACTAGATGCTTGCAGAGCTGAGATTTTAGGAAAATCTGCAACCAAAATCCAAGCAAAATATCTCTCACACACTGCTAACAAAAAGTATTTATCGTTACGAGCTTCATCAATACCAATACAAACCATTGTTAGAGGTATATCTATTATCGTCTTTTTTATATTTTTCTAATAATTACAGTAAATAAAACCTATGCTTGCATTGCAGGACAAGTGGCACGTAGTTGGTATCAACGCCGAAGGAGAGAACTGGCATGTGTGACCATCCAAAAATGCACACGCATGTTTTTAGCGATGAAAGGTTACAGGGCCTTATATTGTTCGGTTATTAGACTCCAGGCTAATATTCGTGGGATGGCTGCATCTGATATGCATCTTCACAAACAAGAAGATGATGCTGCAATTGTCGTCCAAGTATATATCTTTTTTATGCAGTGCCAACGATTATTATCCATAAAATTCCTATATTCACATGAATTACTTGCAGACCCAATGCCGACATGATTTGGCACGGATTTCTTTTTGAGGAACAGGGAAGCAGCAATCGTCACTCAGTCTGTTTGTAGAAGGAATTTAGCACACAAAGAACTAACCAAGCTTAGAACGGTGACTTACTGAGCATTTCTGGTTAATCCACTTTTTGTCTGACTATATTCCTTGGAATGACGCTCGAACTTGTAGGTAGATGCATACACCAAGCTTACGAATAATTTTTATAATGCAGGCTAGAATGGCAACATTGAAACTGGAAGAACAAATCAAAGACTTAACCAACCAATTGGAGCAGGAGAAACAAGCCAGGGTATGCGTTTTAAACTTAACCACATCTTTCTAATTATTTGATTTATTAGTATAGATCCAAATCATTTTCAATCTAATAACTTGTACATGAGTAACAAATGAATTATGCTCCGATAACTCATTTACCAACATCTTTTATTTCTTGACAAATAAATTATGAAAGTAAACGCATTTAGCCTGTCTTTTTTTTTCTTCTTCCATATTCTGTAGGCTGACATGGAGGAAGAAATTGCAAAATTAAGGTCATTTTTAAAAGAAATTACAGAATATTCAGTGAAGGAAGACGCGGCTGCAGATGTAGATATTGGTAAACTTCCCCAGCCTGAAGATATTCCTATTACTGGCAACGAGACAATTGATAAACTTACAGCTGAAAATATCAAACTCAAGGTACTTAAAATAAACATCAATTTGCATATTAAACGAAATATTCAGAACTTATGTCATTCCTTTCCGGAACACTTGCAGTATGCAGTTAATTCACTTCAGTTGAAATTCGATGAGGCCCAAAAACTGTGTGAAGAGAGGTCAAATCAGGCGAGGGATGCGAGGCAATGGTAATTGAGTTGAAGACCTCAATGCAAAGGTTACACACACCTATGTTAGATTGACTTGAGTCTTATCATATTATCCAAGGATAAACTAGTAATTTTGTTCCTTGGTTATGTTGTTCTTCAGCCTTCAAGAAAAACTTTGTGACATTGAAACTGAGGAACAGATTCTGCGGCAGCAAGTGATGACACATCCATCTGGTTCGATGATTTCACAGTCACCAACTAAGGTTAACTAACATGCCACAATTTATATTTTTGACTCCATTTGATTGTAGGTTTTATTAAACTTTTTGAGAATGGATATCAGGATCAACAAAATGGAAGTCCACGGGTAAAGAGATTTGATAGCAACCTGAGGCAGTCTTCCAATGATAAGCAGAATGTATGTGTTTCAACGTCAACTTTATGTTTATTTAATTTTATTTTATTTTAATTTTTTGAGCAGCTAAATTATGTTGATGACAGGAGAATGTTGAGGCCCTTCTGGCAGCTGTTAGGCATGAGCTTGGTTTCAGCAAAGGAAAACCAGTTGCTACATATATTATATACAAAAGCCTTTTACACTGGAAATATTTTGAAGCTGAAAGAACTAGCGTATTTGATCGTTTTATTCAGGTGATCAGTTCTGCAATAGAGGTATGTTGTTTTAGTCTTTATCTCCAAAGAGTATTATAATATATATATTGTTTTGATGAAAGCAATTAACGTGCATCTTTTGGCGTATATTGTTTTCCAGAAAGACAGTGATAATAAACATATGGCTTATTGGCTCTCTACCACATCCACATTGCTATTTTTGATTCAGAAGAGTTTAAGCCCAGCTGGTCATAAATCTCCAAGACCATCATTATTTGGAAGGATGACTCAAGTAAATTATTCATCCTTACATGTGTGGGAGTAAAATTAATGTGATTTCAAAACACAAATTTCTTTCGATATCTGTAGGGGTTTAATAAATCTAATGATTTAGTACGCCATGTGGAGGGCAAGTACCCAGCTTTGCTTTTCAAGCAACAATTAACTGCTTATGTTGAAAAGATCTTTGCGATTATACGTAACAATCTCAAGAATAATCTATCATCACTCATCTCATATTGCTTTCAGGTACTTCAAAAGCCTGTTATTGTATTATAATAATCAATGTATGTCTCTTGTTATATTAAATTTTATTTGACGGTATGGGTTTGAAGGGATGGATCTTCCCATCCTGTTATCAAACCCAGACCAATATTAGTAATTCCCGACTGCATACCAAACATCTAAATGCACTCATTAGCTTTCTTATGTAATCTAGTCCTAATAACAGGCAAAACAAGGCACTAATTAATATTATCCCAACGGTTCAGGCAGTTAGAACATCAAAAGATAACCCGCCGCCACCTAGTCACTGGGGAATTGTCATTGAATGCCTAAATGGCACGCTCACTATATTGAAGGAAAACCATGTATGTATTATTATTATTATTTATATATATATATATATATATATATATATATATAGAAGAGTAGTAATCGAATAACATGTCCCATTCATTCATATGCTGACCTAATTACTTCAGGTGCCACCACTTCTAATTCAGAAGATAATCCATGAAGCTTTCTCTAACATCAATACAGAGATTTTTAACAGGTAGGTTCTTTCACACCAAGAGTGTTTCACCGTAAACTCTACTTATTGTATGCTATATGCAGCATTCTTTTACACCAAGATTGTTGCACATTTAGAAGTGGCGAATATGCGAAAGCAGGGTTAGTTGAGCTAGAGCAGTGGTGTGGCCAGACCAAAAATGAGGTAATCATTGGTCCATACACCTCAATTCTTAATCGGTGTAAAAGGGCTAACCATGTGTTAAAAAAAAATTAGTATGTAGGCTCATCGCTAGACGAACTTCAACACGCAAAGCAAGCAGTTGGATTTCTGGTATGCGAGTGTTTATTTGATGTTAAGAATTTGACCTAATATATACTGATGATTAACTTGTCTTGTACAGGTTATACAGCAAAAAAATAAAATTGGCTATGATGAACTTACAACCAAGCTATGCCCTGTAAGTCTCTCTCTGCATGTGTTTGTTGACATCCAGGAACTGTAAAGTAAACCGAATTCATGTTTTAGGTTCTAGGCGTTCAGCAGCATTACAGACTCTGCACACTCTACACATATGATCCCACCACAGGAACTGTAACCCCGGAAGTAAGAAACTAAGCGTAGCTATCCATCTTGGTCCTTGTTAATTACTCGATTTATTTAAATTTCCCTCGATAAACTCAGTTTGAAACAGGTTATTTCCAAGTTGAAAGTCTTTGCTGATAATGAGAAAAGCTCTTATTTGCTGGATGGCAATAGTAGGTATGTATGTCCATAAAATATATGAACGAACATAGTTATTTTTATAATAATAAAAATAGAAAAGAAGCACAAGTGATATGATAATTATATTTTGCAGTGTTCCTTTCTCAACAGATGAAATTAATCACTGTTTCAATGAGAAGGATTTTGCAGATGTAAAACCAAGTGGTCCACTGCTTGAAAATCCAGCTTTCCATTTTTTGCTGGAGTAGGCTTACATTGTTGTATTCCACCTTTTGTTTTGTTTTGTTTGTTTTTAATTAATTTATTCTAGCACATTCAGGTAGGTTTACTATTTCCTTCCTTTAGTCATGTAAAGCATTTAACCATGTTAGGGTACGTAAGATATGTGTAAAATTCATAGGTTATATATATATATTAGTGGAAGGAAACTTTAGCATACTTAGTTGCTACTTTTGCACTACATACATACATACAGCATCTTTATTCCAATTCCATTTAATAATAATAATAATAATAATAATAATAATAATAATAATAATAATATTAATATAAGCTGTGGCTGAACTAGAAATGTTTAAAAGGGGTTACTTTCATAACCTTACATCCATAAGTTTAGACAATACCTTTCATTAAAAGTATCATTTGCTTACATACTCGTAAATATCAATAAAAGTATATTTCTTAAAGAAACATTTAATAACAAAATATTGTTTCTCTAAGAAGTGATAGAAAATGTTATATAAATAATAAAACAAATAAAATGATAAAGAAGCTAATGTAACTAGTCAAGTAAAACATAATTAAAAATTATGACGTAAAATAAAACCTAAATTTTTCCATACTTTAAATAATAAATAATAAATATAAAAACGACTAAAATATTTTAAAAAATATAGTGTCACCAGGGGGCGGACCCACCCTTTAGCCAAGGTGGTCAGCCACACCCCTTGAAAAAGAAAATTTAGTGTTTATTTTAGGCAATAATCCAACCGCACCCCTTGAAAATATGGGTTGAACACCTCATTCGTACCCCTAACAAATAATTCTTGGATCCGCCACTTGCCTTCTCTTGTATTTTTTGTGAGGTTAACATATTTTAATAGGAGGATTCTATCTATACACTGGTTATTCTATCTACACACTTTGACTGGTCTAGTACGAATCGTATGGGTCCAATACGGATCGTATAAGCCTATATGATCCATATTGGTTAAGGTTTTAGACATGACCGACTGACATGGTCAGCAATTGTCTGGCAGCTGTGTTTATACGGATCGTATAGGCCTATACGATCCGTATTGAAGAGCTGTTTTTTTAGATTGAATTTTGGTGTTTTGGGTGTGGTTGTTGATATTTATTGTTGGTTATTTTTTGTTTTTATATGTTTTATAATTTTTAATATATTTTTATCGTGATGTTTCGTATTATAGCGTGTCGTGACGTATCGTATCGCATTTATAAGTTGTATTATATTTTATTGTGATGTGTCATATTATATTGTATCGTCCTTAGATCGTATCGTATCGTATTTAAATTTTGTATTATACTTTATCGCAACATCTCATATCATATTATACATTATTCGTAACCAACCAACCAACATAAACATGTAACGCCCCGCATTTTTTTAATTTTTTTTTATATATATAATAATAATAATAATATATAATAATAATAATAATAATCTGCTACATTTCCCGATGTTGAGTACGAAAACAGGTTTAAAACATAATTGAACCGCTCTAAAACGAAAGAACCGGACTATCGGGCTTTAGGCCCAACCTACCAAACCCTAACTAAAACCTAATCTTTATAAAAAAAATAACTCACACACACAAGACACTTTCACACACTCAACTCACCACACACACCCCCTGCCTCCAAGTTCCGGCCACCGGAGTAGGGTTCCGGCGACCCCTCCGGCGCCGCCTTTCCGGTGAGCCACTCCAGCAGCCCCCATTCCCCTCGACAAACATCAAGCCACCACACCCCTTCTTGCACCACCTCATCCCTCACCTCACAAACACCCTCCTTCCCTCCATATTACGGCAACCGTGGCCGGGTCTCCGACGCTGCCCCTCAGCTCCGGCACCCACCTCTTTCCTTCTCAATCTCACCCTCATTCGCACCACAACCCCTCGACCCTTCTTTCTCTCGCTCTACAGAAAAACGCCAGCCACCTCGGTGGTGGCGGCGCAACACGACGGAAGCCGCCATAGCGGCGGGGGACGGCAGACAAGGACGGCGAACGGGACTCGACGCCGTGAGTCTCGGTTTGGCTGGTTTCATCGTCGGTTCAGCTCCGGTTCGTCTCGGCTAGGGCTCTTTCTTCGGTTCCGGCAACAGCAGGCTCACGAGATGGTTGTGGTGGTTCTAGTTTCAGGTTTGGTTTCGAGCCTTGTTCAGTCCTGGTTCTAGTTCAGAAAACTCGGTTTTGGGCTCGGGTGTCCCAGTTTAAGTTGTGTCGATTCTGTTCCGGTCCAATCTCAGTCAACTTTATTCAACTCGGATTCGGTTTGGTTCGACACGTCGACACGGCTCAATTTTGGTTCATGCTCGGTTCGTTTCAAGTCAAACCTGGTCAAACAGTCAACGGGCCAGATTCAACGATATCGGTAAAATTCTAACGTATTGAAGCTTATTATATTTCTCATATTAATGTTATCTAAACCCGAAAACGACGCCTTGTATCGTGTAATAAAATATGCATATGCAAAATATACCGACATTTTCATTATTATGGTTCAATATAATTATTGTTTTGATCGTAAATCATATAAATACATATACAATGTTTCGTATATTTCAGTTATGTTGTTTACCAAATTTTGGCATCACGAAACCAAATTATGGATAGTTCGTTATAAAACGCTTAGGAATTCATATATTTATTGAAATTGTTGCGTTTTGACTAATAAAATCGACACTTTGGTGTTGTCGGGATCGTCCTAAAACAGGGGAAACTCTGCCTGTTTTTCGTCAAGATATATATATTTATCTATTACGTTTATCAACGAGAAAATATACATATTTGTTATACCTTTCGATAAAACATACTTATTATACTTTTCGACAGAGATACATATATACTATACTTAGGACAAAATATGTAATATCGAACATACCTTTCGCCAAAGCATATATGTTTATTATAACTTTCGTCCAAAAAGATAGAAATCTATCATGTCATTCGTCAAAATATATAAATATATATTTTTAGTCGTAAAACTAACGAAAACGTATCGAAAGTCGAACAAGGTTTATAGTCTGACTATAAACTTATTTATTATCTTGACTACATTTCTACAACACTCCTAACGAATTTAAAGTTAGACCTATTACATAAATCATGTTATGTAAATATACGTACATTCAACTCCAATTCGAATCCTCCGTCGTAGCTTCGATTATTCATGCACATTCGTTTGCCATTTTTAAGGTGACCCCGGTGTCCCCTTTCTCCCACTCATCAACTCGTCGTGGAATTTCCAAAGAAGACTTAGCAATTCTGTGAGTACACTCGACCCACTTTGTTTATATCACTTTTTGGGTGTAACATGTTTCCATATACAAAAATCACAAACACTTAAACTTTATGAAACGCACAAACAATCCTATACACATGACTACTTGAATCGTATACTTGTTCTTGTCTGGGATATTTTTTATGCTATGCTTTAGTCATTAACTATTTTAGCCTTCGTTTGACATGCTTAGCACTATAGGAATTCACGCATCCACCTCCATCGTGTTATTCGTGAGGTCATGTTAAAACATCGTGATTGCGTTAAGGGTTTGATTATTAGTATTGCATCCTTGATATTGCTCTTGTATAGATTTGGTTACCATGAGGATTGTTAAAACTTTATTCGTATACGTATGCTATGCTTAAACTTGTGTACTCGCCTTTGCTTTTGCATTGACTTTATTTTAAAACATGTTACAGGTTAAGGAGATGATGCTATGAAATCAAAATAGCAAGGACTTAGATACACACATTTTAGACGTTAGATTTATAAATGTTGTACCAAATTTTGTTATGTTTTATGAACTTATTGTATTGCTTCATGTTGAATTTGACAATGTTGTGAAATGAAATTTGGATTTAATTAAATATGTCATTTATTAGCGTTGTGAGCAATGAGCAATCTCGTTTTCGTCTCATCCCGATGTTTCCGCCATCGGTTGGGTGTGACAGATTGGTATCAGAGCCATAACTATAGGGAATTAGGCAAATTGCTATGCTTTTGACCTAGTCTATAGTTAAGTACCATACTTGACCATACGTGATTCACATGCTAATTTCTTGAAACGTCTTTTATGTGCTAAATTCTCGAAATGCGTTATGTGCTCATACTTGTTTCACTATTCCATACGTGCGCTTTTCTTAATGCATTTTATTGATTATACTAAACGCGAAAACACTCATATCACACAAACGAGATGAATTCACCAAAATAGGAGTGGCGTCCTCACCTTGACGGAGAATTTCCAATTCAAACTCTAGTGGACCCTCGTCAAAGTGTCGAACTATAGTTTGACCCGACGAGTGTCAACCACACTTTTGGTATAAAATCCCAAGTTAGGAGTGAAAACTGTACCTTGTTGATTAAGTCCCATTCCTCGATTTTCAATCTCGCCAAGATTTTTCAATCGATTAGAGACGTGTAGTAACTGGAAGGGTAAAATGTCGTTAAACGCTTCTCGATGAGAGCATTTTACCTATAGGCCAAAGCACGTTTCTCTAATTCGAAAGGATCTTTGAATCACTTTGGAATAGTCGACGTTTCTCTACCTGAAACAATCTAATGTTTTATAAATTTCAATTTGTATGTGAACCTTATATATGCTTGTTACACTTCACATTATTTTAAGGTTTTTTTTACACAAATCATACTAAACTTTTTCATATATATCTATACGTATTTACATGCATGATTTCAAAACGTCATCAACTATACTTATATTTTTCAAAAATCCCGAAATGGAGACCCATCGCCGAGATAGGTGTGATTTCCTTACCTTGACGATCAAACTCTGTTTTTCCTTCTTTAAAACGACCTAACCAACGGGTTAGGGGTGATTCCCATACCTCGGTGATCGTTACCAACCCTCCTTCTTGGAGACTTTATTATGCAAACCACACATTTAAATTGCATACCTAAATCTTTTATCATATTGTCGAAATTCTTACTTAGGCGAATTTCAAAACGTACTATTTTATCAAATGTATTTCTCATCCTATAATCTATTCCATATAAATCACATACGCATATACTTGGTCACCACATGAAACGTTTTGTTTCACGATTTTCAAAGCTCGACGGAATGCTACCTACCAACTTAATCGGTCCAAGGAATACCTTGCCCACAAATCTTATGTTTAACATAATCACTAAAACACGCTCACACGATAACTTCACATTAAGAGCTTTCATTTGTATACAAAAGCCAAACCAATATCTTATAGACATTAAGGGGTCGTTTTACTAACGGTATGTTGGGATTGTTATTTTTTTTAATTTTTATTTATTTATTTTTTAACAAGATTCCTTTGATTATTGTGTTTTAAAAAAAAAAGCGCAAAAAAACTATTCTTTTAGTGTTTGGTAAGTATATAATAAAAAAAACCGACTTCTTTCGTTTTGTAGAGATCAAAGCTTTATTTATTTATTTATTATTTTTTTACATCTATATATTTGTCAAACACTCCAATAGTTGATTATCTAGCTATTGGGATATCAAACAACATAATCAAATCCAAACACTATCTTTCTACAGCACGTTTTGTTACAACTAATTATCTGAATCTGATTATTCAAAACACATAAACTATATTCAAAACTCAACCCCAAACACCCTCTAAACCTCTTATCGCGATTAAGAAAACATTTTGCTAAACACTTTCAACGATGATTAAATCCTTTATCCCAGATTTCCTCTCAAGGTCAACGTTTCACAAGAACCGCTGAATTTCAAATTTCTTATCTTGATGTAATATTCTTTGAAAACAATACGAACTTACTAATTTAAGACCTTATCATGCACCACCCAAAATGTCACCTCAATTTCAAAACACGTGGGCAAGAAAACTTTACAAGGACCAACCATTTTCGACTTACTTAAATTCTCCTAAAACAGTGGTAGCATTCATGTCCTTTACAAAATACCTGACACAAAATCAATAAGTACTTTATATTCTTTTATATTCACAAACTAGATCCTACATTCTAAGTCAAACTTAAACCTATTTTAGAAGCGATAACCTCAAGTGTTGCTCAAACAACTATACATGCATATCCTCGTACATCGTTTAGTCAACTGTTGCATGAAATTTTAATTGTATCATTCGTTTTACATACCCTGATTTCTCGACTATTTTATGTAAATAAATTCGTTGCATACAATTCATAACTTACGCACAATCATCGTCTTTTACACTTGTTGACGTTCATAATTATACACATATTCATGTTCATGAACATACGTGTCATCATTCATGTTTATACTTATCATCACATTCATGCATATAGGTCTTACATCCATGCTTATACTTATTTCCATACTTATGCTTATACTCATACACATACCTATACTTGTACTCGTATTCATACATTCGTGCCTATGCGCGAGCGAAACCCGAAGGATTCGCTTACATGGGCCACATGCTTATTTGCACGCAAACATGCTTACACACTACATTCTTACACGCACACAAACTCATTTTCAGAATTTATGAACACCTTAATCCATATGCCGCTAATACAAGCTATGCGGATCATGCGACGATCGGTATAATCACGGGTGCACAGGGATTATAGCGGTAAGCGCATGAGAACCATAGAGTGTACTACCGTGTATGGTAAGACACGGAACGCAACATTGCATCGAATAGCGGAACAGTCGCGACATGGCCAAAACATGGTGGATACGCCGCTGGTACTTCCTATATATAAGTGTTTTCACCATGTTGCCAAACTTTCGTAAAACGTGCCATGAGAAATTCGGTGTTTTACAGACCATAATAAGACCTAATATGCAAACTTTAAACAACTCACAACTGCAATGCTAAGTGCGTGATACCTGATTATACACGACGAGACTTCATCCCTAACGCAACGTTTTCGTTGTTTCAAATACACGTGCCATTCCTATACTCGTACTTGTTTTTTTAGATCAATCGTTCGCTCTTATACCTCCGTTATCCCCGTTAACCTTGTCTTTTATGCAACCTCGTGTACAACCAATCGTTTAATCATTCATGCCCTAAAATGCTTCCTTAATTTACAACTATCATCTATTCTGCTCAGATACAACCACACTCATCATCAAACTGCTTACCGTTTCATACGAAAGCTTTTTCTGCTTAGATGACATATCCTTGGGTTACTTAAACTTGTTTAAACTACTCGTATATACAAATACTAAGCGTCTTACTCATGCTTGATGCCTCAAGTCCTTCTAGCAAGCAACCTCTTTTGCAAACCTAACTTTTTCGTTGCTTTAAACTTCATACCTTCTCACACGTATCCTAGAACTTCAAGCCAAACCCTTTCGAGTCTTCCTCTTAAATAAATTTCGGGACGAAATTTCCTAAAGGAGGGGAGACTGTAACGCCCCGCATTTTTTTATTTTTTTATATAATAATAATAATAATCTGCTACATTTCCCGATGTTGAGTACGAAAACGGGTTTAAAACATAATTGGACCGCTCTAAAACGAAAGAACCGGACTATCGGTCTTTAGGCCCAACCGACCAAACCCTAAGTAAAACCTAATCTTTATAAAAAACAACTCACACACACAAGACACTTACACACACTCAACTCACCACACACACCCCCTGCCTCCAAGTTCCGGCCACCGGAGTAGGGTTCCGGCGACCCCTCCGGCGCCGCCTTTCCGGTGAGCCACTCCAGCAGCCCCCATTCCCCTCGACAAACATCAAGCCACCACACCCCCTCTTGCACCACCTCATCCCTCACCTCACAAACACCCTCTTTCCCTACATATTACGGCAACCGGGGCCGGGTCTCTGACCGGTCTCCGGCGCTGCGCCTCAGCTCCGGCACCCACCTCTCTCCTTCTCAATCTCACTCTCATTCGCACCACAACCCCTCGACCCTTCTCTCTCTCGCTCTATAGCAAAAACGCCAGCCACCTCGGTGGTGGCGGTGCAACAGCGACGGAAGCCGCCACACGGCACGGGGGACGGCAGACAGGGACGGCGGACGGGATTCGATGCCGGTGAGTCTCGGTTTGGCTGGGTTCATCGTCGGTTCAGCTCCGTTCGTCTCGGCTCGGGCTCTTTCTTCAGTTCCGGCAACAGCAGGCTCACGAGATGGTTGTGGTGGTTCTAGTTTCAGGTTTGGTTTCGAGCCTTGTTCAGTCCTGGTTCTAGTTCAGAAAACTCGGTTTTGGGCTCGGGTGTCCCAGTTTAAGTTGTGTCGATTCTGTTCCGGTCCAACCTCAGTCAACTTTATTCAACTCGGATTCGGTTTGGTTCGACACGTCGACACGGCTCAGTTTTGGTTCATGCTCGGTTCGTTTCAAGTCAAACCTGGTCAAACAATCAACGGGCCAGATTCAACGATATCGGTAAAATTCTAACGTATTGAAGCTTATTATATTTCTCATATTAATGTTATCTAAACCGCGAAAACGACGCCTTGTATCGTGTAATAAAATATGCTATGCAAAATATACCGACATTTTCATTATTATGGTTCAATATAATTATTGTTTTGATTCGTAAATCGTATAAATACATATATAATGTTTCGTATATTTCAGTTATGTTGTTTACCAAATTTTGGCATCACGAAACCAAATTATGGATAGTTCGTTATAAAACGCTTAGGAATTCATATATTTATTGAAATTGTTGCGTTTTGACTAATAAAATCGACACTTTGGTGTTGTCGGGATCGTCCTAAAACAGGGGAAACTCTGCCTGTTTTTCGTCAAGATATATATATTTATCTATTACGTTTATCAACGAGAAATATATACATATTTGTTATACCTTTTGATAAAATATACTTATTATACTTTTCGACAGAGATACATATATACTATACTTAGGACAAAATATGTATTTATCGAACATACCTTTCGCCAAAGCATATACGTTTATTATAACTTTCGTCCAAAAAATAGAAATTATCATGTCATTCGTCAAAATATATAAATATATATTTTTAGTGTAAAACTAACGAAAACGTATCGAAAGTCGAACAAGGTTTATAGTCTGACTATAAACTTATTTATTATCTTGACTACATTTCTATAACACTCCTAACGAATTTAAAGTTAGACCTATTACATAAATCATGTTATATAAATATACGTACATTCAACTCCAATTCGAATCCTCCGTTGTAGCTTCGATTATTCATGCACATTCGTTTGCCATTTTTAAGGTGACCCCGGTGTCCCCTTTCTCCCACTCATCAACTCGTCGTGGAATTTCCAAAGAAGACTTAGCAATTCTGTGAGTACACTCGACCCACTTTTGTTTATATCACTTTTTGGGTGTAACATGTTTCCATATACAAGAATCACAAACACTTAAACTTTATGAAACGCACAAACAATCCTATACACATGACTACTTGAATCGTATACTTGTTGCTTGTCTAGGATATTCGTTATGCTATGCTTTAGTCATTAACTATTTTTAGCCTTCGTTTGACATGCTTAGCGCTATAGGAATTCACGCATCCACCTCCATCGTGTTATTCGTGAGGTCAAGTTAAAACATTGTGATTTCGTTAAGGGTTTGATTATTAGTATTGCATGCCTTGATATTGCTCTTGTATAGATTTGGTTGCCATGAGAATTGTTAAAACTTTATTCGTATACGTATGCTATGCTTAAACTTGTGTACTCACCTTTGCTTTTGCATTGACTTTATTTTAAAACATGTTACAGGTTGAAGGAGATGATGCTATGAAATCAAAATAGCAATGACTTAGATACACACATTTTAGACGTTAGATTTATAAATGTTGTACCAAATTTTGTTATGTTTTATGAACTTATTGTATTGCTTCATGTTGAATTTGACAATGTTGTGAAATGAAATTTGGATTTAATTAAATATTATCATTTATTAGCGTTGTGAGCAATGAGCAATCTCGTTTTCATCTCATCCCGATGTTTCCGCCATCGGTTGGGGTGTGACAAAACATTTGAAATAAACAGTCAGATATATAAATAAACTAAAACTGAAATTTAACTATATAATAAGTTTTTATATATACATGACATAATCCAATATAAATAAAGAGTTAAAATACAAAAAAAAAGTACAACAAAATATCCTAAACCATCAGATCCGCACCCTAAGGATCCTGAGTGGTGGCAGACAGCTGCAGATCCCATCCTGGGCGTGGCGGCAAGTCCGTATCGGTATGGGCTGTGTATCGGCTTGGATCGCCCGCATAAAAAAAGCTTAGTACGAGCGTGGTGTCACACCCCGACCCGCAGCGGAAAAGGTGATCGGGGCATGATTGGGTTATCATCAAAGCTCATGACATTTATTATAATGTTTCATATTTATTATTTCAACTTAAAAGTGATCATACAATCATATCAAACAAATACAACATGTTCTATTCATCCTTCTAAACTTCATTATTTTTTTTCTAAGGCAATTACCTATGTTTTCCTTGCTTCATCCTGTTCACCTGTATCATATGTAAAAAAATGGTTTTTGGATCAACAAAAAGTTGGCGAGTGAACCTTGTTAGAAAATATTTATTATTTATTTCTGGTTGTATTTAATATGGAAAAATTGTGCAATATTCATATATGAACAAACGTAAATAAACATACAATAACAACAATTAGCTTACAATAACAAACAATAACATACATTAACAAACCAACAGCATACAATCACAACCCATTAGTATACGATATCAAACAACAACAAACAATAACATACATTAACAAACCAACAACATACAATAACATATCAACTTGCATAAATATATAACATAAATGAAACTGTGCGATCAAGGCTCAATCAAACGGAGCCGATCGTATTGAATGTACCGAAAATGAAAAATGTCTGTGCGATCAAGGCTCAATCAAACGGAGCCGATCGTATTGCATGTACTGAAAATGAAAATGTCTGTGCGATCAAGGCTCAATCAAACGGAGCCGATCGTATGTTGGCACGCCAGGTTCACGCTCATAATGTAATGGGGAACATACTCAACGCTCATAATGTAATGGGGAGCGGCGGCCTATGAAATTGCATGTACTGAAAATAATAAATTAAATCTACACAACAATCACACAAACAGTTTACACAGGCAGGATACACATTTATTCATGATATGATGCATGCACAATGATTTAAATATAATAAATAGTAAGACACATGATACACCCCAAAAACGTGATTTAAACGGGGAATTTGTAGAGATTCACTCACAGTGGGTGCGTTCGGTGAATGATGATGAATGCGCACGAGTTTAGAGGATTGCTCGACGAGGAATAACTAACCTAATTAATAATGAAAAGTAAGGTAAATAAATGAATTTTATTAACAACTTTAATAGAATTTTTGGATATATTTTTGTGAGTTTTAGGCTATTTTCTAACCTTAAAAATGTTATTTTTAAGTATTTTTAATTGATTTTTAAATAAAATAAATAAATAAAAATAATAAAAAATGTTGACTTTTTGACCGTTGACCGTCGACCGTTGACTCGTTGACCGGTTTTATTGTGTAAGTGTATGCGCCGGGTGAGGCTCAAACCCGAGACCTCCCGTTCGCGTGCACGCAGCTCTACCAACTGAGCTACGTGTCTAACCCTAAATAATTCTGTTTTTAATTATACTTATATATTAACTCGGCTTATCCAAAATTCTTTTATTTTCAAAAACATTTTAAATCATCGAACCGGTGTTACTAACAGGTCTCGAACCCGGGACCTGTGCTTTAACGCTACACACAGTCCACCGCTGGACTGTGTGTCTAACTTGGTTAATATACAGATTTTTATTATACTTAACAACTAACGTAGTTAACCCGGTTCAGTTAGAAAAATAAAACGTTTTTATTACCGAGAGGGCGTGTGTAACAGGGATCGAACTCGTGGCGTGTGATATGTATATGCACACAGTCCACCGCTGGACTGTGTGTCTAACCCGAGATAATATCCAGATTTTATTAAACTTATAATTAAACTATCATCGTCTTCTTCATTTCAAAATTACAGACTGCGATTACACCATTATATCTTGTTTAATTCGATTGATAAACATTGTACAGACTAATATGAAATGACAGAGACGATATTTAGAAGTAAACATACCGGTGAACGATTTATCACAGAATTCCGGCAAGGTGTCGGCTCTGTTTTTATGAACTTCAACTGAGCAAGCAAATTAACCGTTTTGATTAGCTAATCGTGGAATTGAAGTGCTAAACAAACGTTTACAGAGTGTTTGAATGTCCTTACCGGTTCACAGATGAAAATAAGGATTTCCAGAAGTTTTTCTGGCGAACTGGAATTATCCGAAAACAGCGTCTGAATTCGATTTCAATTGAAAGGTTTGAGTCAGAAATAGCTTAACAATTGTTAGACCACGAAGAAATTGAAAGACTTACTGTTTTGATGAAGAATACGGTTTTCCGGCGACTTGCAGAATTTTTCCGGCGAGTTCAAATAGCTTCTCCGGTGGACTGAAAATTGTGCGAAAATGTAATTGGAGGTTTGCAGAGTGTTTGTGAGTCGCGAAGGAGTACTAAGATGGAAGTAATACTGGAATTGAAGATTTTCGGTTATAAAAACCGATCAACTTCTAGAATTCAAGTTCATTCAAAGCAACTTGATTGAAAACGTCGGTATGTCGGTTATACTCAGTGAACCGCGAGAAATCCAATCGTCTTTGATCGTTGGATGACCGATTTCAGTTATAGTTGGCGTAACCTGTTGTTTTATGTTTGTTTATAAGATTCATTTGTTTCCTAAAGTTGACAGAAAACAACAAGTGGCGGAGTGGTTATGCGTGTGAGTGTTAAGTCTTTGGAGTTCACAACCCGGCTGACCCGGGTTCGAGTCCCGGCAGCCTCATTTTATTTTTAAACCACTATTTTTAATACTTTTTCAAATATAACTTTTATATTCCAATATACTTATTAATTATGTATCGTTTAAAATTAATTTGGGCATTAAATACGCAACGAAATTTTTAACTGGTTGTTCGGTTAATAAACGAAGCGGGTTTGGTAAATCCGGTTTTTGGCGGATGTTACAGTATCCCCTACTTTTAGAAATTTCGTCCCGAAATTTAAGTAGTGGCATATTTGTCTAAAAAGTATGGTGTTTTAACTTGACAATTACATACTTAGAAGAGAGTAAGAGTTTAAATTTTGTTTGAGGCGGTAACGTTCCTTGTAAGGGTTGAATACCTGCTACCGGAATCGCTTTTTGTTGCCTAAAGTGTATGAATACGGAACATGGATACACAGAGTTGATCGACTAAGTATGATGTTATGCATATGAGTTTGGGTACGTTTGAAAGATTAGATTATATCCTAAAATAAACTTCTAATACTAAAACCTACATGGAACTTCTCATAACCGCCTGACAATGCCTCTGATCCTCTGGCAAGAATACTTATATATAGGAAGTACCAGCGGCGTATCCACCATATTCTTGTCAAATTTTCATTGGTTTTATCAGTTAGTTATGATTGGTTCTATGATGCGACTATAGAACATAAATAAACATAACAACCAATATCTGAGTCCTAATTCTGATAGCATACATGTTGGATTTATGACACAATCCAATTCCTTTAAAGGATGAGATGATATAAATTCTAAATCAGTGAGTATAACACAAACTTCAATCAAGACAATACCAAATCCTACATGGAACTTCTCATAACCGCCTGATAATGCCTCTGATCCTTTGACAAGAATTCTTATATATTGGAAATACCAGCGGCGTATCCACCATATTCTCGTCAAATTTTCATTGGTTTTATCAGTAAGCTATGATTAGTCCTATGTGACTCTAAAACATAAATAAACACAACAAACAATGCCTGAGCCATATTTCTGATAGTATACATGTTTGAATGATGACAGTCCCTCTCTCGTTTGTTGTGATGGAGAGGTTAGTCTATGTAGAAGTGAGACACAGCCCAACTTCTTTAAATAATGAGATTAAAATACGTTGAGATGTATGATGGTATGAATGTTGAATCAATGAGTATAAAACAAAACTGAAATAATAATTTGCATTAAATCCTTGGATAAATTTCCAATTTAAATTTGAGACACGTGAGAATTGAGATAACTAGAGGAAACATCAAACTAAGCAGTTGGAGTTGAATCTTGATTGTTGGTGAAGGGGACTAGTTGCGTGTTTTCGTTTGAGCCGTCATTATCTTCAACAGGATTGGCGTTGATGTTGAAAACTCTTCCTCTTGCTGGTGGCCTAGTGGTTGGGTTTTCTTGTTTTGCTTGGTTAACTGGGTTTGCTTGAGCTTGGGCGTTTATGATGTTAACCAATTGAGGGCACGTGTTTCTAAAGTGGGTAGGGTCGCCACAATTGAAACAAGCTCGAACATATGGGAACATGGGGTATTGGGGTTGTTGATATGTTTGGATCATGCTTTGAGTAGGGGGTGAGGTTTGGTTTTGAGGGGTGCGGCAAACTTTGCTCAAATGACCATAGCGTCCACAATTCGCACATAGTCGACAAAGTACGGTAGATGGATGGTGATAAAAACAGGTGTTACATCGAGGGTGAGGTCCAAGGTAAGGTTTCTTATTTGGGTAGGTTGAGTTGGGTGCTACTTGAGTGATTGGGATAGCTTGGAGGGGTACGGCTTGTAAGACTGGTTGATTGCGTTGGGTGACAGCGAAAAGTTGCTCATCTCGTTCCCTCTTGAGAATGGGTTGAGAAGGGGATTCGGTTTGGGTGTAGTCGGAGGTTTCAGTCGATGCTTTATCCTTCTTCTTCTCCTCCATGAAGTCTTTGTTCCGGATTCGGTTCTCGGTGAGCTCTGTAGCTAACTCCATTGCTGCTTCCAAGGTTGCAGGTGTGGTACTTATTACATAGTCTTGAATCTTTGAAGGAAGACCTTGAATGTAGTGCTCGATCAAACGGTAGTGGGGAATGAACAAGTTGGGAACCATTTGATTTAACTCGAGGAATCTCTTGTTGTATGTAGTGTGGTCGCCTTCCTTTTGTTTCAACGAATAGAACTCATCCTCTAATTTCTTGATTTCGCTCCTTGGGCAAAACCGTCTTGTCATGATTTCTTTCAACTCTTCCCATGTCAAAGTCATAGTATCTTCAACACTCCGTTTGGCCTTCTCTGTATTCCACCAAGTAAGTGCTATTCCAAATAAACGACCAGTAGCATATCGCACTTTGCGATCATCGGGGCAATCGCAAGTTAGAAAAATGTTTTCCATTTCTTCAAACCAATAGCGAAGAGCGGTGACACCTTCAGTCCCTTCGTATTTTGTAGGGTCGTAGGATTTGAAATGCTTGTAAGTGCATTTAGTGGTATTTGGGGGAGGGTTGATAACATTTTGAACTTCTTGATTGACGGGATTAGCGGTAATGGCTTGTTGGACTTGAATTACAATGTTGGGTATTACGGCAACCATTTGTTGAGCGATTAGGGCAGCCATGCGCGCGCAGGCTTTTCTTGATCTCATCTTCCTACGAGCGAGGCTAGAAGACATCTACAAGGAATACATATCAAGAGTATGAGTTGGATGCTTTTGGGATCATGTGTCGTATTTAGGAATGAACATTCATAAAATAATCATAGCAAAATAAATCTACTACATCCATAGGATGTCTTGGGCTTTGCTCGTAATTGGGCCTTGCATGCCGCTATACTTCACCTTCGTAATCATGTGGGCCCCCATAATACCGGGTTTTTCATATGGTTCGCATGTGTTAGCCGGTTACGTACACTAAAACCCAGAGAAAATCGAGAAATATGTAACGTATGATATTCGGAATGTGCCAGGTGTGGACACGGTGACACCTCAAAGTGGGGTTAGTTCGAACGACGTTTGGTGTGGCATGCTTTGGCCTAATAGGTCCTTCGTACTCTCATCGTTAGTCCCCAGGTAGGCAAACTGGTCCGTTATATTGGATTTATACGAATGCCAACCTAGACAGGACGTTCCGACTACCGGTACTTGTACCCTTACAGTTACTACATGCCCGTCGCAGAACTCACTTTGATGAGATTTGAAAAATGAAAAATGCGACAAAATCTTGAATAACGGAAGTATGAATATGATTTGGATATGCGAATATTGCAACATGTATGATGAATATGTATGCAAGTATGTATGTTTGATGCAAGTATAATTCAATATGTATCACAAAATGTAATATTGGAAATGTTTGCATGCATTTGTGTATGTAATAAATATGAAACAAATAAATATCATAAGTTTGCATGTAACCACATAAACAATTAAAATCTAGTCAACTATGTATAGGCTCTAAGGGTCTAATAACCTATCCTATATCCCTATAGTCATGGCTCTGATACCAATCTTTCACACCCCGACCCGCAGCGGAAAAGGTGATCGGGGCATGATTGGGTTATCATCAAAGCTCATGACATTTATTATAATGTTTCATATTTATTATTTCAATTTAAAAGTGATCATACAATCATATCAAACAAATACAACATGTTCTATTCATCCTTCTAAACTTCATTATTTTTCTTCTAAGGCAATTACCTATGTTTTCCTTGCTTCATCCTGTTCACCTGTATCATATGTAAAAAAAATTGTTTTTGGATCAACAAAAAGTTGGCGAGTGAACCTTGTTAGAAAACATTTATTATTTATTTCTGGTTGTATTTAATATGGAAAAATTGTGCAATATTCATATATGAACAAACGTAAATAAACATACAATAACAACAATTAGCTTACAATAACAAACAACAACAAACAATAACATACATTAACAAACCAACAACATACAATCACAACCCATTAGTATATGATATCAAACAACAACAAACAATAACATACATTAACAAACCAACAGCATACAATAACATATCAACTTGCATAAATATATAACATAAATGAAACTGTGCGATCAAGGCTCAATCAAACGGAGCCGATCGTATTGCATGTACCGAAAATGAAAAATGTCTGTGCGATCAAGGCTCAATTAAACGGAGCCGATCGTATTGCATGTACCGAAAATGATAAATGTCTGTGCGATCAAGGTCAATCAAACGGAGTTGATCGTATTGCATGTACTGAAAATGAAAATGTCTGTGCGATCAAGGCCTAATCAAACGGAGCCGATCGTATGTTGGCACGCCAGGTTCACGCTCATAATGTAATGGGGAACATGCTCAACGCTCATAATGTAATGGGGAGCGGCGGCCTATGAAATTACATGTACTGAAAATAATAAATTAAATCTACACAGATAATCACACAAACAGTTTACACAGGCAGGATACACATTTATTCATGATATGATGTGTGCACAATGATTTAAATATAATAAATAGTAAGACACATGATACACCCAAAAACGTGATTTAAACGGGGAATTTGTAGAGATTCTCTCACAGTGGGTGCGTTCGGTGAATGATGATGAATGCGCACGAGTTTAGATGATTGCTCGACGAGGAATAATAACCTAATTAATAATGAAAAGTAAGGTAAATAAATGGATTTTATTAACAACTTTAATAGAATTTTTGGATATATTTTTGTGAGTTTTAGGCTATTTTCTAACCTTAAAAATGTTATTTTTAAGTATTTTTAATTGATTTTTAAATAAAATAAATAAATAAAAAATAATAAAAAAATGTTGACTTTTTGACGACGTTGACTCGTTGACCGGTTTTATTGTGTAAGTGTATGCGCCGGGTGAGGCTCGAACCCGAGACCTCCCGTTCGCGTGCACGCAGCTCTACCAACTGAGCTACGTGTCTAACCCGAAATAATTCTGTTTTTAATTATACTTATTTATTAACTCGGCTTATCCAAAATTCTTTTATTTTCAAAAACATTTTAAATCATCGAACCGGTGTTACTAACAGGTCTCGAACCCGGGACCTGTGCTTTAACGCTACACACAGTCCACCGCTGGACTGTGTGTCTAACTTGGTTAATATACAGATTTTTATTATACTTAACAACTAACGTAGTTAACCCGGTTCAGTTAGAAAAATAAAACGTTTTTATTACCGAGAGGGCGTGTGTAACAGGGATCGAACTCGCGGCGTGTGATATGTATATGTAACATCCGTCAAAAACGGATTTACCAAACCCGCTCCGTTTATCAACCGAACAGTCAGTTAAAATTTTCGTTGCGAATTAAATGCCCAAAATAATTTTAAACGATACATAATCAATTATTATACGGGAATATATAATTAGTTTTTGAAAAACTGTTAAAAAACGCAAAATAAAAATACGTTGGTTCTGCCGGGTTTCGAACCCGGGTCAGTACCGGTCCACAAACGACTTAACACACGCGCACTAAACCACTGCGCCACTGATGTTATTTGTTAAATATTAGAATCATTTAATTGATATCATGACGTTACGAATTCAAAACCGGCGCCCAAAAGTTTAGTCGTCGGAAATCCCGCAATCTCGCGAGTTTTAACGACAACTTCCGTTATAACGTAAATCATAAACGCCATATCGGTTATAACCGATGTTTGAGTCCGCGACCAAAGTCATAACCGCCGGAGAAAGTCAAACCAATGAATCCAGTTGGAAATCGGGCCAAATACATCTCGGTTTCTCCCTATAAAAACCACCTCAACCTCTGCAAACACTTTCGCTCAAAACCACACCCTTTCTCGGCGAAAACTCTCTCGCCGGAATTTTTCTGTTCGTCGCCGGAAAACGGTTTCCCCATTTATGAGCCTTACTAAACCCTTTGAGCTTATACCGAAGTCACCCACACCTTTGTAAGCTTCATGGAGACTCGCTGCTGCAAGACACTCGTCGCCGGAAGGGATTGCTGTCGCCGGAGTTCTGCCGGAAAACAGAGGAAAGCTAGTCGGTATACCTCACGCTTATTTTCCTTTCTTTTTACTTATACCTCATCTGTAATTAATCATAAAACGCTAAAAGAACATGTTTTAATCATCGAACCAGTCGATTTCCGATTCTGGTTAAAACCAGTGAAGAAGACGATGACTGATGTAATGATTAAGTATAATTAAAAACAAGAAATTACTCGGGTTAGACACACAGTCCAGCGGTGGACTGTGTGCACATTAAACACGCAAAGGTCTCGAGTTCGAATCTTGTTCCACACACGTCGCCTTAATAAAAATGATTTTTTTTTATTAACCGAACCGGAGTCATACTGATATATGTTAAGTATATTAATAACCAGAAAGATAACCAAGTTAGACACACAGTCCAGTGGTGGACTGTGTGTATGATTATATCACAGGTCACGAGTTCGAGTCCGGGCTACTGCACCGACTCGGACAATTATCTATTTTTTTAAAATAAGACAGAAAAGGAAATAACTAATTTGTGTTTAAGTATAATAAAAATCAGTAAAGTTAACAAGTTGGACATGCAGTCTAGCGGTGGACTGTGTGTTAGTATAAGCCACAGGTCCCGGGTTCGAGACCTGTGGAGCGCATCGTTTCTTTGATTTAAATTGTTTTTAAAATAAAGGATTTTCTGTTTAACATAATTAATATATAAATATAATTAAAAACGGATATATGACGGGTTAGACACGTAGCTCAGTTGGTAGAGCTGCGTGCACGCGTACGGAGGTCTCGGGTTCGAGCCTCACCCAGCGTCACTTATATACACGATTCGAACCGGTCAGGTAATCAACGTCAACGGTCAAGTCACGGTCAGAAAAAAATCAAATTTTTTTATTATTTTATTTAATTATTTTAATTAAAAATCAATTAAAAATACTTAAAAATAACATTTTTAAGGTTAGAAAATAGCCTTAAACTACACAAAAATACACCCAACAATCCTACTAAAATAATTAATAAAATCCGTTTACTTACCGAACCATAATGATATTATCTAGGTTAATCTCACTCGTGGTTAAAACCACTTTGCGTGCATTCAACATCATCAACCGAACGCACCCACTGTGAGTGAATCTTACAACTCCCCCTTTTAAATTACACGTTTTGGGGTGTGTCATGTGTTATAAAAATAATTAACTTGTTTATTTAAACTTGTGCCATACCACATCATGATCTAAACTTAGATTGTTTATATTGTTGTGATTACTTATTTCCTTTTGTCAAATTATATGAAACTCATTCATTAAGCCCATCAGTTCCTCGTGGGAGACGAGTTGAACAACGCGTGCCTCAAATCAAATTCATTATTGTTCATGTGTGTATCATTGAGTTTATATTGTTTGTAGTTGTGTCATTCATATTATCATGTTTATGCAATTCATTCATTAGGCCCCTCAGTTCCTCGTGAGAGACGAGTTGAGCATCGCGTGCCTCTAAATGTTCCATTATTGTCCATGATTTAATATCTTATGATTGTTGAATAAGTTTACATCTATTTTTACTCATGTTTGGTTGTGCACATATTTCATAATCAATTTAAATAAACTTGTTCAAATGTTTTCCATAGGATTCACTCGCCAACATTATGTTGATCCAAAACATTTTTACACATGATACAGGTGAACAGGTTGAAGCAAAGAAACCATAGGAAATGCCTTAGAAGAGAACAAAGAAGCTTAGATTGATAGTTAGAACATATTGTAATTCTTATTGTAAATTTTCCATTAAATTGTATTAATGAATATGAAACGCATAATAAATGTCATGAGCTTTGATGATAACCCAATCATGCCCCGATCACCTTTTCCGCTGCGGGTCGGGGTGTGACATATATGCACACAGTCCACCGCTGGACTGTGTGTCTAACCCGAGATAATATCCAGATTTTATTAAACTTATAATTAAACTATCATCGTCTTCTTCATTTCAAAATTACAGACTGCGATTACACCATTATATCTTGTTTAATTCGATTGATAAACATTGTACAGACTAATATGAAATGACAGAGACGATATTTAGAAGTAAACATACCGGTGAAGATTTATCACAGAATTCCGGCAAGTGTCGGCTCTGTTTTTATGAACTTCAACTGAGCAAGCAAATTAACCGTTTTGATTAGCTAATCGTGGAATTGAAATGCTAAACAAACGTTTACAGAGTGTTTGAATGTCCTTACCGGTTCACAGATGAAAATAAGGATTTCTAGAAGTTTTTCCGGCGAACTAGAATTATCCGAAAACAGCGTCTGAATTCGATTTCAATTGAAAGGTTTGAGTCAGAAATAGCTTAACAATTGTTAGACCACGAAGAAATTGAAAGACTTACTGTTTTGATGAAGAATACGGTTTTCCGGCGACTTGCAGAATTTTTCCGGCGAGTTCAAATAGCTTCTCCGGTGGACTGAAAATTGTGCGGAAATGTAATTGGAGGTTTGCAGAGTGTTTGTGAGTCGCGAAGGAGTACTAAGATGGAAGTAATACTGGAATTGAAGATTTTCGGTTATAAAAACCGATCCACTTCTAGAATTCAAGTTCATTCAAAGAACTGATTGAAAACGTCGGTATATCGGTTATACTCAGTGAACCGCGAGTAATCCAATCGTCTTTGATCGTTGGATGACCGATTTCAGTTAAGTTGGCTAACCGGTTGTTTTATGTTTGTTTATAAGATTCATTTGTTTCCTAAAGTTGACAGAAAACAACAAGTGGCGGAGTGGTTATGCGTGTGAGTGTTAAGTCTTTGGAGTTCACAACCCGGCTGACCCGGGTTCGAGTCCCGGCAGCCTCATTTTATTTTTAAACCACTATTTTTAATACTTTTTCAAATATAACTTTTATATTCCAATATACTTATTAATTATGTATCGTTTAAAATTAATTTGGGCATTAAATACGCAACGAAATTTTTAACTGGTTGTTCGGTTAATAAACGAAGCAGGTTTGGTAAATCCGGTTTTTGGCGGATGTTACAGTATCCCCTACTTTTAGAAATTTCGTCCCGAAATTTAAGTAGTGGCATATTTGTCTAAAAAGGATGGTGTTTTAACTTGACAATTACATACTTAGAAGAGAGTAAGAGTTTAAATTTTGTTTGAGGCGGTAACGTTCCTTGTAAGGGTTGAATACCTGCTACCGGAATCGCTTTTTGTTGCCTAAAGTGTATGAATACGGAACATGGATACACAGAGTTGATCGACTAAGTATGATGTTATGCATATGAGTTTGGGTACGTTTGAAAGATTAGATCATATCCTAAAATAAACTTCTAATACTAAAACCTACATGGAACTTCTCATAACCGCCTGACAATGCCTCTGATCCTCTGGCAAGAATACTTATATATAGGAAGTACCAGCGGCGTATCCACCATATTCTTGTCAAATTTTCATTGGTTTTATCAGTTAGTTATGATTGGTTTATGATGCGACTCTAGAACATAAATAAACATAACAACCAATATCTGAGTCCTAATTCTTATAACATACATGTTGGATTTATGACACAATCCAATTCCTTTAAAGGATGAGATGATATAAATGCTAAATCAGTGAGTATAACACAAACTTCAATCAAGACAATACCAAATCCTACATGGAACTTCTCATAACCGCCTGATAATGCCTCTGATCCTTTGACAAGAATACTTATATATAGGAAATACCAGCGGCGTATCCACCATATTCTCGTCAAATTTTCATTGGTTTTATCAGTAAGCTATGATTAGTCCTATGTGACTCTAAAACATAAATAAACACAACAAACAATGCCTGAGCCATATTTCTGATAGTATACATGTTTGAATGATGACACTCCCTCTCTCGTTTGTTGTGATGGAGAGGTTAGTCTATGTAGAAGTGAGACACAGCCCAACTTCTTTAAATAATGAGATTAAAATACGTTGAGATGTATGATGGTATGAATGTTGAATCAATGAGTATAAAACAAAACTGAAATAATAATTTGCATTAAATCCTTGGATAAATTTCCAATTTAAAATTGAGACACGTGAGAATTGAGATAACATAGAGGAAACATCAAACTAAGCAGTTGGAGTTGAATCTTGATTGTTGGTGAAGGGGACTAGTTGCGTGTTTTCGTTTGAACCGTCATTATCTTCAACAGGATTGGCGTTGATGTTGAAAACTCTTCCTCTTGCTGGTGGCCTAGTGGTTGGGTTTTCTTGTTTTTCTTGGTTAACTGGGTTTGCTTGAGCTTGGGCGTTTATGATGTTAACCAATTGAGGGCACGTGTTTCTAAAGTGGGTAGGGTCGCCACAATTGAAACAAGCTCGAACATATGGGAACATGGGGTATTGGGGTTGTTGATATGTTTGGATCATGCTTTGAGTAGGGGGTGAGGTTTGGTTTTGAGGGGTGCGGCAAACTTTGCTCAAATGACCATAGCGTCCACAATTCGCACATAGTCGACAAAGTACGGTAGATGGATGGTGATAAAAACAGGTGTTACATCGAGGGTGAGGTCCAAGGTAAGGTTTCTTATTGGGTAGGTTGAGTTGGTGCTACTTGAGTGATTGGGATAGCTTTGAGGGGTACGGCTTGTAAGACTGGTTGATTGCGTTGGGTGACAGCGAAAAGTTGCTCATCTCGTTCCCTTTGAGAATGGGTTGAGAAGGGGATTCGGTTTGGGTGTAGTCGGAGGTTTCAGTCGATGCTTTATCCTTCTTCTTCTCCTCCTTGAAGTCTTTGTTCCGGATTCGGTTCTCGGTGAGCTCTGTAGCTAACTCCATTGCTGCTTCACAGGTTGCAGGTGTGGTACTTATTACATAGTCTTGAATCTTTGAAGGAAGACCTTGAATGTAGTGCTCGATCAAACGGTAGTGGGGAGTGAACAAGTTGGGAACCATTTGATTTAACTCGAGGAATCTCTTGTTGTATGTAGTGTGGTCGCCTTCCTTTTGTTTCAACGAATAGAACTCATCCTCTAATTTCTTGATTTCGCTCCTTGGGCAAAACCGTCTTGTCATGATTTTCAACTCTTCCCATGTCAAAGTCATAGTATCTTCAACACCCCGTTTGGCCTTCTCTGTATTCCACCAAGTAAGTGTTATTCCAAATAAACGACCAGTAGCATATCGCACTTTGCGATCATCGGGGCAATCGCAAGTTAGAAAAATGTTTTCCATTTCTTCAAACCAATAGCGAAGAGCGGTGACACCTTCAGTCCCTTCGTATTTTGTAGGGTCGCAGGATTTGAAATGCTTGTAAGTGCATTTAGTGGTATTTGGGGGAGGGTTGTAACATTTTGAACTTCTTGATTGACGGGATTAGCGGTAATGGCTTGTTGGACTTGAATTACAATGTTGGGTATTACGCAGCCATTTGTTGAGCGATTAGGGCAGCCATGCGCTCGCGGGCTTTTCTTGATCTCATCTTCCTACGAGCGAGGCTAGAAGACATCTACAAGGAATACATATCAAGAGTATGAGTTGGATGCTTTTGGGATCATGTGTCGTATTTTGGAATGAACATTCATAAAATAATCATAGCAAAATAAATCTATTACATCCATAGGATGTCTTGGGCTTTGCTCGTAATTGGGCCTTGCATGCCGCTATACTTCACCTTCGTAATCATGTGGGCCCCCATGAATACCGGGTTTTTCATATGGTTGCATGTGTTAGCCTGGTTACGTACACTAAAACCCGGAGAAAAATCGAGAAATATGTAACGTATGATATTCGGAATGTGTCCAGGTGTGGACACGGTGACACCTCACAGTGGGGTTAGTTCGAACGACGTTTGGTGTGGCATGCTTTGGCCTAATAGGTCCTTCGTACTCTCATCGTTAGTCCCCAGGTAGGCAAACTGGTCGTTATATTGGATTTATACGAATGCCAACCTAGACAGGATGTTCCGACTACCGGTACTTGTACCCTTACAGTTACTACATGCCCGTCGCAGAACTCACTTTGATGAGATTTGAAAAATGAAAAATGCGACAAAATCTTGAATAACGGAAGTATGAATATGATTTGGATATGTGAATATTGCAACATGTATGATGAATATGTATGTAAGTATGTATGTTTGACTGCAAGTATAATTCACTATGTATCACAAAATGTAATATTGGAAATGTTTGCATGCATTTGTGTATGTAATAAATATGAAACAAATAAATATCATAAGTTTGCATGTAACCACATAAACAATTAAAATCTAGTCAACTATCGTATAGGCTCTAAGGGTCTAATAACCTATCCTATATCCCTATAGTCATGGCTCTGATACCAATCTGTCACACCCCGACCCGCAGCGGAAAAGGTGATCGGGGCATGATTGGGTTATCATCAAAGCTCATGACATTTATTATAATGTTTCATATTTATTATTTCAATTTAAAAGTGATCATACAATCATATCAAACAAATACAACATGTTCTATTCATCCTTCTAAACTTCATTATTTTTCTTCTAAGGCAATTACCTATGTTTTCGTTGCTTCATCTGTTCACCTGTATCATATGTAAAAAAATGGTTTTTGGATCAACAAAAAGTTGGCGAGTGAACCTTGTTATTATTTATTTTTGGTTGTATTTAATATGGAAAAATTGTGCAATATTCATATATGAACAAACGTAAATAAACATACAATAACAACAATTAGCTTACAATAACAAACAATAACATACATTAACAAACCAACAGCATACAATCACAACCCATTAGTATACGATATAAACAACAACAACAATAACATACATTAACAAACCAACACCATACAATAACATATCAACTTGCATAAATATATAACATAAATGAAACTGTGCGATCAAGGCTCAATCAAACGGAGCCGATCGTATTGCATGTACCGAAAATGAAAAATGTCTGTGCGATCAAGGCTCAATCAAACGGAGTCGATCGTATTGCATGTACTGAAAATGAAAATGTCTGTGCGATCAAGGCCTAATCAAACGGAGCCGATCGTATGTTGGCACGCCAGGTTCACGCTCATAATGTAATGGGGAACATGCTCAACCTCATAATTAATGGGGAGCGGCGGCCTATGAAATTGCATGTACTGAAAATAATAAATTAAATCTACACGATAATCACACACAAACAGTTTACACAGGCAGGATACACATTTATTCATGATATGATGTGTGCACAATGATTTAAATATAATAAATAGTAAGACACATGATACACCCCAAAAACGTGATTTAAACGGGGAATTTG
The DNA here is from genome assembly GCA_947069175.1 of Scalesia atractyloides. Lineage (NCBI taxonomy): Eukaryota > Viridiplantae > Streptophyta > Magnoliopsida > Asterales > Asteraceae > Scalesia > Scalesia atractyloides. The sequence continues at coordinate 89,307,409 of CAMTDV010000022.1, forward strand.
TAGAGATTCACTCACAGTGGGTGCGTTCGGTGAATGATGATGAATGCGCACGAGTTTAGAGGATTGCTCGACGAGAATAACTAACCTAATTAATAATGAAAAGTAAGGTAAATAAATGGATTTTATTAACAACTTTAATAGAATTTTTGGATATATTTTTGTGAGTTTTAGGCTATTTTCTAACCTTAAAAATGTTATTTTTAAGTATTTTTAATTCGATTTTTAAATAAAATAAATAAATAAAAAAAATAAAAAAATGTTGACTTTTTGACCGTTGACCGTTGTGACTCGTTGACCGGTTTTATTGTGTAAGTGTATGCGCCGGGTGAGGCTCGAACCCGAGACCTCCCGTTCGCGTGCACGCAGCTCTACCAACTGAGCTACATGTCTAACCCGAAATAATTCTGTTTTTAATTATACTTATATATTAACTCGGCTTATCCAAAATTCTTTTATTTTCAAAAACATTTTAAATCATCGAACCGGTGTTACTAACAGTTCTCGAACCCGGGACCTGCGCTTTAACGCTACACACAATCCACCGCTGGACTGTGTGTCTAACTTGGTTAATATACAGATTTTTATTATACTTAACAACTAACGTAGTTAACCCGGTTCAGTTAGAAAAATAAAACGTTTTTATTACCGAGAGGGCGTGTGTAACAGGGATCGAACTCGCGGCGTGTGATATGTATATGCACACAGCCCCCGCTGGACTGTGTGTCTAACCCGAGATAATATCCAGATTTTATTAAACTTATAATTAAACTATCATCGTCTTCTTCATTTCAAAATTACAGACTGCGATTACACCATTATATCTTGTTTAATTCGATTGATAAACATTGTACAGACTAATATTAAATGACAGAGACGATATTTAGAAGTAAACATACCGGTGAACGATTTATCACAGAATTCCGGCAAGGTGTCGGCTCTGTTTTTATGAACTTCAACTGAGCAAGCAAATTAACCGTTTTGATTAGCTAATCGTGGAATTGAAGTGCTAAACAAACGTTTACAGAGTGTTTGAATGTCCTTACCGGTTCACAGATGAAAATAAGGATTTCCAGAAGTTTTTCCGGCGAACTGGAATTATCCGAAAACAGCGTCTGAATTCGATTTCAATTGAAAGGTTTGAGTCAGAAATAGCTTAACAATTGTTAGACCACGAAGAAATTGAAAGACTTACTGTTTTGATGAAGAATACGGTTTTCTGGCGACTTGCAGAATTTTTCCAGCGAGTTCAAATAGCTTCTCCGGTGGACTGAAAATTGTGCGGAAATGTAATTGGAGGTTTGCAGAGTGTTTGTGAGTCGCGAAGGAGTACTAAGATGGAAGTAATACTGGAATTGAAGATTTTCGGTTATAAAAACGATCCACTTCTAGAATTCAAGTTCATTCAAAGCAACTTGATTGAAAACGTCGGTATATCGGTTATACTCAGTGAACCGCGAGTAATCCAATCGTCTTTGATCGTTGGATGACCGATTTCAGTTACAGTTGGCATAACCGGTTGTTTTATGTTTGTTTATAAGATTCATTTGTTTCCTAAAGTTGACAGAAAACAACAAGTGGCGGAGTGGTATGCGTGTGAGTGTTAAGTCTTTGGAGTTCACAACCCGGCTGACCCGGGTTCGAGTCCCGGCAGCCTCATTTTATTTTTAAACCACTATTTTTAATACTTTTTCAAATATAACTTTTATATTCCAATATACTTATTAATTATGTATCGTTTAAAACTAATTTGGGCATTAAATACGCAACGAAATTTTTAACTGGTTGTTCGGTTAATAAACGAAGCGGGTTTGGTAAATCCGGTTTTTGGCGGATGTTACACGTGGTGGGCGTCCATCCGCGCTTGTGGCCGTTGCTCCATCTGTTGTAACACAAGGGCCACAATCGGTGGCATCTGGTCATACACGGCGTGCTGGGTATTGAGGCACCCTAGGTGGTTGCTGATGTGGTGTCGGCGGACTGAGTTCTCGGTCAGGCTGAGCGCCCTCCTAAAAAAATAACAGTTAAAACATGACAGCAAAGTTTTAAATCCTAAAACAAAATAAGTAAATAAACGTTTACCTCGACGTGATCGCCATCCCCACCATCTTCATCACCATCACCATATCCTGCTACGGCGGGACGCTCCTCCTCCAGTAACTCGTCTGGCAGGGGGCTGGGACAAAAATAGCACTCTCGCCATCGCGAAAGCGCAGGCCGATACCAACGCCATAGTCGTGTGTGATATGCATTTCGATCAGCGTCAATCTGGTAGCTCGACTGTGCCCCCCGCTGTGACCTGTGGGTCCTCACTCGGAACATGGCCCAGTGAGACGGCAATATGCGTTATGTACCCCCCACTGCACCCCCGTATAACAGAAACCTCTCCCGCTTGTGGAACGCCGCTGCAAACCACTGGGCTAAGTAGTAAGCAAGGTCGCACGACTGCCTCCAAATTTGGCAGTACATGTAAAAAAGATCCCCCTAAATGCACCACTCGCGTATCTGCTCGCATGGTGAAATATATGTGGTGATAAGTCTGTGTCTGTAACGGTACATGAGGTCAATAATATATGACACCCTGGCCTTCAACCAGCCAAAGCGACCCTGGCGAGTGTCAAGCGAGATACCTCGTGCACATCCTCGGTGTTGAGAGGGTGACGATCTTCGGCAACGTATAGAAGCCGGTTTGTGTGTGTGTGTCAAAATCCCTAAGAGACATATCATGCCACATCTCGCCAATCGAATACTAACCTCGATCCACGGGTCCTCTAGGTCGTCGTCCTCCTCTGGCTGATCGGTTGGTCTCAGATTCAACTCGAACGAAGATAAAAACTTGATCACCCTGCACCTGGTATGATGGCAAGAACACCAAGTCGAACAACCTCTCATACGATTGGGTTAGTATTTCAAAAACAAAACATATAAAATAGGTCAATAGACTGTATAACTCGACCAAGGAGTTTTTTGTCCGATAAAACCTCTGGCTTTCACCACCTCCTCTACCTCCTCCAAAGCCGACCATCGATGGCCGCATGGCCGCCTGTCTCCATACGCCGAAACTTTTCACAGCAGTGAAAAGCCTCGGTGTCGTCCACGAACGCCTTATACGGGTGATCTAGCAGCAGGTCAAGCTCTGGGGCACCATGATCACAGCCCCTCCTCCCACCACGGCCCCTACCGGTGGCTCCCCTACGACCCCGTCTTCCGCCTCCACCACTACCACTGCCCCTCTCGGCGCCTCCCTCACCACCTTGTCCTCCGCTACCCCCAACATTTTTATACAATATTTTTTATAAAATATAACATATTTTTATTATATTTTATAACATATTTTTATTAAAGTTTTCAAAATTATTACATATTTATATTATATTTTTAATAAATATAACATATTTATATTTTTTAAAATATAACATTTTTTAAAAATCAGATTTTTTTTCAATTATATTACCTTTTAAAATATAACAATTATCGAAAATTTTATGATTTAAACAAAAAAACATTGAATGTTTAAACCGATACGGGTCGTATAGACCCTAAACGCACCGTATCGTTTCTAACGTTGAAGAAAAAAATACGATTTTTGAGTTAACACGATGGTATAGACCCATACGCGTCGTATCAACTCAAAAAACCTTAAAAAAACCCTAAAACCAAACCTAACTCTCTAAAAATTATTCAAAAACACACATCGTATGCGGTTCAAATAATAAAAAGTACGTATTATTGAACAGGAGATCAAATAGCATACCATATGCGTCATTAATCGTGATCCCAATCCTTTAATCCACCGTATATATTGCACCGTATGTGTGTGTATTTGTTGGTTCGTATTGTGATGTCAACCCCCTGTTGATCACGTGGTTAATATGTTTTCAATTACAATAAGCATCGTATAGGTCTATACGATGCATATTGGCCCTTTATACGACCTATTTTTGGCCTATACGATCATATTGGCTCAAAATAAAAAAATAAGATTTTAAGTTTTGTCGTTTCGATGTGTATACGTGTCGTATTTTTCCGGATTTAGTCATTACGTGTTTTGTTAAAAGGTTAGCGTTTGGTTGGTCCATGTAGACTCAAATTTATCGAGATGTGTCTAACTAATTAACTCACAGGTAAGCAAAAACATCTGAAAATAAGAAAACATATTCAAATTATGTATCTAATTAAATGAATGTATAAATTTAAAACAAAACTTACGTTGACATTGTTAACTGATAAGTTGTCTATGAAATTTGGCAAGCCAAACTCCTCATTCGGAGATTCACACACTGTTTTCCACTGACAAGTAAAGTCCTCCCAATCTGGTTGAGTAAAGGAATTCTTACAGTATTTTACGATGTTCTGTAAAATGTGGAACCTGCAAAGATATATGTGTGCGTTCGGGAATTTTTTTTGGCACGCGTTTAGCAAGACTTGTATAAGAATTACATGCGGATCTATACACTTGTGCAACATAGATCTGATCCTCTCCAGGACCCAGAGGTACGTGATTTCCTGCTTGTTCGAAAGAAATGCATGCGCAACACAAAAGGTTTGGTTTGTCGATAACATACCCACAACTTGCAAAAATAAAAGATTTTACATGACGTGGTCGAGCGTTGTTATATTTTTATTTAATTTTTTAGCACTTTTCACTCGTGAATCCAGCTTTATATTTATAAAACATGATACATTACTACCACTCTACACACGTTAGGGCAAGTGCACCCATCATGGGCGTAGTATAGTGATGGTAAGATACCGAGGTCGTCCAAGGACACAAGAGCTTTTAGTATCGGGTTATCATTAACGTCTAATCTAATCAAATTTGATAAAACTTTTTTGAAAGATAAAATAAAGGTAAACGTAAATAAGAAAAAAGAAAACAAATAGACAAGAAAGAATCACTTGGTTCCAACTCCTCTTTTATGTTTCCTTTCATGATTTCCATACGTCGGGCTTTTTAAGAGATTATCTTTGTTATAGTAGTAGGCCCCCTTCCAGGTAGCGTTACCCCCAACCTATTGGTTTGAGTCAGCAAGGATACAGTCTCGCAAGGTCGGAATATTAAAAGATAATTAAGTAAGTTATTAATGCAAAATATGGTAGTCCCCCTTCCAGGCAACGTTACCCTCGGTCATATTGGTCTGAGTCAGCAAGGATACAGTCTCGCAAGGCCGGATAAAGTTTTTGTAGTAGTTTATTTATAATGGGTTCAAGCCGTTCTTATTTCCCCTGATCTGATGCTATCTGCCTCAATGGAAGTCCTAATAAGCTTGAACCAAGTCCTCGCAGGATCTATACACTGAACGAGACACGAACTTTACCGAAACACCCTTTTAACCCCCCTACATGTAGTTAACGCGTTTTACACAGACCGTAAAGACACTATGAATGAATCAACAAAACATGAAGAAACGTTTAACTAAATTTCACTTTCAACAAAAAAAAAATAGTTCTTAAAGTCATTAATACATACCCAAATAAAAAGTTGCCAAAGGTTTGAAATCAAAAGTAAAACATAAAAGATTTGTCTTCACCAAGTGATGTTAGAGATTTAGCCAAGCATGGCCTTTGTTTGACAGAACTCTTACTATCAATCTTGGATCCCGAGACTACTACACACTATAAAAGATGAAAGATGGATGATAGTGGTGGTGTGTTGGTGTTGTAGTGGTGGTAGACTGATGAAAAGTTTGAGAGAAGTGGCGACGCCTTTGGTCGAGACAACCTATCACCATAAAAAGGGGCATCCATATTTTTTGCTGCCAGTTTTCCTAACCATGACCTTACTCTCATGCTTGCCACTATGACAGCATTGGAGCCATATCCAGTGATTCTTAGACCTTCTAGTAACAATAACGTATCTGTTATCTAACCCCTTTCCCTTTACCAAAAGTTCCAACTCTTTGCGGGATATAAAATCCTAAACAAAAATATATGTAACATTTACAATAACTTAATAAAAAAATATATAACATTTATAATACATTTTAACAAAAATATATATCATTCATAGTTGATCAGTTTTGTACGAAACTTCCGGGTAAGCGAGTTGCTCGTCACCCAATAACTCTTTGAGGGATATAAAATCCTAAATCATAAACGAAAAATATATATAACATTTACCATAACTTTTTAACAAAAATATATAACATTTAAATACATCTTAACAAAATATATATGATTCATACCTGATCATTTTTGTACGAAACTTCCGTGTAAGCGGATTTCTTGTCACCAAATGGCTCTTGGGCGTAAGAATGCTCCTGTACGTATGAGGTATCACTAATGTAAAAGTTATTGCCATATTTTTCTTATCCGTACGAGGCACCAAAACCGTCGTCATAACCCGGACACCCGTAACCATAATCACCGCTAGGCACAGCCACCTGAAAAAACCAATGGTTAAAATTGACGGTTAACGCCTAATTAAAAATAAGTAAACAAATGTTTACTCGTTTAGGTCTGGCAACAACAGTTGGCGAGGCACAACAAACTAAACAAAACCAACGGGTAAACGATAAAGTTACCTCCTTTAGGTATGGCAAAAGCGATTCCTTTTGATGGGAATGAAAGCTAGACACAACCTCCTCGCGTTAAACATTAATTACTTTCCAATTGTAGGAATCTCGGACAGCAGACCCCTCCTAAAACAACGGTGTGATAAGTATTTCATAAACTAAACAAATAAATCAAATTAATGAAAACTATACCACATTGGTTCCGAAATAAACGTGCTCGTGTTTTCGGACGACTCACCAAAAACGTAACCGAGGTTGAACCAAGACATGGTGGAATCGATTAAAGAAATAACAAGAGAAGAAAAGAATAAACAGTTTTCCTTTATCTCCTTCGTCGTATATAAAGGCAGAAAATTGATCAAGAGAAGAAAAGAATAAACAGTTTTCCTTTATCTCCTTCGTCGTATATAAAGGCAGAAAATTGATCTCGTTTTTCACCAACCAATACGGGTCGTGTAGCCCTATATGATCCATATAAGGCTGACATTATATTCACTTCCATCACTTTCTGTCACTTTTGAGTGACAGAAAGCTAGCCTCTTACTTAATATGTGTCACACCCCAACTGATGACGGAAACATTGGAGTGAGACGAAAATATGATTGCTTGAGACATCATAACTTGCTAATTGTGACAATACTTATATAACTCAAATTTGATTCATACTAAAGAGAAAATACATTGTTTTGGAAAGGAAAAAGACAACATATTGCAACTAAGAGTAACAACATGAAATGGGACATAAATAAAAGTTTAGGTGTGTTTCTAATTCACCCTAAATACATTCTTCGTTAGTCATCAACTAGTTTCAGGCAACATGTATTAAAATAAAATCAACAAAAGTTGGCGAGCATACAAGTTTGAATACATAGCATAATTGTGTCTAAAGTTCTCTCATATCTAAAATGGTAATATGCATACGTTGTTTATTATCATACTATCATGTGTTAACCATATGTCAAACCAAAGTATACCGCAATCGTGCGCACCTTTGTCGCCGAACGACAAAGTCATAATTAGTTTGCGTTAATCCTATAGCGCTATAATTGTTAAGGGAGGCTAGAAAAGTTAATGAGCATATTGAACCAAAGTTTAAACATAGCATGTAATAACTAGAATATAACAAGTATCATGTGTTTAATGGGTAAAGTGTTTATGTGAATAAGTTTAATCGTGAAGGCGTGATTTGTATATATTTTGTCTATGTTGCACCCAAAGTGTGTAAAACAGTAAATGGGATCGAGTATACTCACGGTTTGCGTAGTAAGTTTACGAACGTGAGTTGATGCGTTTGAGTGAGACCGTTGAGTTATCCTACAAGGATGAACGAGGCACATGAGTTTGATGGAGTTCGGATTTGGAATGCAAAATACATGATGCTTATCTAGTATCAAAATACATAAAACTTACCTTTGACGAAATTCCTGAATTTGGACACCATAGTGTAGTGTTCTTCATATGCGCAAGTTTGCCTATTGGAAGTCCAAATTACAAGGAGTTCAATCAAGATAATTTAAGCATGTTCCTCATGACTTCAAACCACAGATTGGTCAGTGTCTTAGTTTCAGCTAATTTGTAGTTATATATTAATATATATTTGTATAGTTGTAAGTAGTCCAAATGTTAGTTAATCAAGTATGGTCATGCATGGAGGTAGGATGATGAACATCCATTTAACCTCATTATATGATTCACCAAAGCACAAAATCATCAACTTTGTTGATGGTTTCGGTTGTCATGAATGTGAAAATAATAAAAACATAAGAACTTAACCTACTAAACCTACAAACAACCAAGAGAGCAAGCTAGATGCGTGCATCCCAAACATGGAAAGTGTTTGGGGACATGTTGTAGCGTTGTACCTTTAATGGAAATTGTTTAATCAAGTGGGGTAATGGAACATAGTTGGAAAGCCAAGGCTTCCATGCTGCACACTTTCACCAAAACACAAGTTTCACCATATTGAACTTTGATGGTTTCAATACTTGTAGGTCTAAAACCTTGTCAAACAGAAAGTTTAGAGGTTCATGGACCTCTAAACTCATGGGAATTAACTCTATTCAAGCCCAATAACCATTGGTTTGGTTAGAAGCAAGATAGGTGCAAGATTCTTACAAGAAACTTAATTTTATGAAAAGTTTGTAACGTCTAACTTTAAAACAAAAAGTTTGGACCCAAAATGGTGATGTTCCACCTTAGTTTACCATGGTAAACTTGTGGAAACACCCTAAAAATGTTCCAAACTTCCAAGAAGAAGAAAAGATGAAGAAACATGAAGGAAAGTGAGGTATAAGCTCACTTTTGAATTTAAGTATAACTAGTTGATGCCCCGCCCATGTTGCGAGGCGATGGCCGAATAATGAGTGAGTGTTAGGCAGCTCTTTGACACGGGAAACAATTAAATCGAGTCAACCAATAAAAATATAACACTTTTATAGTTTTGCTAAAAAACTAAAACAATGGCAATACTGTTATTTTTAACTAATGGAAAGTTATAATTTTTCACTGGTGTAAAATCGTAATCTGCCAAAAGCTAAAGTGATGGCAGTACTGGAAATTGAAACCAGGGGCAATATCGTAAATCTACGCAAAGGCGAATTCGTACTTTTGAACTTAGGGCAATACAGTAATATAAATTTAAACTAAAGGCACAATTGTGATTTTAGGCCGGAGGCAAAACCATAATTTTATTTTGAACTGAGAGCATAATCATAATTTTGAGTTGGGGCTAAAAGCGTAATTTATTTTGAACTGGGGCAAAAACGTAATTTTTAACTGAGGGCGAAATCATAATTTTTTAAACGGGTAAAATCTATTTTTGAAGAAAGGGCAAAATCATAATTTTAAGGTGGGGGCGAAAACATATTTTTTCATTTGAACAGGGGTGAAAACATAATTTTGAGCTGAGGGCGAAATCGTAATTTTGAGTCGTGGGGAAAATCGTAATTTTTGGCTGGGCCAAAAGCGTAATTTTATTTTGAGCAGGGAGCAAAAACGTATTTTTAAAATGGGGGCAAAAGCGTAATTTTAAAGCGTAAACAAATAATAAACGGTTGGTCCAATGAGGAGTACCAGGCCAGCTGCCTTGGACTATTCCTTTGTTTATATTATATTCACTGTTCAAAACGTTTGATTTTTAATAGTATGATAATATGCCTTCACTTAGAAGGTTTAGAAAAGTGAAATGAAGGTGTAGGATGTTTGGTTTTATAATGGTGAAGTAGGGTTTGAGTTTTAATGGTGTTAGAAGGTGGTTGAGAGAAAAAAGGTGGAAAATTGGCTAACCCGTATGCAAGAAACAACTTTTTGCGGAACAAACGTTCTGCCACCCACGAGGGAAAAGGGCTTCTTTCTCGCTAGCCGCGAGAAGCCTTTTCTCCTGACTAAGTTTGTTTTTCACATTTTGTCCCCCCAAACTCCTATTTGTTCATCATTTAATGTCATTTTCTTGTATTTTAGCCATTTTTAGGTATTTAAAGTGTATCAAGGTATTATATGAGTATGATGCATGCATGTTTGATAAATCCAAGTATTTCAAGTCTCGGATTTTGTGTATAAACGTGTATTCAATGATTGATTGCATATAACATAAGTATAACAAGTGTAAGTATGAAAATGAATTCCATTATGATCGAAGTCTCGGATTACAAGCTTGGAAGTGAATAATGAGTACAATACAATTACAAGTTTCCAAAAATAGAAATATGATTACAACTTTGAAAATAAGAAAAGTACAGAAATGCGAAGGGTTACGATATGGGTCATATTGGCCTACACGACCCGTTTAGGGTTTGCGCATGATCCCTTTATGTCAGGAGTATACGACAACCTCGTACAATACCAGTCGTATTGGCCTATACGACCCATATAACTAAAGCATGTGAAGACATTGTCACACTAAGACTGACCTTGGGAATTGATTTTGCATAATACGAGTTGTATCGGCCTATACGGCCCGTATTAATGGTTTCGGTTTAAGGATGGAAAGTGTGACAATAATAAGACCCTTTTAATATTAACTTTTTGGTTTTTACAGGGAATATTCAGTAGAATTAACGATAATACAATTAGCAAATTTTGTGAATAGTCTTTCACTTTATTTTTTTATTTTTTACTTTTTTATCTTTTGCCTTTTTTGTGTTTTTTATACTTTTACCCTCAACTTTTAGCATCAATATTTACAACCCTTTAACTTACTAAAAATTTGTAATTGAATTTTACGTGTTTATATTTATCCACATGTCAGCATAAATTCAAGTTGATTTACGTTTCAAACGAAATTTTTCCCTGAACTAAGATGGGTCAAATATAATATGTTTTTATGCATATTATTATGTACGTTTTCAGTTAGTCTAAGTTTTGATGTAATTTTTTTTAGAAATGAGTCGGGTCAAATATAATACGTTTTCTTGCTTACTTTTACGTACGTTTTCAATTGCTTTACGTTTTAACGTGAATTTTGTTCGGAAACAAATCGGGTTAAATGAATACGTTTTCATTAGAAGGTATAAATTCGAGTCACTTTACGTTTCGACACCGCCGCAACGCATCGTAGCATTCAACTGAAAAATATAATATTTTCTCACGTGCTTATTTTATTGCACGTGTTGTATAAATTCAAGTTGACTTACATTTAGTCATAAATTTTTATTAAAGTTATATTTAAGATAGTGTTTACATTTCCATTTACAAGAAATTTAAAATCAACACGTACCGCTATCCAATTAAAATCTAGTTTTGTGATTTATCGGTGGATGTAAACATGTGTAGATATTCTTTTGAGCATATTTCGTTCGATTGCTATACTGAAATAAAACAAATATTGACCGAAACCCCGCAGCGTAGCACGGGTTGTCTTACTAGTTATTTTAAATTTAGAAAACTACACAGTCAAATTGTTTTTAGTTAATTTAGTTCATAGTCTTCTCCCCTTCTTCTCTTCACGTAAAAACCAGCAGCTAAACACTTCAACAAATATGGTCGTCGGTGTTACCGTCTACCGTTTGCTGGATAATTACTAATGCATTTTCTTCTCTCTTCTCCCTATATTGCACTTTGTAGACAAATTAAACGGCCAACTACAAATAAACGTTTTCCATTGACGAGTTTTAAAACCATGAAGAGCGGACACTGAGGGCGTGCTGGCTGCCAAAGCAAACAATATCATGGTGCGGTTACACTGGGCTGTTACATGTATCTTTGAGGGCTTTATGGGAAAGGTATTTGCATCAATTTACTAGTTCAACCATTTTTTTATAATTTTATTGGTTTATTTAAAGAAAATCTATGTTATGTAAAGAGGCTTATTAACGCCCAAGAGGGGTATTTGGTAACTTTTCCAAACAACCCCACCATGAAAAAGGATTAGCTTACCGACAAATCCATGCATTTCATTCTTCCCTTTTGAGGAGAGAGCTAAAGAGAGAGAGAGATTAAATTTTCAATCTCGAATCACCATTTCATTCACAGATTTCATCATGTAAGTGCAGTATTCGGTGACTGAAGATATCAATGCCAGACAGAACTGATAGCAACAGTTAAGGGGGAGACTGTAAGTGCAATTCCTGCCGGGTAACTGTGCTTTATCAGTTCTAGTCATTGAAGTCAAAGATCCAAGCCAAAGAATAAAGTGAAGTTACGGACTATCTATATTATGTATGTTTCGAGTTTATGATGTTAAACTTGGAACATTTAATCATTTTTGTCTGTCCGAGTTTGTACATCCCGGGCAATATGTTTTGTCCGGGTTTAGTCCCTAGCCTATATATATGTGTGTGTATAGTGTAGGTTAGGGAAAGCTTTGTGCACCTCTCACAACCATCTTGTTCCTCCTTGTGTGCACATTCTAGAGAGAGACTATGTGTTAGTGAGAGAAAGCTGGGTTTAGATCTTTGTGATCTAACCCAGCTTGTAGAATATGATGTATACTCGTTCGGTATGTAATCTGTGTTATTGTTATGAATGAATGAGTTTCTTCTACATCTTCTTCTTTATCTTCCATGTTCTTGTTGTTTCACGTCTTGAATCAAGTGCAATATTGATGTTCGTCATCGATCTGGTGCTTTCAGGAGAAAACAAGTTGGTTTAGATCACAAAGATCTAAACCCTAGTTTTCTCTCACTAACACATAGTGTCTCTCCCTCTCTCTCTCTCTCTCTCTCTAGAATGTGCACACCAGGAGAATGGATGGAGGTTGTGAGAGGTGCAAAAGCTTGCCCTAACCTACACTATACACACATGTATATAGGCTAGGGACTAAACCCGGACAAAACATATTCTCCGGGATATACAAACTCGGACATACAAAAATGATTAAATATTCCGAGTTTAACATCATAAACTCGGAGCTTACATAATATAGATAATCCAGAACTTCACTTTATTCTTTGACTTGGACCTTTGACTTCGATGACTAGAACTGATAAAGCACAGTTACCCGGCAGGAATTGCACTTACACATCAAGGTAAGATGCGGTGTGGCAAGGGCTATCATCCGCGAGAAGAATATATAGGGTAGAAGCAGAAGTTGTTTTAATTAAAATTTTGAAAAATAAAAAAAGGTTAAAAACAACTTAAAAAGTAAAAAAAAAAAAGTTTACAATTTTTTTATTTAAACAACTTCTATAGGTGTTCACATGAAAAAGCTCCGAACAAATTTCGTAAGAATGATTTTATTTATATATATATATAAAGATGATTTTAATGATTTTCTACATGTAAAGTTAGTGATTCCCTGGTTTCCTACTTTTTTGGTATTCCCCGTTATAACACACACACATACTATTTTATAATAGAGATTGGAGAGAGCTTAATTTTAAGAGCTTTACTGTTACATAGCACAATGAACAACCACATATTGCAGCTCTATCTTCCAAACACCTCCTGTCATCTTCATCACTTTATGTTTATATTGTAGCCCCCCTATCCCTCCTCTCTACACAAACTCACAAACACAACAGAACAAATATGATGAAAACCTTGGTCTAATGAAAAACTTACAATGATGATAGGTGGGTGGTTGTGGTGGTGGTGGTAAATGCGGTGGTGGTGGGTGGGTGGTTGTGATTGAGATTATAGAGGTGCAACAGTGAAGGAGGTGCGATAGTAGGTGGGTAGTTGTAATGGTGGACGTTTGTGGTGGTACGGTTGTGGAGGTGCGACAATGGTGGTGCGGTAGTAGGTGGATGGTTGTGGTGGTGGAGGTGGGTGGTTGTGGTGGTGGGAGGTGGGTGGTTGTGGTTATGCGGTTGTGGAGGTGCGGTGGTGAAAATAGAGAGTAGAGAGAAAGAGGTTGTGTGTGAGAGATATAGTGATATGTGTGTATATATATATTAATAAATTGGTATTTTGTATTTTATGCATCAAAGGGTTGTATTAGGTAGTATTAGGTATAAAATGACTAAAATACCCTTGCACTTAACTGACTTGATTAACGACGTTACAAATTTGGACTCAGATAGTTACAAATTGAAATCACAGATACTTCTGTAGTTAGATTTTGGACTCGGGTATTTAAAACCATCAAAACACATGGACATAAGAAGGAATTTACTAAAATAAATTGATATGTTACGTGATTAATAATGTCTAGGGTGCGCAATAATCGAAATAAAAACAGCCGAAAACGAAACGAAATCAACTGAATTAACCAAAAATCAATTATCGATTTTTTTCATCCCTCGATTAACCGAACCAAACCATTCATTTATTCATACATTTCTAGCTTTTATATCTCCATTTCATGTATTTATATATTCATTTCATATTTTCGTACATTTATGCATCCATTTCATGTATTTATATATTCATTTCATGTGCAACTATGCAAAAAAATTAACCCAAGTTTGGTTTTAGTTATTAACATAACTGAACCTAAACTCTACAATCTAACAGAATAAAGCGAACCGATTTACCAAAAACTAAATGATTAGTAAAATAGATTAACGGATGACTGTGATTTTGGTTGATACTAATAACTGAATAGAACCGAACCGTGCACACCTCTGAAAGTCTCTATGTTCCCCGCACCATCGTCCAAGCATCCTATACATATATATATATATATATATATATATATATATATATATATATATATAAAGGAGAGGGTTTAAATGAGAACGCTAAATATCGCGAGAATCGTGAGAACGAACGAATAAACCACGAGAACTTTGTCAAAAACAATTCAAATTCAAAATTTCTTTTTACACTTATCATTATTATTCGAATACAATGTTGGAAATTAAATTTACACGTTTAAATTTACTTGAATTCATAAGTAAAGAAAATTAGAGATGTGTAAGTTTGTCATTTACACATGTGCAAATTTGTTATATTTACACATGTGTAAAAAATCTAGTAAGAGTGATTTTGAGAAGAGAAATGAATTATTTGATGTAATAAATTCATTTTGATGTTGTATTTTAATTACAATGAGGTTTATATAAAAAAATCGGTTTTGATTGGTTTTTCATTCGTTCCCACAAGTTCTTACAATATTTAGTGTTCTCAAGATACCCTCACCTATATATATATATATATATATATATATATATATATACGTGAATTATAGAGAGAAAACTCACTTATATTAAAAAAACTAAAGAAAAGCGAAGAAACCCTAGATCAACTAGATCGGAATCTAAGTAGATCTATGGAATGGGCTCTGCATAAAAGGGTTAACCTTTCGTTTAGTTTCACGATAGATGATGAATAAAACATGTACTTCGGCTGAACCTGCAAAACAGAACACCGTTAGCTCGCCACGGGGAGAAGGGGGTTCTCTCCTGACCACCCTCCGGCGTGAGAATAAGTACAGGTAGTCGGAAGTAAGTATTGTAAGAGAGAGAGTAGTTGAGAGTGAATACCTTTCCTTTGTAACATCCGTCAAAAAACGGATTTTACCAAACCCGCTCCGTTTATTAACCGAACAATCAGTTAAAAATTTCGTTGCGAATTTAATGCCCAAAATAATTTTAAACGATACATAATCAATTATTATATTGGAATATATAAGTTGTTTTTGAAAAACTGTTAAAAATCAGAAAATAAAATGATTTGGCACTGCCGGGTTTCGAACCCGGGTCAGTCAGCCGGTTCAACCAACTTAACACACACACACTCAACCACTGCGCCACTGATGTTTCTTGTTAAATGTTAGAATCATTTAATTCATAACATGTCTTTCCGAATTCAAACCGGCGCCCAAATTGCAGTCGTCGGAAATCCCGACTAACTCGCCAAGAAATTACGATATCTTCAGTTATAACGTAAATATTTACTAGGACATCGGTTATAACCGACGCTTGCGTCCGCGACACAAACTATAACCGCCGGAAAACGTAATGACTTTGAATCAAGTCGGAAATTGGACCAAGTTCATCGATAACCCGCCTTATAAATACCCCCTCGAACCTCTGCAAACTTTTTCGCTCAAAACCGCACCCTTTCTCGGCGAAAACTCACTCGCCGGAAAACTTCTGTATCTCGCCGGAAAACCGAACCCTCCACTTCTGAACCTTGCTGAACCCCCTGAGCTTATACCGAAGTCACCCACATCCTTTTCAAGCTTTCTGAAGACTCGCTGCTGCAAGACACACGACGCCGGAACCTGTTGTGTCGCCGGAGTTCTGTCGGAAAAACAGAGGAGTCCAGTCGGTATACCTTACGCCTAATTTTTCTTTCTTTTTATTTATATCTCACCTATGATTAAACATAAAACGCTAAAGAAATCTGAATAAAACTTCGAACCAGTCAGTCATCGTTTCTGGTTAAAACTGACGAAGAAGACGAAGTTCGGTAACATATAAGTATAATTAAAATCAAGTTATTACTCGGGTTAGACACACAGTCCAGCGGTGGACTGTGTGCACATTAAACACACTAACGTCTCGAGTTCGAATCTTGTCCCACGCACGCTGCCTTAATAAAAATGCCTTTTTTTGTTAACCGAACCGGAGTCACCACTGTTACATGTTAAGTTTATTAATAACCGGAATAATAACCAAGTTAGACACACAGTCCAGTGGTGGACTGTGTGTATGTTTAATCACAGACACGAGTTCGAGTCCGGTCTTCTGCATCGACCCGGATAATTATTAAACTTTTTATTTAAGTCAGAAATGAAAATACTTAGCTTGTATTTAAGAATAATAAAAATCAGTTTAGTTAACAAGTTGGACACACAGTCCAGCGGTGGATTATGTGTTAGCATAAACCACAGGTCCCGGGTTCGAGACCTGTGGAGAGCACCGAGTCTTGGATTAAAATCGTTTTTAAAAATAAAGGATTTTCTGTTTAATCTAATTAATATATAAATATAATTAAAAACAGAAATATTTCGGGTTAGACACGTAGCTCAGTTGGTAGAGCTGCGTGCACGCGTACGGGAGGTCTCGGGTTCGAGCCTCACTCAGCGCACATATACACGCATACGAACCGGTCAAACAGTCAAGGTCAATGGTCAAACGGTCAACGGTCAACGGTCAACGCAAAAAAGTCAAATTTTTTTATTATTTTTATTATTTATTTTAATTAAAAATCAATTAAAAATAGTTAGAAATAACATTTTTAAGGTTAGAAAATAGCCTTAAACTCACAAAAATACACCCAACAATCCTACTAAAATGGATTAATAAAATCCGTTTACTTACCAAACCATAATGCTATTTATCTAGGTTAATTTCACTCGTGGTTAAAACCACTTCGCGTGCATTCAACATCATCAACCGAACGCACCTCACTGTGAGTGAATCTTACAACTCCCCCTTTTTAATTACACGTTTTGGGGTGTGTCATGTGTCACAAAATAATTAACTCGTTTATTTAAACTTGTGCCATACCATATCGTGATCTAAACTTAGATTGTTTATATTGTTGTGATTATGTATTTCATTTTGTCAACTTGTATGAAATTCATTCATTAAGCCCATCAGTTCCTCGTGGGAGACGAGTGAGCAACGCGTGCCTCAAAACCAATCCATTATTGTTCATGTGTGTATTGTTGAGTTTATATTGTTGGTAGTTATGTCTTTCATATTATCATGGTTATGCAATTCATTCATTAGGCCCATCAGTTCTTCGTGGTAGACGAGTTGAGCAAGCGTGCCTCAAAATCAATCCATTATTGTTCATGTGTGTATTGTTTAATATTAAATTGATTTATGAATAAGTTTACATCTATTTTTACTCATGTGTGATTGTGCACTTTATTTCATAATCAAGTAAATAAACTTGTTCAAATGTTTTCCATAGGATTCACTCGCCAACTTTTTGTTGATCCAAAAACCCTTTTACACATGATACAGGTGAACAGGATGAAGCAAGGAAAACATAGGAAATGCCTTAGAAGAAAACAAAGAAGCTTAGATTAATGTTTAGATCATTGATGTAATTATGATTGTAAACTTCCATTAAATTGTATTAATGAATATGAAACTTTAAAATAAATGTCATGAGCTTTGATGATAACCCAATCATGCCCCGATCACCTTTTCCGCTGCGGGTCGGGGTGTGACAGATTGGTATCAGAGCCATGACTATAGGGATATAGGATAGATTATTAGACCCTTAGAGCCTATACTATAGTCTGCCTAAATTTTAATTGTAGGTGGTTACATACAAACTTGTGATATTTATTTGTTTCATATTTGTTTATACTTACAGTCAAACATACATACTTATATACATATTCATTATACATATATCAATGTTCATATATTCAATTCATTTTCATACTCTTATTATTCAAAGATTTTGTTGCAATTTTCAAATCTCATCAAAGTAAGTTCTGCGACGGGCATGTAGTAACTGGAAGGGTACAAGTACCGGTAGTCGGAACGTCCTGTCTAGGTTGGCATTCGTATAAATCCAATATAACGGACCAGTTTGCCTACCTGGGGACCAACGATGAGAGTACGAAGGACCTATTAGGCCAAAGCATGCCACACCAAACGTCGTTCGAACTAACCCCACTTTGAGGTGTCACCGTGTCTACACCTGGACACATTCCGAATATCACACGTTGTATACATATTTCTCGATTTTCTCCGGGTTTTAGTGTACGCAACCAGGCAAACCCATGCGAACCATATGAAAAACCCGGTATTCATGGGGGCCCACATGATTACGAAGGTGAAGTATGGCGGCATGTAGGGCCTAATGGCGAGCAAAGCCCAAGACATCCTATGGATGTAGTAGATTTATTTTTCTATAATTATTTTATGAATGTTCATTCCTGAATGCGACCCATGATCCCAAAAACATCCAACTCATACTCTTGACATGTATTCCTTGTAGATGTCTTCTAACCACGCCCGTAGGAAGACGAGAGCAGGAAAAGCCCGCGAACGCATGGCTGCCCTAATCGCTCAACAAATGGCTGCCGTAATACCCAACATTGTAATCCAAGTACAACAAGCACTTACCGCTAATCCTGTCAATCAAGAAAATCAAAACGTTATCAACTCTTCCCCAAATACCACTAAATGCACCTACAAGCATTTCAAATCATGCGACCCTCCGAAATACAAAGGGACTGAAGGCGTCACCGCTCTCCTCCATTGGTTTGAAGAAATGGAGAACACCTTTCTAAATTGCGATTGTCCCGATGATCGCAAAGTGCGATATGCTACCGGTCGATTATATGGGATAGCACTTACTTGGTGGAATACAGAGAAGGCCAAACGAGGCGTCGACGATGCTATGACCTTAACTTGGGACGAATTGAAGGAAATCATGACCAGATGATTTTGCCCAAGGAGCGAAATCAAGAAATTAGAAGATGAGTTCTATTCGTTGAAGCAAAAGGAAGGCGACCACATCACGTACAACAAAAGATTCCTCGAGTTACATCAAATGGTTCCCAACATGTTTACTCCCCTCTACCGTTTGATCGAGCACTACATTCGTGGTCTTCCGTCAAAGATTCAAGACTCTGTAATAAGTACCTCGCCTGCAACTTTGGAAGCAGCAATGGAGCTAGCAACAGCGCTCACCGAGAACCGAATCCGGAACAAAGACTTCAAGGAGGAGAAGAAGAAGGATAAAGCACCGACTGAAACCTCCGACTCCACCCAAACCGAATACCCTTCGCAACCCACTTCTAAGAGAAAAAGAGACGGGCAACTTTTCGCTGCTATCCAACGAAATCAACCAATTTCACACGCCATACCCATCCAAGCTATCCCAATCACTCAAGTGGCACCCAACTCAACTTACCCAAATAAGAAACCATATCTTGGGCCTCACCCTCGGTGCAACAACTGTTTTTATCACCATCCCCTTACTCTACCTTGTCGACTATGTGCAACTTGTGGACGCTATGGTCATTTGACAAGTGCCGCACCTTTCAAAACCAAATCTCTCCCCCTACTCAAACCATGAACCAAACCTATCAACAACCCCAATACCCCATGTTCCCATATGTTCGAGCTTGTTTCAATTGTGGCGACCCTACCCACTTTAGAAACACATGCCCTTAATTGGTTAACGTTATCAACGCTCAAGCCCAATCAAACCCAGTTAACCAAGTAAACCAAGAAAACCCAACCGCTAGGCCACCAGCAAGAGAAGAGTCTTCAACATCAACGCCAATCCTGTCGAAGATAATGACGGCCCAAACGAAGATACCCAACTAGTCCTCTTCACCGGAAATCAAGATTCAACTCCTATCGTTTAGTTTTATGTTTTTCTTTATCACATAGAACCAAACATAACTTAAGGATAAAGCCAATGAAACTTTGACAAGAATATGGTGGATACGCCGCTGGTACTTCCTATACATAAGTATTCTTGTCAAAGGATCAGAAGCATTATCTGGCGGTTATGAGAGGTTCCATGTGTAGACTGTTAGAGTAACTATTGTTTATTATTTTCAGTATATGCAATTTCATAGGCCGCCGCTCCCCATTACATTATGAGCGTTGAGCATGTTCCCCATTTCATTATGAGGTTGAACCTGGCGTGCCCACGTACGATCGGCTCCGTTTGATTGAGCTTGATCGCACAGACATTTTCATTTTCAGTACATGCAATACGATCGGCTCCGTTTGATTGAGCCTTGATCGCACAGACATTTCATTATCAGTATTTTGTGGTTGTTGTGTTTGTAGTAGAGTCACATAGAACTAATCATAACTTGTGGATAAAGTCAATGAAAATTTGACAAGAATATGGTGGATACGCCGCTGGTACTTCCTATATATAAGTATTCTTGTCAAATGATCGGAGGCATTATCAGGCGGTTATGAGAGGTTCCATGTATAGGCTGTTTGTGTGATTGTTGTTTAGATTAAGTTTATCATTTTCAGTACATGCAATACGATGGCTCCGTTTGATTGAGCCTTGATCGCACAGACATTTTCATTTTCAGTACATGCAATACGATCGGCTCCGTTTGATTGAGCCTTGATCGCACAGACATTTTCATTATCAGTATTTTGTGGTTGTTGTGTTTATAGTAGAGTCACATAGAACTAATCATAACTTGTGGATAAAGTCAATGAAAATTTGACAAGAATATGGTGGATACGCCGCTGGTACTTCCTATATATAAGTATTCTTGTCAAATGATCGGAGGCATTATCAGGCGGTTATGAGAGGTTCCATGTATAGGCTGTTTGTGTGATTGTTGTTTAGATTAAGTTTATTATTTTCAGTACATGCAATACGATCGGCTCCGCTTGTGTAACATCGTCAAAAACGGATTTACCAAACCCGCTCCGTTTATCAACCGAACAGTCAGTTAAAATTTTCGTTGCGAATTAAATGCCCAAAATATTTTAAACTATACATAATCAATTATTATACGGGAATATATAATTAGTTTTTGAAAAACTGTTAAAAATCTCAAAATAAATATACTTTGGTTCTGCCGGGTTTCGAACCCGGGTCAGTCACGGTCCAGCAACAAACTTAACACACGCGCACTAAACCACTGCGCCACTGATGTTCCTTGTTAAATATTGGAATCACTTAATTGATAACGTGTCTTTCCGAATTCAAAAACCGGTGCCCAAAGTTGCAGTCGTCGGAAATCCCGGTAATCTCGCGAAACTTAACGTTTCTTTCAGTTATAACGTAAAACATAAACGCTACATCGGTTATAACCGACGTCTGAGTCCGCGACCAAAGTTATAACCGACGAACCAAGTCGGAAATCGGACCAAATCCATCGACGACTTGCCCTATAAATACCCCCTCGAACCTCTGCAAACATTTTCGCTCAAAACCGCACCCTTTCTCGGCGAAAACTCACTCGCCGGAATATTTCTGCTCATCGCCGAAAACCGAGTTCTTAACTTCTAAGCCTTACTAAACCCTCTGAACTTATACCGAAGTCACCCACATACTTTGTAAGCTTTCTGAAGACTCTCTGCTGCAAGACACCCGACGCCGGAGCCTGTTGCTGTCGCCGGAGTTCTGCCGGAAAACAGAGGAAAGCTAGTCGGTATACCTCACGCCTAATTTCCTTTCTTTTTACTTAATCTCATCTGTAATTAATCATAAGACGCTAAAGAAACCTGAATAAAAACTCGAACCAGTCAGTCATCATTTCTGGTTATAACTCAACGAAAAGACGATGTTCGGTAGTGTTTAAGTTTAATTAAAAGCAAGATATTACTCGGGTTAGACACACAGTCCAGCGGTGGACTGTGTGCACATTAAACACACAAAGGTCTCGAGTTCGAATCCTGTTCCACACACGCTGCTTTAATAAAAATGATTTTTTTTGTTAACCGAATCGGAGTCACACTGTTATATGTTAAGTATATTAATAACCGGAATAATAACCAAGTTAGACACACAGTCCAATGGTGGACTGTGTGTATGTTTAATTAAAGCACACGAGTTCGAGTCCGGTCTTCTGCATCGACCCGGACAATTATTTTACCTTTTTAATTAAGTCAGAAATGAAAACAAATAGTTTGTATTTAAGTATAATAAAAATTGGATTATATAACATGTTAAACACACAGTCCAGCGGTGGACTGTGTGTTACGCAACCCACAGGTCCCGGGTTCGAGACCTGTGGAGCGCACCGGTCCGATTCAAATTAAATCGTTTTTAAATAAAAGGATTTTCTGTTTAAATTAATTAATATATAAATATAATTAAAAACAGATATATGACGGGCTAGACACGTAGCTCAGTTGGTAGAGCTGCGTGCACGCGTACGGGAGGTCTCGGGTTCGAGCCTCACCCAGCGCACTTATATTCGCATTCGAACCGGTCAACGGTCAAGTCAACGTCAAAGTCAAAGTCAACTGTAGCAAAAAAAAATCAAATTTTTTTATTATTTTTATTTATTTATTTTAATTAAAAATCAATTAAAAATACTTAAAAATAACATTTTTAAGGTTAGAAAATAGCCTTAAACTCGCAAAAATACACCCAACAATCCTACTAAAATAGATTAATAAAATCCGTTTACTTACCGAACCATAATGATATTTATCTAGGTTAATTTCACTCGTGGTTAAAACCACTTCGCGTGCATTCAACATCATCAACCGAACGCACCCACTGTGAGTGAATCTTACAACTCCCCATTTTAATTACACGTTTTGGGGTGTGTCATGTGTCACAAAAAAATTAACTCGTTTATTTAAACTTGTGCCATACCATGTCATGATCTAAACATAGATTGTTTATATTGTTGTGATTACTTATTTCATTTTGTCAAATTATATGAAACTCATTCATTAAGCCCATCAGTTCCTCGTGGGAGACGAGTTGAACAACGCGTGCCACAAATCAAATTCATTATTGTTCATGTGTGTATCATTGAGTTTACATTATTTGTAGTTGAGTCATTCATATTATCATGTTTATGCAAATTCATTCATTAGGCCCATCAGTTCCTCGTGAGAGACGAGTTGAGCAACGCGTGCCTCTAAATGTTCCATTATTGTTCATGTGTGCTTTATTTAATATCTAATGATTGTTGAATAAGTTTACATCTATTTTTACTCATGTTTGGTTGTGCACATATTTCATAATCAATTTAAATAAACTTGTTCAAATGTTTTCCATAGGATTCACTCGCCAACTTTATGTTGATCCAAAAACCCTTTTACACATGATACAGGTGAACAGGTTGAAGCAAGGAAAACATAGGAAATGCCTTAGAAGAGAACAAAGAAGCTTAGATTGATAGTTAGAACATGTTGTAATATTTATTGTAAAGTTCCATTAAATTGTATTTAATGAATATGAAATGCATAATAAATGTCATGAGCTTTGATGATAACCCAATCATGCCCCGATCACCTTTTCCGCTACGGGTCGAGGTGTGACAGCTTGATTGAGCCTTGATCGCACAGACATTTTCATTTTCAGTACATGCAATACGATCGGCTCCGTTTGATTGAGCCTTGATCGCACAGACATTTTTCATTTTCAGTATTTTTGTGTTTGTTGTATTGGTTGTAGAGTCACATAGGACTAATCATAACTCACTGATAAAACCAATGAAAATTTGACGAGAATATAGTGGATACGCCGCTGGTACTTCCTATATATAAGTATTCTTGTCAAAGGATCAGAGGCATTGTCAGACGGTTATGAGAAGTTCTATGTAGGATTTAGTAGTTTCTTGGCAACTAATCATAACTTGTGGATAAAACCAATGAAAATTTGGCAAGAATATGGTGGATACGCCGCTGGTACTTCCTATATATAAGTATTCTTGCCAAAGGATCAGAGGCATTATCAAGCGGTTATGAGAAGTTCCATGTAGGATTTAGTATTGTCTTGATTAAAATTTGTGTTACATTTATATCATCTCGCTATTTAAAGAAATTGGATTGTGTTCCATTTCTACATAAACTAACCTCTCCATCATAAACGAGAGGGGAACTGCCACCATTCAAACATATATGCTATCAGAATGTGGATTCAAATATTAGTTGTTGTGTTTATTTATGTTCTATAGTCATAGAACCAATCATAACTTACTGATATTAGCTGTTGTGTTTATTTATGTTCAAATATTAGCTGTTGTGTTTATTTATGTTCCATGTAGGTTGTAGTATTAGAAGTTTTGCCTTAGGATATAACCATACCCTTCCAAACATATCCAAACTCTTATGCATGATACCATATTTAGCGAATCAATGCTGCTTATCAATACTTTTACAGTAGGCAACAAAAAGCGATTCCTGTAATAGGGCACTTAACCCTTACAAGGAACGTTACCGCCTCAAACAAAAACTTAAAACCTTACTTTTTCTAAGCATGTAACTGTCAAACTAAACACCATCATTCTTTTAGTCAAATATATCACTACTTAAATTTCGGGATGAAATTTCTAAAAAGCAGGGGATACTGTAACATCCGTCAAAAAACGGATTTTACCAAACCTGCTCCGTTTATTAACCGAACAATCAGTTAAAAATTTCGTTGCGAATTTAATGCCCAAAATAATTTTAAACGATACATAATCAATTATTTTATTGGAATATATAAGTTGTTTTTGAAAAACTGTTAAAAATCAGAAAATAAAAATGATTTGGCACTGCCGGGTTTCGAACCCGGGTCAGTCAGCCAGTTCAACCAACTTAACACACACACACTCAACCACTGCGCCACTGATGTTTCTTGTTAAATGTTAGAATCATTTAATTCATAACATGTCTTTCCGAATTCAAAACCGGCGCCCAAATTGCAGTCGTCGGAAATCCCGACTAACTCGCCAAGAAATTACGATATCTTCAGTTATAACGTAAATATTTACTAGGACATCGGTTATAACCGACGCCTGAGTCCGCGACACAAACTATAACCGCCGGAAAACGTAATGACTTTGAATCAAGTCGGAAATTGGACCAAGTTCATCGATAACCCGCCTTAAAAATACCCCCTCGAACCTCTGCAAACTTTTTCGCTCAAAACCGCACCCTTTCTCGGCGAAAACTCACTCGCCGGAAAACTTCTGTATCTCGCCGGAAAACCGAACCCTCCACTTCTGAACCTTGCTGAACCCCCTGAGCTTATACCGAAGTCACCCACATCCTTTTCAAGCTTTCTGAAGACTCGCTGCTGCAAGACACACGACGCCGGAACCTGTTGCTGTCGCCGGAGTTCTGTCGGAAAAACAGAGGAGTCCAGTCGGTATACCTTACGCCTAATTTTTCTTTCTTTTTATTTATATCTCACCTATGATTAAACATAAAACGCTAAAGAAATCTGAATAAAACTTCGAACCAGTCAGTCATCGTTTCTGGTTAAAACTGACGAAGAAGACGAAGTTCGGTAACATATAAGTATAATTAAAATCAAGTTATTACTCGGGTTAGACACACAGTCCAGCGGTGGACTGTGTGCACATTAAACACACTAACGTCTCGAGTTCGAATCTTGTCCCACGCACGCTGCCTTAATAAAAATGCCTTTTTTTGTTAACCGAACCGGAGTCACCACTGTTACATGTTAAGTTTATTAATAACCGGAATAATAACCAAGTTAGACACACAGTCCAGTGGTGGACTGTGTGTATGTTTAATCACAGGA
This sequence comes from Scalesia atractyloides, assembly GCA_947069175.1. NCBI lineage: Eukaryota > Viridiplantae > Streptophyta > Magnoliopsida > Asterales > Asteraceae > Scalesia > Scalesia atractyloides. The sequence continues at coordinate 89,333,430 of CAMTDV010000022.1, forward strand.
CACGAGTTCGAGTCCGGTCTTCTGCATCGACCCGGATAATTATTAAACTTTTTATTTAAGTCAGAAATGAAAATACTTAGCTTGTATTTAAGAATAATAAAAATCAGTTTAGTTAACAAGTTGGACACACAGTCCAGCGGTGGATTGTGTGTTAGCATAAACCACAGGTCCCGGGTTCGAGACCTGTGGAGAGCACCGAGTCTTGGATTAAAATCGTTTTTAAAAATAAAGGATTTTCTGTTTAATCTAATTAATATATAAATATAATTAAAAACAGAAATATTTCGGGTTAGACACGTAGCTCAGTTGGTAGAGCTGCGTGCACGCGTACGGGAGGTCTCGGGTTCGAGCCTCACTCAGCGCACATATACACGCATACGAACCGGTCAAACAGTCAAGGTCAATGGTCAAACGGTCAACGGTCAACGGTCAAAAAAGTCAAATTTTTTTATTATTTTTATTTATTTATTTTAATTAAAAATCAATTAAAAATAGTTAAAAATAACATTTTTAAGGTTAGAAAATAGCCTTAAACTCACAAAAATACACCCAACAATCCTACTAAAATGGATTAATAAAATTCGTTTACTTACCAAACCATAATGCTATTTATCTAGTTTAATTTCACTCGTGGTTAAAACCACTTCGCGTGCATTCAACATCATCAACCGAACGCACTCACTGTGAGTGAATCTTACAACTCCCCCTTTTTAATTACACGTTTTGGGATGTGTCATGTGTCACAAAATAATTAACTCGTTTATTTAAACTTGTGCCATACCATATCGTGATCTAAACTTAGATTGTTTATATTGTTGTGATTATGTATTTCATTTTGTCAACTTGTATGAAATTCATTCATTAAGCCCATCAGTTCCTCGTGGGAGACGAGTGAGCAACGCGTGCCTCAAAACCAATCCATTATTGTTCATGTGTGTATTGTTGAGTTTATATTGTTGGTAGTTATGTCTTTCATATTATCATGGTTATGCAATTCATTCATTAGGCCCATCAGTTCCTCGTGGTAGACGAGTTGAGCAACGCGTGCCTCAAAATCAATCCATTATTGTTCATGTGTGTATTGTTTAATATTAAATTGATTTATGAATAAGTTTACATCTATTTTTACTCATGTGTGGTTGTGCACTTTATTTCATAATCAATTAAATAAACTTGTTCAAATGTTTTCCATAGGATTCACTCGCCAACTTTTTGTTGATCCAAAAACCCTTTTACACATGATACAGGTGAACAGGATGAAGCAAGGAAAACATAGGAAATGCCTTAGAAGAAAACAAAGAAGCTTAGATTGATGTTTAGATCATTGATGTAATTATGATTGTAAACTTCCATTAAATTGTATTAATGAATATGAAACTTTAAAATAAATGTCATGAGCTTTGATGATAACCCAATCATGTCCCGATCACCTTTTCGTTGCGGGTAGGGGTGTGACATCCTTGAACTCCAAGTTACTTCATTATAGCCGGTGTTCGGCGCCAAAAGGAGAGATTGTTAACTTTAACAAATCTTTTGTTATTTCGTTAATGTTTGTTGGCAATCCGTTAGTGCACACGGATCGTGAGCTCATCAGCGGTTAGGGAGGTGCCATGTGTCAACATGAGATCACTACATATTATATAAATGTGAGCATGCCATCACCGTGATCCTCCTCGGCCGTCCAGATGCTGCCATGTGACAATTGGTTATAACAAAAAAGATGCTTGCACGATTGGGTGTTAATGGCTTCTAGAAGGTTTCACAGTTGTTACCCATCTATTATTCGCCACGTGTACATTCTGTTAAAACAGAAAAAATTCCCTTTGCTTCTGCACCAAGTCAAGGATTTTGCTAAGGAAAGTTTCTCAGGTTTTACTGTTTCCTTGCGCGAGAAGCGCAAGTTAGTTAACTGGTCTTCCTTCTTCTCCTTGCTACTTAGCGCAACGTTTGGTGGATACTTGCTTTGATATAAATATCTACGCAAGGTTTGTGCATGAAGCATTATTCAACGAGAATGTTCAAGGTTAACTTTGAACCTTGCGCGAGCCTGCGCAAGGTAGTTAAATGAAGCATTATAAAACGAGAATGTTCAAGGTTAACTTTGAACCTTGTGCGAGCCCGCGCAAGGTAGTTAAATGAAGCATTATCAAACAAGAGTCTCGCACAAGGTAGTTAAATGAAGCATTATCAAACGAGAGTGTTCAAGGTTAACTTTGAACCTTGCGCGAGCCCGCGCAAGGTAGTTAAATGAAGCATTTATCCAAAGAGAATGTTAGGCTTTTAACTTTGAACCTTGCGCGAGCCCGCGCAAGGTAGTTATATGATCATTTCATCTCTTGGATATTTGACGTAGAGTTCTAATAAATCTTATTTTGGCAAAGAAGTCTGCGCGCAGTTTTCTTAGAAGTTATTAATGGGTATGGTTTCCTTGATTGGCGCAAGGTTTTTGGGACCATACCCCTTCAAAAAGCTTGTGTAACAAATTTTTATTTGATGTAAAAAATTCAGACAATGTAGGTTACATGTTATTGAACGTTTTGTAAAAAAACAAAAAAAAGCGCCGAAGAGATGTTTTTATAAAAACTTTTACTGAATTTTAATTTTTTGTAAAAAACCCACTCCGTGATTTTTGTTTTGGTTTTTTTTTTTTTTTGTTATAAAACGTTCGATAACATGTCATTTACATTCTCTAATTTTTTTACAAAAAAAATTAAAAATTACATAAGGTTTTCTTAAGTTTTCTTAACTTAAGTGGGTTTTTTTTCTATCCCTTATATATATATATATATATATATATATATAAAGAGAGAGAGGTGGGGGGATAAAAGGCGTGAAACGGTGTGTTTAAGTAGGTAAGCTAATCATTTGAGATAGTTTCAGTTCACCACTTACAGAAAATTATTATTAACATGTTAAATTTTGAAAATTAAGTTGACCATAATTTAGAAATGGCCCCACTTTTTTTAAAGCCAAAAAGCTAATCAAAGATCATGTGATTACATGCAAACTCCGTTATTTTTAAGTTACAGAAATGAATATATGTACTTTTATTATATTTCGGTGATTTGTTAACAAAAGAAACACTATTATTTCTTATCACCTGTTAAGCATATAGAAATTGTTGCACGTGATGCTTTTAGTATCTTTTAAAACTAATTAGTAATTTTCTAAGAGTGAAGAATCGTTTTACAGTGAAAATTTAAACTGGTATTTATAAGCAACTAGGGTCGTAGTTATCTGCGCGTTGCGCAGGAATGCGGTTGGAATTCAGAACGTATAACACACCATAACAACTGATAAATAAATTTGTAAAACTAATTAAAATTATATATTACTTGGTTGCGCTATTTGCACCGTAACTCGGCTGTAAACATCAAAATAATAACTAAATGTAAAACGATATAGTAAATAACAAAGGTAAAAATAAGGTAAACGAAAAAAGAAAACGATAGAAACTTATGTAAAACTTGATTAAAAAGTATTTGGAAAGTTAAAGGGTTGTAAGAGTTAATCTTAAGAATTAAAGGTTAAAATTAAAAAAAAATTAAAGGTTAAACAAAAAATATAAAAGCACAAAAAGACAAAAAAACCACTATTTAGGCAACTATAGAAGTTCTTTCCTTTAATATATATATATATATATATATATATATATATATATATATATATATAATTTGGATTTTGTGGTTTAAAATTTTATCTTTGTGTTAGTGTTCAAGTAATAACTATTAAGAGATGGTCCAGATGAGATTTTTTTTTTAAATTGAAAATCGCAGCAACTGTAGCCTATGACAAGCTCAACATTATTTGAATCGGGCTATTTCAAATGGTTATAAATAAAACATCGATTTTAAGAGATGTTCCTAGGTTTTAGTGTAAGTTTCACTCAAATACTTCATTGTATATTCTCTTGACAAGAAAATAACACCAAAAAATAAAAACATTACATTTTATAATAAGCTAGAACGAAATACACTACATCATTAATTGCATTTAAGAAAACCCTTGATCTTATATTCTCTCAAACCTCTTTTTTAAGTCTTTCCAGATATCCTGCAACCTAACATACATAAATAGATAAATGTACGTGTGAGTAAAATGATTTTAATCATTAGGACGGCCATACAATGTATAATTCCTTAATAATATCTATATATCAAAAAAGGGGTGGGCTCAAATATGAACCTCCTTCTTAACTGTGAACTAAATGAATCAATTAGACCATTCATCTTATTGATTTTTTTATAATTTTTTACTCAAAAGAGCTTTTAAATAAAACCATGCCAGTTTAAATTAGAAAGTTATATATTTGAGGTTTTAATCCCTTAATTTTCTCATATTTCTCATTCTTGAATCTTGTATAATTCCATAAACATATTCCTTTTTTTAAGGTTTTGCGATATATAAATGACGTACATCAAAAAGGTTTGTGTTTCATATTTTTATTTATTATTATTAAATTATAGTTTCATATTTTTATTATAATTTTTCTGGTTTGATGCGAATTACAATACCCAGACATTATATTATCGAATTACATCTCCATTGTGATAACTATAAAGTATTATATTTGCTTTTTTTTGGATTGTACCAGTCATGTTTGTTAACTAGTGTTTAACCCCTGCAAAGCGGTGCAGGGTTCATAAAACCATGTTAAGTAGTAAGCGTGATTAAAGCCAGAAAATATCGTAAAACAAAAACGTGATTTATACCGCTATATGACGTAAAATATGTAAACAAAGGCAAACGTGAACTTATCCATCAGTTGACATAAAATGTAGACAAACTCGAATTTTTACCGAAAAACTTGAACTTAAAGACCCAAAAATAAACGCAAAACTTCAATGATCAAAAAAACCATACAAACTTGAGAGATTAAAAATACAAACCACCTTAAAACACATAATTGTATTTCTACTAGATCTATTAAAATCAAATCCGCTAATAAAAATCTAAATTATTTAATTATATTAATATATATTTTATTTTTAAAGATGCATTTGAATATCACAAAATGTTCGAATAATACATGTAACCAAATCATACATATATTTTGAAGATGCGTTTTTCTAGGCTTGCAAATTAAATTAGGGTTTAGGGTTCAAGTCATGATTATCTCAACACATATATCCGTGCATTTTTATTATTAATCTCAACTAGGTTTATGACGTCGCCGCGTTGCGGCGAACTTCTATTCTTATTTAGTTTGTGTTTATATGTGTTTTAAAATCACTACGAGTGTGTTGCGCACGGAACCGCTGGCAAGAATAAAAAGAAAATTTAGAAAAAAAAACACTAAAATATAACCGAAAGAAAATCAATCAAAAAGTTGTATGGTAATGATGTTGTTCGTATGACACCCATGGTCAGAGACGAGCAAAAGGTACTGGGTACCGGTACCAAATCTCCTAAACCGAAATATCTTAAGTACCAATTCGGTACCGACTTTTGGCGTTACTAGTACTGGTTCGCTACCAGTTTTTACCTTCATATACCGGTACTATAACCGGTATTTTCGGTACCAGTACTGATTCGGTATCGGTTGGCACCGAACTAATCCCTACCGCTGAAAATATACGATACCATTGTTATTCGTATAGTACCCGTGATCAGTGATGAGCAAATGGTACCGGGTAGGAGAACTGAATTTCCCGAACTAAAAGATTTTCAATGTTAATTCGGTACCGACTTTTGGCGTTTTCTATACCAGGATGGTGCCGGTGTTACCTTCGTGTTCCGATACCGAACAGGATCATACCGGTATTTTCGATACCAGTACCGGTTCGATACTGGTTGACATCAAGCTTATCCAAAGCCGTTATACCAAAAAGATAATTAAAGTTAAGAAAAATATGAAAATGTATTCAACTTAACCAGTACCGGTTCGATACCGGTTCACCTGAAACCTATCCCAACTTTTGATACTAAAAGAATCATTAAAGTTGAAAAATAGTTATTATTATAGCACTAGAATAATAAATGTAAATAAAAAGTTCTATGTAATATTATAATATTAAAGTTACTATTCATTGACTTCTAATTTTAACATTTATTGAGTATATATATAAAATATAAAAAAAAGGTTCTATATAGTATTATAATATTAAATTACTATTTATTAACTTCAAATTTTAATATTTAGTATATAGATAAAATATAAAAAAATTCTATGTAATATTATAATATTAAAGTTACTATTCATTAACTTTTAAATTAACTAAAGTTACTATTTATTAACTTCTAATTTTAACATTTAGTATATAGATAAAATATAAAAAAAAGGTTTTATATAGTATTATAATATTAAAGTTACTATTCATTGACTTCAAATTTCAATATTTAGTATATAGATTAAAGTTACTATTCATTGACTTTTAAATATAATATATAGATAATTTTAATATATTAGATATAATAAAGATATTATATTATATACTTATATCTATATCTATATATACTTCTATACTATATAATAAAAGAAACTATTTAAGAGACATATGTTATATTAGCCCATTTTTTATGGATAATTATTATTTTAGTTTAATCTCTTCAAATTAATTATTGATAACTCTCATGCTAAATATTATTTAGTTTGATATCTTATGGATAATTATTATTTATTTTAATCTCTTTTAATTAATTATAAATAACTCTCCTGCATTAATTGTCTCTAATAAACTTTAAACTTTTACCATAGTAATGTGGGGTTCATTAGGGAATACTAAAAAAGTGGGGAATCGGGGAACACTATTAAAAATTTAACTTAACATATTAAAAACAATTTTTTTTAAAAAAATCGACTTTTTTCCTTATAAATACTTGTAGAATCATTTTTAATAAAAAATCAAAAACTAAAAATATAACAAAACAGTTAGGCTAATTTTTTTTTACAAAAATGTTTTTATTTGAATAGTTTCTACTCATTTTTATAAGGAAAACATTGAAATAGTTTTTTTAAATTGATTTTTAACATGTTAAGTTAATTTTATAAGATATATTTTTAACTGTTTTTTAAACAATTTTTATATATTTTTTAGTTTTCGATTTTTTTTTAAATGTTCTACGTGTACTTAAAGGAAAAGCATCAAAAAAATTTAGAAAATGATTGATTTTTAACATGTTAAGTTGAAATTCTAAGAGTGTTTCCTGGTTCCTCACTTTATTAATTTTCCCCAATGAACCCTCCCCTACCACAGTATATATGATGTTAGACATAAAATCGAAAAATATTTTGGATGGCATCAATAACTTAAGACATAATATAATTATATGTATAATATTAAGACATAATATAATTACATGTATGATATGCACTTTTTAATAAAATAATACCAAACAAAATTACAAATATAAAATCATTGATTTTACTAATAATAACAAAGTCAAAGAAATATATAACTAAAAACATATGACATTGTAATACAGTTAACCTATTTATCATCATACAACCTCCCAACTATTCAATCATATTTTTTTCTATATTATATTACTAAATAAATAAAAACTAATATTAAATCTTATTATACTTTAAATGGCGAATACAATACTTTATTTTTCTAATAAAATATTATCTTTTTATTCAAATTGTTAATTTAAGATATTAATAAAATTAGATTTATTACGTGCTTTTTTAAATATAATTTATATTTTATCACTCAAATGGTTGTTTATTTGCTTCTTGAATAACATGTTTGACCGCTGTATATTCTTTTCAATAATTATCTCTGCAATCTCCATATCTATCGCGTACCGAGTACATCCATGAGTTTTTTTAAATATAAATTTCTTATTATTTGGTATATAAAATCATATTTATTCAAGCCGTGTAATACACGAAGGTTTTTAAACATATAACTTTTTTATTATTTGGTAACTATATTACATTTATTCAAACTGTGTAATACACGTGGTTTTAAAGATATATCTTTTTATTATTTGGTATATAAAATTACATTTGTTCAACCCGTACAATATGGTTCTTATAGATATAACTTTTTATATTTTAATATATAAAATTATATTTATTCAACATGTGCAATAAGAAGGTTTTTAAAAATATATTATTTTATTATTTAGTATATAAAATTCATTTATTTAACACGTGTAATACACGGGTTATAACCTAGTGATAATTAAGATAAAACAAATTAGTCCATTTAACCTACTATTCATAAAATCCACGTAAATTGTTATATAACGTAATTACAAACAAAAAAAATATATTCACATTACTAATATTTTTTATTACATGTGTAGTTACCTTTATTTTCAGAGCCGGCTTTGGTCTTGTGCGGGAGGTGCCATCGCACCAGGCCCAAACTATCTAGGGGCTTAAAATGTTTAAAAAATATATTTATTTTAATATATAAAATTATTATAGAAAAAAGATTACAAATTCACTTTCTGCTCAGTGGATGCGCCAGTCTGATAAAAGCACAATGGTTCCGGGATTGACTCCCACTAGATCAGTTTTTCCTACTTTCATTGGTTCCCCATGTATTGTGTTTGTGTGGGCCTTAAAGGGATGATTTAAACCCCACATACTTGTAAGCTTATTTTTTTTAAGTTTTCGCTTTCACATTTAAATATGCACCTTCATAAGTAATTTTATTTTTTCTTCTCACTTAATCATTTACAAAAACAAACTTTACATGCTTTATTGTTTAACTTTATAGCTTTTTTCATTTACATAACAAACTTTACATGTTTTCTTGTTTAACTTCATAGTTTTTTTATTTCTCATTTAATTAATAACAATATAAATTTATAAGAACTTAATATCTATTTCTATATATTTTATTTGTATGAAAAGGTTCGTGAAGTCAAACTAATTTTGATATGTTTACACATATTACAGTTCTCTTTGCGGAAAGGATTCAAGCTCGGCTCATTTTCTTATATATTAATTAACATATTAAATAAATATAATATTAAAAAAATGTGAATAGAGCCTAAATTTTTTTTCTTATACAGGGCCAAAATTTATTTTGTAATTTTTGGAGACGGCTGATTATTTTGTTCAAACATCATATGTATAACGATGGTGTTGTTTTCACTCAGGATTTCAATACATATGAACTCACTATTAATTAACTCACTATCCTTTACTCTCTACTTTATACTGTTCAATTTCTTCCTTCCAATACATATGAACTCACTATTTTATATTGTTCAATTTCTTCCTTCCTACTTTATACTTACACACATATTAATTCTTTACTCTCTATTTTATACTCTATTTTATACTGTTCAATTTCTTCCTACTTTATAGAGCTTTGATATAAGGTGATGAAGCATTGATAATTTTCATTTTCTCTATAAGTTACCTTTAAAGATCCTCTAAGAAATGAATAAAAACATTTTGATGAAACTAATAAAAACATTATAAATAATATATTATTATTTTAAAAAAAATATCACTTTGATATTGGCATGACAAAACTGTCATTTTGATGAAGTAATAATGCATGTAAACTACTAATAAAGCTCTGTTTTGGTTTTAAATTTAGGATTTTTTATATTTTGGTATAAACTTTACAAATTAATATGTTGCAATGTGAGTGTAATTTTACATTTTTACATCAATTTTTTTTCGAATTTTAAAGCTCTGCCGCAACATGTGGTACCTAACGAGTTAGTTATCATTTTCTTTAGTTTACATTTGATTTTTTTTTTGCGAATTAACACGTCGTAACGCGTGTGTGATGATTAACGGTCCCGCCACAACGTGCGGGTCAGAAAAACTAGTATGTATTTGAATGGCACCCTAATATACATATATCTGGTATGGATGGAAGAAATTATATTTATTGGTTCAACTATATGATTATGTATATAACTTGTTTGGTTCTTGATGGATCTACATACATGTAACTTTTTGGTTCTAGTTGTTTTTTATAATTTCATACGAATCGGTATATACGTATATACCTATTATGTTCTTTGTTATTGGTATACATATATAACTTTTTATATGAGTATGTGTATAAATCAACATTATACTAAAACTTCTAAATATATTTATTAATTATTTAATTGAAGAGAGAAAAGATAAGAGAAATTAACTAATTAGTCAATTGGAAAGAGAAAAGGTTAATAGATCACAATCATACACTTTTTCATTATCACTTTACTATTGAGATAAAAAAAAATTAATGATCTACATTCGTTCATTTAGATCTCAAAACCCTACAACTTCTTTCATGAACCCTATCTTATCGAACAATATATAATACACACTACAAAGGTACCCACGCGATACGTCGGGAACACAAACACTACCAGGGTGTGCATTGTTTGGTTGGTTCAATTATTATCTTTAACTAAATCCGAAGTCATTGGTTAGTGTATTTTGTAAACCAAACGGTTTTCAGTTAGTCAATTTGGTTTATTCGGTTAGATTAACGGTTTTTTGTTTGATTCGTTTAGCTTCTAGTTAATAGCCAACACAAAATTTAGGCTAAAACTTTTGCTTAGAAATACATGAAATTTAGATATCAATACATGAAATGAGAGTATAATACATAAAACAGAGTTATAAAATATGATATATATGAACTGAATGTATAAAAGTTAAGAAATATATGAAAATATAAATGGCTCGGTACGGTTAAATTTGGTTAAAACGAAGGTACAAAAATCGATAAACAATTTTTCCCTTCTTCAAGTTTCGGTTAACGGGTTTTTAGTTAATTTAGTTTTTTGTTGATTTGGTTCGGTTTCGTCTGTTTTCGATTCGGTTAACAATTCAGTTATTATACACTCTTAGACACTATTAATCATGTAAGATATCAATTTTTTTATTGAGAGTTTGGTTGTTACAAAGAAATAGCCGGGGTTGGATACACACCAAAATCTGAAGATATCTATCTGAGATTGTCCTATGTGATTAATTAGCTAGCTAGCTAGATACACCTGAATTGATTGCGACAGAATATATAATATATATATATATTATCAATCTTTTTCATCCGCATGTAAGTACGGATGGTAGAAATACTGCTCGGTCAGTTCCTATTTTATAACTTAAATTTAACCAAATGCATGCATGTTATTTAACTTACTGGCCGGCGGCTACAATTTAGCTAGCATGCATGGGTTAATTATTATTATTATATGACCTCTACACACACTTAATAAGTTAGTCATGCTACAATTAATTAAACCAACATGTAAGATCATTTACTAATCAACCCGGCCTGATTAAGTAAATACAAATTCATGTATTGTATGGGGTGTTTGTTTTTGTTTTATATAATTGAATTTACATATATCCATCCACATGCATGGCATTGGCATTGGCATGGGCATGGGCATGGGCATATGAATTTTACATCTATTTATACCTCTCCGGCCTCCATCCCACGTAGCGCTTACACATTCAATTCCCCTCTTGTACGTCTGACAATGCTTCAACATGATGAAGATTTGTTAATCTCTAGGAGTAGTCGCAAATGTGTAGTGGTCAACGGGCCTCTGATAGTAGGGGCTTGCAGTTGGCGCAGGACTAAGGATACAAGGGGTTCCCTTTGTGATCATAGAGCGTGCCCACTGTATTGCATCCCTGTGGCGAAACAAGACTTATGATCGCCTCAAACTCCATCTTCCTAAATGATTTTGCCAACTACCCTTTTTCCCTTTCCCACCTCATTTCCCCGAGTACCCTTTCAAATACCAGTTCCTTGACTACCTCCAATCATACGCCAAAAAATTCGAGATAAACCCGCGATTCAACGAGTCGGTTGAATCTGCGAGCTACGATGAGAGTTGTGGACTACGGCGGGTGCGGACTAGTGTGGAGGTAGAATACCTATGCAGATGGCTTGTGGTGGCAACGGGTGAGAATGCGGAGAAAGTGGTACCGAAATTGCAAGGGTTGGATGAGTTTGGGGGGGATGTTATGCATGCGTCAGATTACCGCTCCGGCAAAGATTATGGAGGAAAGAAAGTTTTGGTGGTGGGGTGTGGGAACTCTGGCATGGAAGTCTGTCTTGATCTTTGCCACCACAAGGCTTTTCCATCCATGGTCATCCGAAGCTCCGTCAGTACTACTAATTACTTTCATATATTCATTCAGGACATATACTATTAATATGATCGACTCATACAAATTTGTTTGTTGATGACAGGTTCACGTATTGCCAAGGGAAGTGGCGGGAGGGATATCGACTTTCGAATTGGCAACGGAGATGCTGAAATGGTTGCAGTAAAGATGGTGGATAAGATACTGGTGATTCTTGCAAGGTGTACACTTGGGGACCTAGAAAAATACGGTATAAAGAGGCCACGAATGGGTCCGATTGAGCTCAAGAACGCCCGCGGAAAAACCCCTGTTTTGATGTTGGCGCCTCACAGGAGATCAAGTCTGGGAAGATTCAAATAGTTCCGGGAATCAAGAAATTCTCACGGGGTGGTGTTGAGCTCGTCAATGGTAGAAATGTTGAGATAGATTCAGTTATTTTGGCAACTGGGTATTGCAGCAACGTTCCTTCATGGCTATAGGAAAGTGAAAGTGATGATGATAAGGGATTGTATGCGGTTGGATTCTCAAGAAGAGGTCTCTTTGGTGCATCTTCTGATGCCATTCGAGTCTCACAAGATATTGCAAACGTTTGGAATCAAGAAATAGGCTCTAAACGAGCCGAGTCGAGCCAAGCCAGACCCAGCTCGAGCTCGGCTCGAACTCAATATTTTAAATCGAGCCAAGATTTAAGGCTCGAGCTCAACTCGATTAAAATTCAAGTTAGCTCAGCTCGGCTCGATCTAGCTCGAACCAACAAAAAACCCTAAAATTTACTAATTAAAATGTCCTAAAAAATAAAATTCTGCATAGACTAAGGCCATAATTGCAATTTAATTTAACTAGATGGCTAAATATGCAAGTCTAAATAGTTAATTCATTTTGTACATTGTCTTTTTCATCTTTTATAGGGGAGACACTCCCTTAGTTTTTGTCTTTTGAGCAATGTAGGCCGAGACTCTTGGTTGTCACGTTTAGCCGAGAGGGACCAACGACGCCGACATGTTATTTATATAACCTCTGAACGAGCATCTGAGAAAGTCGGAGAAACAAAGTTTAAAAATATCAAATTTTGGGTTTCTGGAAGGTCCTTGCGGACCGTAACCACTTCTGGTTACGAACCGTAAGGCAATAAAATCATGGATTCAGTAAGGCGGTTACGGACCGCAAGCCTCTTTGGTTACGGTCCGTAACCATTCAAATCTTGTGGGCGCCAGAGGTCCTTACGGACCGCAAGGCATAACCCTTACGGTCCGTAAGGGACTGCCAGTGGCAGTTTGCTTGGCAACTTCTTGTCTTACCACCTATTCGCGAATGCCACTCTCTTGGCTGGTTGTGACACGTCCAAAAACACCTGGAGACTCCTTGTAACACTCCTGGACAGTTGTCATGGCCTCATGCCCCATCCTTTGCTATAAATAGCATCCATGAGTGAGCTTAGAACTTGCTCATTATCATTTCCCTTCTTCTCTTGCTCACTTGGGAGTTCCTGAGACTTTTGGGAGCACCCTCTGAGTTCTTAGTACTTGTTTGGATTACTTGTAAGTACTCCAACTCTCCTTGTTTAATTTTGTTAGGTTTCAAGCAAACGTCAAAGCGTTGACGTAAAAAACGCTTTGACTTTGAGCTAAGACCATTATGGTCCAGCCAATGTTCGTAACGAACATGGCTAAGTGATCGTAATAAGGTAGGTGTTAATCCCTCAAGAGGGCACCTCCTGATTACCACATTTGCTTGGTCAATTGACGGGTCAAAGTTATATTAATAAAAGTCAAACGGGTCAGTTTTGTAATAAAATTATAACTAGCAATGTAGGTGTTATAAAACCTGTTTTGACACACTAACAACTTGGTAATAATCATAAGAACATGTAGGAACATGTTCGGCTCGTCAATCCCAGATCTAAGGTCGGTTCGCAACTGAAAGTCGTGAAAGTTGACTTCTGCTTTGACTTTCAGTTCTGACCCGATTTAGCAACATTAGCTTCTGTCCTTAAGTTGCATTATGACCGTGTTATAATATACTATAACCCTCTGGAGTTATAGGACATGGTCATGTAGTAATCCGAGTCATTATGCAAGTATCCGATAAATATGCCTAAACTTTGCTAAAATGCCCTTCATACTCAAAAGCATTGTTTTAATATAAACGAGCACACAAAATGAATTATGTAATGATTTATAAACATGACTAACTTATTTTGATGTCAATAATCTGGTCATAACTTGACTTTTGTTTAATCATCGCAAATCATGCTTTTAAAGCACCAAATCGCCCTTTTGGCGCATAAAACGATTTAAACATAAACTTGGCATCAAAACACAATACCTACTGATGCAATAGCATTATTAGAATTATTTGGGATGTTCATTCAGGTTGCAAACTAAGTTTAAGCTATAGTTTGCATATTATGTTCTTAAATAACGATATTGCCCTTTCGGCACTTTAAATGGGTTTTAAACATTTAAATGAACCAAAACTTTATACCCACTAATGTAATATATATATATATATATAAACATATTTTGGTCATGCAAACCTGGTCACAACGATAGTTTTAATTAAATACCATTTAAATCGCCATTTAGCGACTTAATCACCATTTCGGCGCATAATATGGTTTAAAACCATATTAGAGCATCAAGGCTTGATACCTACTGATTTCAAAACATATTTTCAACTTGTTAACAGTAGGTACACGTCCCAAACTCTGACTCCAAATAAGTTATCAAATTATATGTGAAATGACAAAAATGCCCTTTCGGGACATAGTTTGGTCTTAAACTATAAACCACACATATAATTGATATCCTACTTATATAACATCATAAAATAAGTATTTTTACAGAATGATTATGTTAATAACAACAGTTTACGTATAAGCTCGTTTATTACATTTTAAAATAATGAAATTGCCCTTTTAAGGCATAGTTTGCTTTGAAAACCATAACGGGCCATCATATAAGTAACCTACTGTTATAATAACATGTTTTAAACTTAATGACATATGGAACTTGTGTAAGACTCACCCGGTTACCTAGTTTCGCTTATATATGCGCACGATTAAGCCTATGTGACTAGTTTACGCAATTTAACCGAAACGGTTTTAACCATATCAAAATATTCTCAAATTCCAGAATGTATGATGGTAACCTATATTATACAAGTTATAGTACTTGTCGGGTCCAAAATACATTCTTTTCCGCTCATCGCTTAATCTAGCATTTTCTTACGTTATCTTTATTTTAAGTTAGCCGGTCTAAGTCAATGACTAATTAAAGACCCGCTAGCTATCTAATCGGTTAATAATACCATCCATTCCAGACTAGAGACTTCTGGTAGATTGTCGCCAAGCTAGTTTATTTTTATTACGGCTGTGCTTTGCTTATTTTCTTATTATTAAAGATTTTTCAAGCCAGGTAAATACTTTAACTTATGTTCCCTTATACGGGCTTGGGATACGGTATACTAATACCGCATGGTTGGATATGGGATCAAAGACCAATGAGTCGGGAATTCAAATAATCCATTATAATTCGTATTGCTTAATATTAAACATTTGGGGGTTAAAACGACCGTGTCCTGGATATCCACGGCTCATTTAATTACAAATGGCCACGACCTAAGCACGGGGTGTAGGCATACACCCATCAGATGCTAAAATTAATTTATAACCCATTAGGGGTGCACCTATTAAAGGTGTTAAGTGGCGTGTCGATTAATCATGATCTCGGCATAGTTTTCAGGCTCTAAATGTATAATTAGCATGTAAAACTGATAACATGAAAATTATTTGTCCCAAGTTATTTATTAAACTAAGTACCATTGCGTACACTAAATATTTTCAAAAAAAGTTTTCAAAATGAGTCGGTTAAATGATTTACCAGTGAAAACTGACGTATTTTCAAAAGACTAAGCGCATGTGACAAGTACACGTAATTAGGCTGGAAGTGCTCAGGCGAAGCTTAAGAGGAATTGAAACCCTTACTTAGAAGGCCTTAGTCTATTAAATTTCCTTTTATATTCACATTTCGATCCGCCTGTGAATCTAGTTACAAGCGTTGTATTTATTATTTTGAACTTTGAACATTCAAACGTTTGTAATAGTAATTATCCAGACTTCCGCTGTGTTATATTGTATTGTTTGGTAATGATGATATCAACTTACGTCAAGATATTCCCCAACCGGGCCCATCGGGTTACACGTGGAAATTAGGGGTGTGACAGGTTGGTATCAGAGCCAACTCTCGAGTGAATTAAACACTAGGCTTTTTGTGTTTAATTTCGGGAATACATATTAACACATATCTCTTAGACTTTCGAGTCTAGACTTTGACCTAGGTGTAATCATTTCCATCTTATTATTCTAGCTTTGTATTTTATTTAACTTATTTTTGAAACAGGAATAATGTCGCCTAAGTTTAGACGTGGAGGAAAAGGCAAAGGACCTATGAGGGATGGACCCTCTATGACTGTACCATCCTTCAGACCACCTTATAGACCATCTCTAGCTGGAGCAGCCGATCTGCCCAACTACAATCCTTACGAGGGATCTGGAGATTCCTCATCCCCCTTTGAACCCTTCAGACATTCTATATCACATGAATACTCTCCACACATTCACACTCCCAACATTCCTACCATTCTCACCATTCCCATCAATCTCGCCATTCACACTCCCATTCCCATCAGGAATACTTCAACTCCTATTTCGATAACCCTGTCAATCAACCCGCACCAGAAATCCCTCCAGTTGACTCCCCCGCCCATATGGAGGAAGACTCCGATCCGGAGGAATTTCCTCAAACCGGATCTTACGGTCACCCCATCGAGCTGTCTAGTGGCTCGAACTCCTTGGTAGGATCTCCGTTCCAAGGTCCTGATGATTATGAGCAACGATGGGCATAATATGTGTTTGTCAACACGCCCTCCTACCACAGCACCCCTCAGCATCAAACCTCGTCACCCTATCCTCATCAAGAGGATGTAGAGATGCAACAGGTGGATCAACCTCAGCCACCACCTGAATCATCATCACAACCACGCCGAAGGCATAGGGCATGCATGTCGGTGCGTGTTGGTCAAAGGTCGGGTTCGCTACCACCTTTACCACCCTCTTACCCTATCATCCCTGAGGACCCACAAATGGGTGGACCCTCGAATACATCGCCAGTGGTGGAGCCTCCACCACAACCAGCTGTTGAGCCTCTGCCTCAACCACCTCTACCACCGCCGGATTTTGCCAATCCAATACCCGCATATGCAGGACCATCAGGGTTTCCCACTGTCAACCCTCCTTGCTTGTATAATTACATTAACCATGGTTTAGAGCAAGATCCTTACTATGATGCAATTATTCACAATAATCTTTATCATTCCTCTTATCCTTCCTACCCACCTCCATATACCACTACCGGGTATCCACCTTATGGATATCCGTATCCAGTTGTGCCTCAGCCGCAACCACTTCCACCTCAGCCTCAACCTCAACCACAAGTCCCACTCGAGTCCATTAATGAGGCCTTAGATCAAGTAAGGGAAATGCGGCAACAAGTCAAGAAATCAGAAAAGAAAACAACGAAATTTATCAAGAAGCTTTACAAGGCTGTAAAAGGAAGGAAGGATTACTAGCTTTGTATTTTCATATATGTAATTTAAATTCCAAAAGTCCCTGCGTGGACATTGTTATTTCTGTTAAGTTTCTGCGTAAACTATTTTTGTTATTTTAAGTCCTATATATTAGGCAATTTTGTAATGTTCCTTTTAGTAAAATTTCCTTAATTATTATTTACTTCATCTAATCAATCATCATGATTTTATTCAAGTTTTATTGATCCGCTATATTAACCCAAAATCCATCAGCCAATGACTATGATTGGCAAATGAAAATTTCGGAAGTAACCTTCTGTCTAGCAAAGGTGAACGATGTTCAACTTCCAAATTTATCATTTCTCTATGTCGAACTCAATGGGAGATAACTCTTAAATCCTAGTGATAAATGTTGTCACATTAATCATTTGAGTAAATGACAATGTTCAAACCCTATCCCCTAAGTGATCAAGTTAGATCCTGGCTAAAATGTTCAAACACTCAATAGTAGTGTAAAGCCAATGAGCAATAATACAGTAGTGACGCATGACGTACTAACTGATAATTTCTGGACTATGTCCGATCTATAAAAGCCTATGATGGTCCCTTAAGACCTAGGTTATATATATAAATATACCACATCTTATATTTAAAATTCTATATGGTCTTAGAACCATGTTGTGAATAAGGTATGCCATAGCATCTAACCGAATTCATCTCAATATTCTGAAGTAATTTCCACCAATGGCGGGATCAAACGAAGTAAATAGCAAACACAATGATGACGACGCCAATGAGAACATCATCATAAGTAAGAATGACTTGAGAGAACTTATTGCCGTAGAGGTTGGCAAAGCATTAAAAGATAGGTCTTAACGTCAACCTGAGTCGAGCGCTTCTCGCTCTAAGCCCGTCTCTAAACCTAAAACTCAGCCTAGCCACTCAAGGACGAAAAAGAGTGAGGCACACTCCTCGAATGTGAGGAGTATAGCAAAGAGTGATGAGCATCCTAAGAAGCCGAATGTCGATGCTGACGGTTGTTCCTACAAGTACTTCGTGTCTTGTAGACCCCATGATTTTAATGGGAAAAAGGGGTTTTTGAGTGCTTCAGATGGAGACGGTAGTGGATATCAGCGGCTGCGCTGATAAAAATATGGTTAAGTATGTATCCCAATCGTTCAAAGGCGATGCCCTTATCTGGTGGAAAGCCTTAGTCCAGTCTACGGGCAAAGTTCATCTCTACAACTTAAGTTGCTCTAAGTTTGTAGAATTAGTGAAGGATACCTATTGTCCACCCCATGAGTTAGAGAAAATTGAGTCGGATTTCTTAAATCTGACTATGAAAAACATGGATTGTCGGAAATTTGTCACCGACTACAACTCTCTTTCAAGACTAGTGCCGTATCTAGTTACCCCGGAGCCAAACGTATTGCACGTTTCATCAATGTGTTAGCTCCTGAAATCAGGAGTATGGTTAAGGCGGTGCAGCCAGACACTTACAAGTCTGCAGTTAAGTTATCCCTCTCCCTCACACAGGACTATGTGAGGCAATTGTCAGTTAAGACTGACAACGAGGGAAAGAGGAAACAGGGGGACGGAAACTCCCAGAAATTTAACAAAAGGGTAAACATGGGTTTAGTAAGGATAATCAGAAGTCGAGCGACAAACCCACGTGCAAGACGTGTGGGAAACAACATTACGGGCAGTGTCGCTTAGACCAGAAGCCGAAGCAGTGCAATATCTGCAAGAAAACAGGACATCGGTCACATGAGTGCCGAAACATAAAAGATGCTACCTGTTTTGGATGTGGCGAGAAAGGCCACATCAAAACGAATTGCCCTAAAGCAACTTCTGAGAGTAAGGCCAAAACTACGGAGGCAAAGAAAGCCACTGCAAGAGCCTTCCAAATGAACGCTAAGGAAACAGTGAAGGATAACAATGTCATAACGGGTACGTTCCTTATCAACGACACTTTTGCTAGAGTTCTTTTTGATTCGGACGCCGATAAATCGTTTGTAGATCATAAGTTTAGTGAACTATTAAACTTGCCCGTAAGAACTCTAGATATAACCTATGAAGTAGAGCTCGCTGATGGAACTATAGAAATCGCTTCATCCATTCTTGATGGATACTTCATAACCATCAAGAATCATTCTATCCCTTTCTTTCTTTTACCTATGAAACTAGCGTGATTCGATGTAGTCTTAGGCATGGATTGGTTATCGCATAACCAAGGTCGCATTGCCTGTGATAAGAAACTCATTGAAATCAAATCCCCGTCCGGTAAAATCCTCACCATTCATGGAGACAAATACTTTGGACTGCTTGATAAAGCAGTTTTGCTTAAAGCATCTAGATGTATGACGAAAGAATGTGTCATCTACATGGGACAAGTTACCGTTGATGAACCCAAACCAAAGATTGAAGATATACCTATCATTTCTGAATACCCAGAGATATTCCCGGAAGAATTACCTGGCCTACCTCCTGATAGACAGGTAGAATTTCGAATTGATATCATACCCGGAGCAGCTCCCATATCTAAAGCTCCATACCGTTTAGCACCCACCGATGAAGGAATTGAGAACCCAATTGGAAGAACACTTAGAGAAAGGTTTTATTCAACCAAGCTCTTCGCCTTGGGGAGCTCCTATTCTTTTCGTCAAAAAGAAGGAAGGATCAATGCGAATGTGCATTGATTACCGTGAGCTCAACAAGATAACGATCAAGAATCGTTACCCTTTGCCCAGGATCGATGACTTGTTTGATCAATTACAAGGCACAAGTCACTTCTCGAAGATTGATTTAAGATCAGGATATCACCAGCTTAAAGTTAGTAATGAAGATGTTCCGAAAACTGCTCTCAGAACGAGATATGGTCACTACGAGTTCTTGGTGATGCCTTTTGGGATCACTAATGCACCTGCAACATTCATGGATCTCATGAATAGAGTCTGCAAGCCATACTTAGATAAGTTTGTCATTGTCTTCATAGACGACATACTTATATACTCTCGTAATCAAGCCGATCACGAGAAACATTTAAGGTGCATCCTCGATATACTACGTCAGGAAAGGTTGTACGCAAAATTTTCTAAGTGTGAATTCTGGCTACGTGATGTTCAGTTCCTTGGTCATATAGTAACTGAACATGGTATCCAAGTAGATCCAGCAAAGATAGAAGCAACAATGAATTGGGAAGCCCCAAAGACACCTTCCGAGATACGTAGTTTCTTAAGACTGGCTGGTTATTATCGAAGGTTCATTGAGAACTTTTCACGAATAGTCGCTCCTTTGACAATCTTAACACGTAAGGATGCTAAATTCAACTGGGGTCCAAAACAACAAGAAACCTTTGAGACATTAAAGTTTAAGTTAAGCAATGCCCCGGTGTTAACTCTGCCATAAGGTGTTGAAGAGTTTGTGGTTTACTGTGATGCTTCGCACACTGGTATGGGATGTGTGCTTATGCAGAGAGGCAAGGTGATTGCCTATGCATCACGACAATTGAAAGTGCACAAGAGAAACTACACGACCCATGATTTGGAACTGGGTGCGGTAGTATTCGCACTTAAACTTTGGAGACATTATTTATATGGAACAAAGTGTATCATCTACACTGACCATAAAAGTCTTCAACACTTGTTCAATCAAAAGGATCTGAGCATGAGGCAACGTCGTTGGATGGAAACACTCAATGACTACGATTGTGAGATTCGATATCATCCAGGGAAGGCGAATGTAGTCGCGGATGCGCTTAGTCGCAAGGAAAGGGTTAAACCTTTAAGGATCAATGCCAAGAGCATTGAACTGAAGAATAGCTTAAATTAAAAGCTATAGTTATACAAAAGGAAGCCATGTCAGAGGATAACGTCGCGAAGGAAGGACTAGGAGCAACCATTGATCAATTAGCATCTGGAAAGGATGGAATGTTTAGGCTTAATAATCGGATCTGGGTTCCGATCTTTGGAGGACTTAGAGATATAATCCTCCAAGAAGCACATAGCTCTAAATATTCGGTTCACCCAGGAAGCGAAAAGATGTATCAAGATCTTAAGCCCAGTTATTGGTGGATGGGTATGAAGAAAGATATAGCTAATCATGTAGCAAAGTACTTAACGTGTTCTCAAATTAAAGCAGAACATTAGAAACCGTCAGGACTTCTACAACAACTTGAAATCCCAGTGTGGAAATGGGAAATGATAACAATGGACTTCATCACTAAGTTACCCAAGACCAAGCGTGGAAATGACACGATTTGGGTTTAGTGTGGATAGATTAACCAAATCCGCTCACTTCTTGCCAATTAAAGAAACATATTATTCTGATAAACTGGCCAAGCTTTATGTCGATAAAATTGTGTCTTTGCACGGTGTGCCGACATCCATTGTATCTGATAGAGACACAAGATATACATCTCACTTTTGGAAGAGCTTCTAACAATCTCTAGGCACAAGATTAAATTTTAGCACAAGATTAAATTTCAAACCTTGTAGGACATGCTTCGAGCTTGTGTGATCGATTTAGGCGGAAGTTGGGATGACCACTTACCCCTAATCGAATTCTCTTATAATAATAGTTATCACACGAGTATTAAGGCTGCTCCTTTTGAAGCCTTATATGGAAGAAAATGTAGGACGCATGTGTGTTGGGCTGAAGTTAGAGAAACCCAACTATCCGGACCCGAAATTGTTCTTGAAACCATGGAAAAGATTGTGCATATCCATGATCGACTTAAGGCAGCTCGTGATAGACAAAAGAGCAATGCTGACAAAAGGCGTAAACCTTTACAGTTCCAAGTTGGAGACAAAGTTATGTTAAAAGTATCACCTTGGAAAGGTGTAATGCGCTTTGGCAAAAAGGGCAAGTTAAGCCCAAGATACATCGGACCATTCGAGATAACCAAATGTATCGAATCTGTAGCTTATAGGCTTAAGCTACCTGAGAAACTCAATGGAATTCATGATGTTTTCCACGTCAGAATCTTGAAGAAATGCCTAGTGGACGAATCGTTAGCAATGCCTCATGAAGATATTCAAATTGATGAAAATTTGCGTTTCATAGAGAAACCAATTGCAATCGAAGATCGGCAAGTTAAAAAGCTTCGAAGAAAGCATGTGCCTATTGTAAAAGTAAAATGGGATGCCCGTCGAGGTCCCGAATATACTTGGGAGGTTGAGTCCAATATGCGACAAAAGTACCCTTATCTATTTGAATAAATCTCGAGGTCGAGATTTTTATTAAGGGGGTGAAGATGTAACACCTCGAAAATTTCGCTCAATAAAACCCTGACACGTGTCCCGAAGACTCTTGGTTGCCACGTGTAGCCGAGAGGGACCAACGACGCCGACATGTTATTTATATAACCTCTGAACGAGCATCGGAGAAAGTCGGAGAAACAAAGTTTAAAAATATCAAATTTAGGTTTCTAGAAAGTCCATGTGGACCGTAACCACTTCTGGTTACGGACCGTAAGGCAATAAAATCATGGATTCAGTAAGGCGGTTACGGACCGCAAGCCTCTTTGGTTACGGTCCGTAACCATTCAAATCCTGTGGGCGCCAGAGGTCCTTACGGACCGCAAGGCATAACCCTTACGGTCCGTAAGGGACTGCCAGTGGCAGTTTGCTTGGCAGCTTCTTGTCTTACCACCTATTCGCGAATGCCACTCTCTTGGCTGGTTGTGACACGTCCAAAAACACCTGGAGACTCCTTGTAACACTCCTGGACAGTTGTCATGGCCTCATGCCCCATCCTTTTCTATAAATAGCATCCATGAGTGAGCTTAGAACTTGCTCATTATCATTTCCCTTCTTCTCTTGCTCACTTGGGAGTTCCTGAGACTTTTGGGAGCACCCTCTGAGTTCTTAGTACTTGTTTGGATCACTTGTAAGTACTCCAACTCTCCTTGTTTAATTTTGTTAGGTTTCAAGCAAACGTCAAAGCGTTGACGTAAAAACGCTTTAACTTTGAGCTAAGACCATTATGGTCCAGCCAATGTTCGTAACGAACATGGCTAAGTGATCGTAATAAGGTAGGTGTTAATCCCTCAAGAGGGCACCTCCTGATTACCACATTTGCTTGGTCAATTGACGGGTCAAAGTTATATTAATAAAAGTCAAACGAGTCAGTTTTGAAATAAAATTATAACTAGCAATGTAGGTGTTTTAAAACCTATTTTGACACACTAACAACTTGGTAATAATCATAAGAACATGTAGGAACATGTTCGGCTCGTCAATCCCAGATCTAAGGTCGGTTCGCAACCAAAAGTCGTGAAAGTTGACTTCTGCTTTGACTTTCAGTTCTGACCCGATTTAGCAACATTAGCTTCTGTCCTTAAGTTGCATTATGACCGTGTTATAATATACTATAGCCCTCTGGAGTTATAGGACATGGTCATGTAGTAATCCGAGTCATTATGCAAGTATCCGATAAATATGCCTAAACTTTGCTAAAATGCCCTTCATACTCAAAAGCATTGTTTTAATATAAACGAGCACACAAAATGAATTATGTATTGATTTATAAACATGACTAACTTATTTTGATGTCAATAATCTGGTCATAACCTGACTTTTGTTTAATCATCGCAAATCATGCTTTTAAAGGACCAAATCGCCCTTTTGGCGCATAAAACGATTTAGACATAAACTTGACATCAAAACACAATACCTACTGATGTAATATCATTATTAGAATTATTTGGGATGTTCATTCAGGTTGCAAATTAAGTTTAAGCTATAGTTTGCATATTATGTTCTTAAATAAAGATATTGCCCTTTCGGCACTTTAAATGGGTTTTAAACATTTAAATGAACCAAAACTTTATTGTCACACCCCGACCCGCAGCGGAAAAGGTGATCGGGGCATGATTGGGTTATCATCAAAGCTCATGACATTTATTAAGCGTTTCATATTCCTTAATACAAATTAAATGAAATTTTACAATAAATGTTACAACATGATCTAACTAACAATCTAAACTTCTTTGTTCTCTTCTAAGGCATATCCTATGTTTTCCTTGCTTCAACCTGTTCACCTGTATCATGTGTAAAAGGGTTTTTGGATCAACATAATGTTGGCGAGTGAATCCTATGGAAAACATTTGAACAAATTTATTTAAATTGATTATGAAATATGTGCACAACCAAACATGAGTAAAAATAGATGTAACTTAATCAACAATCATAAGATATTGAATGAAACACTCATGAATAATAATGAAACAATTAAAGGCACGCGATGCTCAACTCGTCTCTCACGAGGAACTGAGGGGCCTAATGAATGAATTGCATAACCATGATAATATGAATGACACAACTACAAACAATACAAACTCAATGATATACACATAAACAATAATGAATTTGATTTGTAGCACGCGTTGTTCAACTCGTCTTCCACGAGGAACTGATGGGCTTAATGTATGAGTTTCATATAATATGACAAATGGAAATAAGTAAATCACAACAATAAAAACAATCTAAGTTTAAGTCATGATGTGGTATGGCACGAGGTTAAATAAATAAATTGATTATTTTCATAACACATGACACACCCCAAAACGTGTAATTTAAAAAGGGGAGTTGTAAGATTCACTCACAGTGGATGCGTCCAGTTGATGACGTTGAATGCACGCGAAGTGGTTTTAACCACGAGTGAAATTAACCTAGATAAATCGCATTATGGTTTGGTAAGTAAACGGATTTTATTAATCTATTTTAGTAGGATTGTTGGGTGTATTTTTGTGAGTTTGAGGCTATTTTCTAACCTTAAAAATGTTATTTTTAAGTATTTTTAATTGATTTTTAATTAAAATAATTAAATAAAAAAATAAAAAAATAATAAAAAAATTGATTTTTTTCTGACCGTTTGACTGACCGTTGACCTGACCGTTGACCGGTTCAATTCGGAATACAAGTGCGCTGAGTGAGGCTCGAACCCGAGACCTCCCGTACGCGTGCACGCAGCTCTACCAACTGAGCTACGTGTCTAACCCGTTATAAATCTGATTTTAATTATATATATATATTAATTAGTTTAAACCGAAAATCATTTCTATTTTAAAAACAGTTTAAGCGACTCGGACATGCACTCCACAGGTCTCGAACCCGGGACCTGTGGTTTAATCTAGCACACAGTCCACCGCTGGACTGTGTGTTTAACATGTTATATATTTCCACTTTTATTATACTTAAATACAAATTATCTGCTTTCATTTCTGACTCTATTTAAAAAGTTAATAATTGTCCGGGTCGATGTAGGAGACCGGACTCGAACTTGTGACGTGCGATTAAACATACACACAGTCCACCGCTGGACTGTGTGTTTAACTTGGTTATTATTCCGATTATTAATATACTTAACATATATCTAAGGCGACTTCGGTTCAGTAAACAAAAAAAATGGTTTTTATTAAGGCAGCGTGTGTGAAACCGGAATCAAACTCGAGACGTTTGCATTATATGTGCACACAGTCCACCGCTGGACTGTGTGTCTAACCCGATTAATATGTTGATTTTAGTTATACATATATGATACGGAAATACATCGTCTTCTTCATCAAGATAGAACCAGAGTTCGGAAATCGACTGGTTCAAGGTTTTTATCGGTTTATTAGTGTTTTTCAGTTCATTACGGTGGGATAAATGTGAAAAGGAAAAGAAATTGGGCGGAGAAGTATACCGACTGGACTCTTTGTTTTCCGGCAGAAACTCTGGCGACAGAATTCACCTCCGGCGACGTGTTCCTTGTAGCAGCGAGTCTCCAGGAAGCTTACAAAGGGTGTGGGTATCTCCGGTATAAGCTCAGAGGCTCACGGCTGGAGAAACCGGTTTTCCGGCGATGAGCAGGGAAATTCTGGTGAGAGAGTTTTCGCCGAGAAAGGGTGTGGTTTTGAGCGAAAAGGTTTGCAGTCGGTTGTGGGTGATTTTATAATGCAGATCGTTGAAGAATCTGGTCTGATTTCCGACTGGGTTCATTGATTTAAATTTTCCGGCGGTTATAATTTTGGTCGCGGACTTCAAACATCGGTTATAACCGATGCCTGGTTAATGGTTTACGTTATAACGTAAATTGTAGTTAAGACTCGCGAGATTTCCGGGATTCCGACGACTGAACTGTTTGGGCGCCGGTTTTGAATTCGTAACGTCCCTTTATGAATTAAATGATTCTATTATTTATCAAACAGAACAAGTGGCGCAGTGGTTTGTGTGTGAGGTGATAAGTCGCTGAGTGACTCGGCGAGTGACCCGGGTTCGAAACCCGGCAGAGGTATAATATTTTTATTTTGCGATTTTTGACAGTTTTTCAAAAACTAATTATATATTCTTGTATAATAATTGATTACGTATCGTTTAAAATTATTTTGGGCATTTAATTCGCAACAAAAATTTTGACTGACTGTTCGGTTGATAAACGGAGCGGGTTTGGTAAATCCGTTTTTGACGGATGTTACATTTATACCCACCAATGTAATGTATATACATATATAAACATATTTTGGTCATACAAACCTGGTCACAACGACAGTTTTAATTAAATACCATTTAAATCGCCATTTAGCGACTTAATCACCATTTCGGCGCATAATATGGTTTAAAACCATATTAGAGCATCAAGGCTTGATACCTACTGATTTCAAAACACGTTGTATCAAATTATATGTGAAATGACCAAAATGCCCGTTCGGGACATAGTTTGGTCTTAAACTATAAACCACACATATAATTGATATCCTACTGATATAACATCATAAAATAAGTATTTTTACAGAATGATTATGTTAATAACATCAGTTTACGTATAAGCTCGTTTATTACATTTTAAAATGATGAAATTGCCCTTTTAAGGCATAGTTTGCTTTGAAAACCATAACGGGCCATCATATCAGTAACCTACTGTTATAATAACATGTTTTAAACTTAATGACATATGGAACTTGTGTAAGACTCACCCGGTTACCTAGTTTCGCTTATATAGGCGCACGGTTAAGCCTACGTGACTAGTTTACGCAATTTAACCGAAACGGGTTTAACCATATCAAAATATTCTCAAATTCCAGAATGTATGATGGTAACCCATATTATACAAGTTATAGTACTTGTCGGGTCCAAAATACATTCTTTTCCGGTCATCGCTTAATCTAGCATTTTCTTACGTTATCTTTATTTTAAGTTAGCCGGTCTAAGTCAATGACTAATTAAAGACCCGCTAGCTATCTAATCGGTTAATAATACCATTCATTCCAGACTAGAGACTTCCGGTAGATTGTCCCAAGCTAGTTTATTTTGATTACGGTTGTGCTTTGCTTATTTTCTTATTATTAAAGATTTTGCAAGCCAGGTATTTATACGGGCTTGGGATACGGTATACTAATACCGCATGGTTGGATGTGGGATCAAAGACCAATGAGTCGGGAATTCAAATAATCCATTATAATTCGTATTGCTTAATATTAAACATTTGGGGGTTAAAACGACCATGTCCTGGATAACCACAGCTAATTTAATTGCAAATGGTCATGACCTAAGCACGGGGCGTAGGCATACACCCGTCAGATGCTAAAATTAATTTATAACCCATTAGGGGTGCACTTATTAAAGGTGTTAAGTGGTGTGTCGATTAATCATGATCCCGACATAGTTTTCGGGCTCTAAATGTATTATTAGCATGTAAAACTGATAACATGAAAATTATTTGTCCCAAGTTATTTATTAAAACTAAGTACCATTGCGTACACTAAATATTTTCAAAATATGTTTTCAAAATGAGTCGGTTAAATGTATTTACCAGTGAAAACTGACGTATTTTCAAAAGACTAAGCGCAGGTGGCAAGTATACGTAATTAGGCTGGAAGTGCTCAGGCGAAGCTTAAGAGGAATTGCAACCCTTGTTAGAAGGCCTTAGTCTATTAAATTTCCTTTTGTATTCACATTCGATCCGCCTATGGATCTAGTTACAAGCGTTGTATTTATTATTTTGAACTTTGAACATTCAAACGTTTGTAATAGTAATTATCCAGACTTTCGCTGTGTTATATTGTATTGTTTGGTAATGATGTCAACTTACGTCACAATAATCCCCAACCTGGCCCACCAGGTTACACGTGGAAATTAGGGGTGTGACAATAGACGTTTAATCCACCATTCTTCACCAAACACCCTTTGTTATTCATTTAGGATTGATCTAAATACACCTGCTCATTATTAAGTTGCACCCACACCCCCTCATTCCATTTGTGAGAGAAAAAGTGAGTCTCACTAATAAGTACGTAAGAGAAGAAGGTGCATTTAATAGCGCCATTCATTTAACCCGCATTAGGCTGCATGTTGTGAAAGGGTGAACACCCGGCGCTAGCCACGTCATCCGCCACCTGGCTTGCAAGCACCACAACGCAGTCAAGCTTGCGAGCACCACAGCGCAATCAGGCTAGCGTCAACGCCAGTGGCCAAAGTGAACGTGGTAGCCTGGGTGAGCGGGTGTTTTGGGGTGTGGTAGCTTGGCCGAGCAGTGGTTAACCACAACAGGCTCAAGTGAGGGGAGGCGCGAGTAAGT
Source organism: Scalesia atractyloides (assembly GCA_947069175.1). Taxonomy (NCBI): domain Eukaryota; kingdom Viridiplantae; phylum Streptophyta; class Magnoliopsida; order Asterales; family Asteraceae; genus Scalesia; species Scalesia atractyloides. Next base: position 89,362,597 of record CAMTDV010000022.1, read on the forward strand.
AAGGTGATGAGTAGACGTCTAGTAACGCCATGTGTCGCAATATTAAATTATAAATTCAGGTTGTAAAGTGAGCAACAACAGATAATCTTATCTTAATGAATACTCTAATAATAGTGAATATAAAAGGACAGGTGAAGAAGGTCCAAGAATAATCCAACTAGGGTCCCAGTAACTTAGGCAGGACCACCTTTAATTACAAGTATAACATTGTAAAATAATTTCTAAAAGAAAACAGATTTGTAAAATACAACTCTAAACACATGGCTACTGGGCAACTGACTTTTGGTTGTCGGATATTTCCCGACTTAACTATAAAAGAAAAAGAAAACTAAAAGTTGATATAATCCTTATTCAATATATATATTTTTTTTTAAAAAGCAAATGTTATTCTTCTTTATTTTATAACAAAATTCTAAATTATTCTTCTTTACTCAAGTTTTAACTTTGAGACATTTGTAAGATATGTGTAATTCTATCAAGTGGGCTACCTTACATCGACTGTTTAAATAATATTTTAGGGTAAGCGGGGCGTAAGCGAGAAACCATGTAGGGAGGTGGTTTTGCCGCGAGGGAAGAGTGCCGCCATCAAACTAGGGCTGTTCAAAAAGCTCACGGCTCAGAGCTCGCTCGAAGGTTGCTCGGATTTAGCTCGGAAAAATCTCGCTCGATATGGCTCGGTTTAAAAGTGAGCCGGCTCGGCTAGAAAGTAAGCCTAGCTCGGCTCGGCTTGTAACGAGCCGAGTTGGCTCGGTTGGCTCCCTTTGTAGCTCGGCTCGGTTTAGCTCGAATTATTTTACTTATAATAAATTCTAATTTTATATACATTATAATATAGTACAAAAAACTGATTACTATTTACATGTATATAGGTTTGTAATTTGAAATCAATGACATATTTGAAGGTTGATTACCATACTAATGAATTAATATTATATTTCATTGAAATTAAAACTTATTTTGCGTGGTTGAACTTGATTTTGGTTTGTAATGAATTAGGTTGAACTTATTTTGAACATATTTTTTTAAAGTATTGAATAATATTTTAGGCTACTGAATTATAAGAGGTATATATTAATTTTCTTTATAAAATCGAACCGAGCCAGCTCGGTTTAAAACCAAGTCGAGCCCGACCTTAGATTTTCAACTCGGTTTCAAAAAAGAGCCGAGCCGAGTCAGCTCGGTTTATAATCGAGCCGAGCCCGAGCTTGGCCTGGCTCGGCTCGTGTAACACCTTGTAATTTCCTGTTCAATTAAATCCCGACACGTGTTCCGCTGATCCTCGGGGCGAGTGACGACCGAGAGGGACCAAAAACGTCGTTGTATTATTTTGATAACCTCTGGGTGACAATAACAAAGTTAAGGGACGGAAAGTGTCAACATGTTTAATTATACCTCTGAGTGACCATTTATCGAACCCGGAGCTTATCAATGTTCTCTTATACATCCGAGAGTGCTAACCAGCTGCCATATTGAATAAAACATGCTTTTATGTCGAAATATGGGAGTTTGGAGAAGTTCAGGGGCCAAAATGGAAATTTTGTGAACTGGCCTCTCAGGCGCCACTCGCCAGAGACCTGGAATCCCCGCGTAACACGCGGGAGAGACCTGTTCGCAGAAATTGCAGGACAGCTGCAGACCTGCATGCATGCCACCTCTTTTCGCGAATTTCCAGGATATCTCTGCTCAAAACACGTACCTGGACACTTGTGCACTTCAGGGATGCATGCTAAACACTTGTATCAACCTCCATCATCTTCCAACTCCATAAATTGAAGCCTTGATTCATCCTTCAAGAACTTGCACACTCCTCAAATTCTCATCCTCAAACTTCAGCAAGTTCTGGAGCTTCAAGAGTCTTCAAGTCCATCTCATATTCGTGCAAGGACCTTGTGTATGTCACACCCCGACCCGCAGCGGAATAAGAGTCGGGGCATAATTGGGTTATCACCAAAGCTCATGATATTTACTAATATGTTTCATATTTATTAAAGTCAAAATTACATTCTCAATAATCCAAACATGTTCATACAAATACAAAGAAAATAATCAACTAAACAATCCAAGCTCTAAACCAGTTTATTCTTCTAAGCCAATCCTATGTGTTTCTTGCTGCGGCTGGATCACCTGTATCATGTGTAAAAATAGGGGTTTTTGGGTCAACATAAGTTGGCAAGTGAACCATGTTAGATAAACATTTATTATTGATTTCTTGTTATCTTTATCAAGTAAAAATTATGCAATAGTCATATATGAGCAAATGTAAATAATCATACAATAACAATAACAACCACAAACTATAACATACAATAACATACAATAACCTATGAATTTGCATGAATATATAACATGAATGAAACTGTATATGTTGGCAACGTCACGTTCACGCTCATAATGTAATGGGGAACGGACGTCCTATGATGAATGTCTGTGCGATCAAGGCTCAATCAAATGGAGCCGATCGTATGTTGGCAACGCCCGGTTCACGCTCATAATGTAATGGGGAACTGCTCAATGCTCATAATGTAATGGGGAGCGGCGGCCTATGATATTGCATGTACGGAAAATAATAAATTAAATCTAAACAACAATCCACACAAACAGTTGATACAAGCTGAATACACATTTGTTCATGGATATGAAGTATGCACAATGTTTTAAATATAATAGATGGTAAGACACATGATACACCCCAAAAACGTGATTAAAACGGGGAATTTGTAGAGATTCACTCACATTGGGTGCGTTCGGTTGGAGATGATGATATGCGCACGAGTTTGAAGGATTGATCAACGAGGATTAACTAACCTAAATAATAACGGAAGGTATAGTAAATGAGTGGATTTTATTAATAATTTTAATAGGATTTTTAGATATATTTTTGTGAGTTTAAGGCTATTTCCTATCTTTAAAAACATTATTTTTAAGTATTTTTAATTGATTTTTAAATTAAATTAAATAAATAAAAATATAAAAAAATATGTTGACTTTTGCGTTGACCGTTGACCGTTGACTGTTTGACCGGTTCTATTGTGTGCATGTATTCGCTGGGTGAGGCTCGAACCCGAGACCTCCCGTACGCGTGCACGCAGCTCTACCAACTGAGCTACGTGTATAACCCGAAATATTTCTGTTTTTAATTATATTTATATACTGTTTTAATTTATTCAAAATTCATTTATTTTTAAAAAGTATTTTAATTATCAAACTGGTGCCGTCAACAGGTCTCGAACCCGGGACCTGTGATTTAATGTTGCACACAGTCCACCGCTGGACTGTGTGTCTAACTTGGTTAATATACTGATTTTTATTATACTTAAAATCTAATTGCGAAAGGATCCGGTTCAGTTTAAAAAAAGAACATTTTAATTACAGAGAGTGTGTGTGTGTCAATGATCGAACTCGGGACGTATGCGTATTGTTTGCACACAGTCCACCGTTGGACTGTGTGTCTAACCCGTTTATAATACCGATTTTAATTAATCTTATAATCATAACAGACTTCATCTTCTTCGCTAAATTCACAGACAATGATTAATCAACTGTTTCTTGCTTAAAACGATTAACAGACGTACAAATGATTTATATGCAACGGATAGGAAAAGTTCGGGAATGAATATACCGGAATGATGATCTTTCTCAGAACTCCGACGAAGTCGTCGGCTCTGTTTTTATGAACTTCGACTGAGCGAACAAATTAACAGTTTCGATTAGCTAATTGTGGAATTGAAGTACTAAACAAGAGTTATCAGAAGGTTTGAATGACTATACCGTTTTACAGCGGAAAATAGGAACTTTCAGAAGTTTCTAGCGAAAACAGAAAATCCGGCAACGTCGTCTGGGGTTGATTCTGGGTGATGGAGTGATGTTAGAATTGGTCTCACAATGAAATGAAATAGAAAAAGTCGAGGTATTTACCGTTTTGAGGTGAGTCTCGGTTTTCCGGCGACTTTCAGAGAATTCCGGCGATGTTCAAAAAGTAATTCCGACGACCAGAAAATAGAGTAAACGTGAAATTAGAAGCTCTGGGAATGTAATTGAGTCGCGAGATGAGGATTTGTTGAAGTAATTCCAGAAATGAATGTTTCGGTTTTAAAAACCAAACATCACCTGAATTCAAGTTCATTAACGACTGAATTGATTTAAAATGTCGGTTCATCGGTTATGTTCAAGATTCCGCGAGCACTCAACCATCTTGGACGGTTTGAAAGCCGATATCGGTTTCAGTTGGCGCAACAGGTTGATTCATGGTTGTTCATAAGTTTTAATTGTTTCCTAAAACTTACAAACACATCAAGTGGCGGAGTGGTGGAATGTGTGTGTGTTAAGTCGCCAAGCTTAATCCGGCTGACCCGGGTTCGAGTCCCGGCAGCCTGTTTTTCATTTTATTTATTTTATTTCTACTTTTTATCAATTATAACTTTTATATTCTAGTTTGTTTAATAATTATGCATCATTAAAAATTAAAATTAACATAAATACGCAACGAAACATTTATAACTTGATATTCGATTACAAACGAAGCGGGTTTGAAAAACCCGTTTTTGACAAATGTTACAGTATCCCCTGTCACACTCCGACCCGCATCGGAAAAGGTGATCGGGGCATGATTGGGTTTTCATCAAAGCTCATGACATTTATTATAACGTTTCATATTTATTATTACAATTTAAAGGGAAATCATACAATCATAATTACAACTTGTTCTACACAACTTTCTAGACTTCATTATTTTCTTCTAAGACATTTCCTATGTTTTCCTTGCTTCATCCTGTTCACCTGTATCATGTGTAAAAATGGTTTTTGGATCAACAAAAAGTTGGCGAGTGAATCCTATGAAAAACATTTAAACAAGTTTATTGAATTGATTATAAATAAAGTGCGTAACCACATATGAGTAAATATAGATGTAAACTTATTCACAAATCACTTAATATTAAATAATGCACACATATACAATAATAGATTGTTTTGAGGCACGCGTTGCTCAACTCGTCTCCCACGAGGAACTGATGGGCCTAATGAATGAGTTTTGAGGCACGCGTTGTTCTACGAACTGATGGGCCTAATGAATGAGTTTTAAGGCACGCGTTGTTCAACTCGTCTCCCACGAGGAACTGATGGGCCTAACCAATAATTTGCATACAACTTGACAATATGAAAATACATAACTACAAACAATATTTACATTCTAAGTTTAAGTCATAATATGGTATGGCACGAGTTTGAATAAACGAATTAGTTTTAGTGACACATGATACACCCCAAAACGTGTAATTAAAAAGGGGAGTTGTAAGATTCACTCACAGTGGGTGCGTTCGGTTGATGATGTTGAATGCGCACGAAGTTGGATTTAACCACGAGTGAAACTAACCTAGATAATAACATAATGGTTCGGTAAATAAGCGGATTTTATTGATCAATTTTTAGTAGGATATTTGGATATATTTTTGTGAGTTTAAGGCTATTTTCTAACTTTAAAAATGGTTTTTTTAAGTATTTTTAATTTAAATAAATAAATAAAAGTATAAAAAAATGTTGATTTTTGACTGTTGACCATTGACTTGTTGACCGTTGACCGTTGACTTGTAGACCGGTTTTATTGTGTGTATGTATGCGCCGGGCAGGACTCGAACCCGAGACCTCCCGTACGCGTGCACGCAGCTCTACCAACTGAGCTACGTGTCTAACCCGAAATATTTCTGTTTTTAATTATATTTATATACTACTTAAATCAATCCGAAAATCACTTATTTTAAAAACGATTTAATTGCATCACTCGGTACTCGCCACAGGTCTCGAACCAGGGACCTGTGGTTTAGTTTGGCACACAGTCCACCGCTGGACTGTGTGTCTAACTTGGTAATTATTCTGGTTTTTATTATACTTAACATCTTACTGAGTTAACCCGGTTCAGTTAAAAAAAGGAAATTTTATTACTGCGAAGGTGCGTGTGTCAAGAATCGAACTCGGGACGTTATGCATATTGTTTGCACACAGTCCACCGCTGGACTGTGTGTCTAACCCGTTCAATATACTAATTTTAATTACTCTTATAATATATCTGAACTTCGTCTTCTTCGCTTAAGATTACAGATTATGATAATTCAACCGATTTATGTTTAAATCGATTAACAAACATTATAAGTAGTTGAAAGGAAATGACTGGAGAGAGTTTGGGGGAAGGATGGTACCGATCAGTGTCTTTCACAGAACTCCGGCAAAAGTCCGTCGGCTCAGTTAGTGAACTTCGTCTGTTAGAATCAATTAATAGTTCTGTTCGATTAGTTATGAAATTGAGGTACTTAAACAAGGATTAGCAGAAGTTTGGAGGGTTATACCGATTCACAGTGTGAGATCAGAAGTTTCAGAGGTTTTCCGGCGAGAGCTGAATATTCCGGCTACGTCGTCTGGGATAGATTCTGATGGTTGGATTGAAGTTAGTAACAGTCTAACATCGGATTGGAACGGAAAGAGTCGAGGTATTTACCGTGTAGATGAAATCTCGGTTTTCCGGCGACTTGCAGAGATTTTCCGGCGAGTGAAATTACGTCGAGAATTTGTGTGATTGTGAGCGAAAAGGTTAACAAAGGCTTGTGGGTGTATTTATAGGGAAGAACATCGATGAATTGGGTCCGTTTACTGTCTTGATTCGTCGGTCAATAATTTCTTCCGGCGGTTATGACTGATGTCGCGGACTGGACATCGGTTATAACCGATGTTGAGGTTAATGCTTTGGTTAAATCAGAAGAAACCGTCAATTATCGGCGAGATCGTCGGGATTTCCGACGACTGCGATTAGGCGCGTCAGTTTGAATTCAAGATTGGATATTTGAATTAAATGTTTTGATATATTACTAAAGAACACAAGTGGCGGAGTGGTTGGATGAATGAGAGTTAAGACTTTGGCTGATGCTTGACTGACCCGGGTTCGAAACCCGGCTTCAACATTTTATTTTTAAATCACTATTTTTAATACTTTTCAAATATAACTTTTATATTCTAATATACTTATTAATTTTGTATCGTTTAAAATTAATTTGAGCATTAAATACGCAACGAAATTTTTAACTGAGTGTTCGGTTAATAAACGAAGCTGGTTTGGTAAATCTGGTTTTTGACGGATGTTACAGTATCCCCTACTTTTTAGAAATTTCATCCCGAAATTTAAGTAGTGGTATGTTTGTCTCAAAAGGATGGTGTTCAGTTTGACAGTTACATACTTAGAAAGGAGTAAGAGTTTAAATTTTTGTTTGAGGCGGTAACGTTCCTTGTAAGGGTGGAGTACCCTGCTTCAGGAATCGCTTTTTGATGCCTATGATAATGAATATTAATAAACAGAGTTGACTGACTAAATATGATTTCATGCGCAAGAGTTTTGGTACGTTTGGAAATATAAGGTTATATCCTAAAAAAAACTTCTAATACTAAAACCTACATGGAACTTCTCATAATCGCCTGACAATGCCTCTGATCCTTTGGCAAGAATACTTATATATAGGAAGTACCAGCAGCGTATCCACCATATTCTTGTCAAATTTTCATTGGTTTTATCAGTAAGTTATGATTGGTTCTATGATGTGACTCTAGAACATAAATAAACACAACAACCAATATCCGAGTCCTAATTCTGATAGTATACATGTTTGAATGGTGACACAATCAAATTTCTTTAACTGATGAGATGATATGAATGCTAAATCAGTGAGTATAAAACAAACTTCAACCAAGACATTACTAAATCCTACATGGAACTTCTCATAACCGCCTGACAATGCCTCTGATCCTTTGACAAGAATACTTATATATAGGAAGTACCAGCGGCGTATCCACCATATTCTTGTCAAATTTTCATTGGTTTTATCAGTAAGTTATGATTGGTTCTATGATGTGACTCTAGAACATAAATAAACACAACAACCAATGTCTGGGTCCTAATTCTGATAGTATACATGTTTGAATGGTGACACAATCCAATTCCTTTAAATGACGAGATGATATGAATGCTAAATCAGTGAGTATAACACAAACTTCAATCAAGACAATACTAAATCCTACATGGAACTTCTCATAACCGCCTGATAATGCCTCTGATCCTTTGACAAGAATACTTATATATAGGAAGTACCAGCGGCGTATCCACATATTCTCGTCAAATTTTCATTGGTTTTATCAGTAAGTTATGATTAGTCCTATGTGACTCTAAAACATAAACAAACACACCAACCAAAGCTTGAGTCTTAATTCTGATAGTATACATGTTTGAATGATGACAGTACCTCTCTCGTATGTTATGATGGAGAGGTTAGTCTATGTAGAAAATGGAACACAATCCAATTTCTTTGAATGATGAGATGATATGATTGTTAAATCAGTGAGTGTAAAACAAATTTCAACCAAAACATTACTAAATCCTACATGGAACTTCTCATAATCGCCTGATAATGCCTCTGATCCTTTGACAAGAATACTTATATATAGGAAGTACCAGCGGCGTATCCACCATATTCTTGTCAAATTTTCATTGGCTTTATCCGTAAGTTATGATTAGTTCTATGTGACTCTAAAACATAAACAAACACAATCAACCAAAGCTTGAGTCTTAATTCTGATAGCATACATGTTTGAATGATGACAGTACCTCTCTCGTTTATTATGATGGAGAGGTTAGTCCATGTAGAAGTGAGACACAGCTCAACTTCTTTAAATGATGACACTGTGATATGTCGTGAGGTATGATGATATGAATGTTAAATCAATGAGTATAAAAACAAAACTGAAATAGTAATTTGCATTAAGATCCTTGGGTAAATTTCCAATTTAAAATTGAGACACGTGAAAATTGAGATAACATAAAGAAAAACATAAAACTAAGCGGTTGGAGTTGAATCTTGATTTTTGGTGAAGGGAACTAGTTGGGTGGTTTCGTTTGGGTCGTCGTTATCTTCAACAGGATTGGCGTTGATGTTGAAAACTCTTCCTCTTGCTGGTGGCCAAGTGATTAGGTTTCCTTGATTTGCTTGGTTAACTGGGTTTGCTTGAGCTTGGGCGTTTATGATGTTAACCAATCGAGGGCACGTGTTTCTAAAGTGGGTAGGGTCGCCACAATTGAAACAAGCTCGAACATATGGGAACATGGGGTATTGGGGTTGTTGATATGTTTGGATCATGTTTTGAGTAGGGGGTGAGATTTGGTTTTGAGGGGTGCGGCAAACCTTGCTCAAATGACCATAGCGTCCACAATTCGCACATAGTCGACAAGGTAAGGTAGATGGATGGTGATAAAAACAGGTGTTACATTGAGGGTGAGGTCCAAGTTAAGGTTTCTTATTTGGGTAGGTTAAGTTGGGTGCTACTTGAGTGATTGGGATAGCTTGGAGGGGTACGGCTTGCGAGGCTGGTTGATTACGTTGGGTGACAGCGAAAAGTTGCCCGTCTCGTTTTCTCTTAGAAATGGGTTGAGAAGGGGATTCGGTTTAGGTGGAGTTGGAGGTTTCAGTCGATGCTTTATCCTTCTTCTTCTCCTCCTTGAAGTCTTTGTTCCGGATTCGGTTCTCAGTGAGCTCTGTAGCTAACTCCATTGCTGCTTCCAAGGTTACAGGTGTGGTACTTATTACAGAGTCTTGAATCTTTGAAGGAAGACCTCGAATGTAGTGCTCGATCAAACGGTAGAGGGGAGTGAACAAGTTGGGAACCATTAGATTTAACTCAAGGAATCTTTTGTTGTACGTGGTGTGGTCGCCTTCCTTTTGTTTCAACGAATAGAACTCATCCTCTAATTTCTTGATTTCGCTCCTTGGGCAAAATCGTCTTGTCATGATTTCCTTCAATTCATCCCAAGTTAAAGTCATAGCATCTTCAACACCTCGTTTGGCCTTCTCTGTATTCCACCAAGTAAGTGCTATTCCAAGTAGACGACCGGTAGCATATCGCACTTTGCGATCATCGGGACAATCGCAATTTAGAAAAGTGTTCTCCATTTCTTCAAACCAATGGAGGAGAGCGGTGACACCTTCAGTCCCTTCGTATTTTGGAGGGTCGCAGGATTTGAAATGCTTGTAGGTGCATTTAGTGGTATTTGGGGGAGGGTTGATAACATTTTGATCTTCTTGGTTGACAGGATTAGCGGTAAGGGCTTGTTGGACTGGAATTATAATGTTGGGTATTACGGCAGCCATTTGTTGAGCGATTTGGGCAGCCATGCGCTCGCGGGCTTTTCCTGATCTCATCTTCCTACGAGCGAGGCTAGAAGACATCTACAAGGAATACGCATCATGAGTATGAGTTGGATGTTTTTGGGATCATGGGTCGCACTAGGAATGAACATTCATAAAATAAATATAGAAAAATAAATCTACTACATCCATAGGATGTCTTGGGCTTTGCTCGTCATTAGGCCCTACATGCCGCCATACTTCACCTTCGTAATCATGTGGGCCCCCATGATTACCGGGTTTTTCATATGGTTCGCATGTGTTAGCCTGGTTACGTACACTAAAACCCGGAGAAAATTGAGAAATATGTATGTAACGTATGATATTCGGAATGTGTCCAGGTGTGGACACGGTGACACCTCAAAGTGGGGTTAATTCGAACGACGTTTGGTGTGGCATGCTTTGGCCTAATAGGTCCTTCGTACTCTCATCATTAGTCCCCAGGTAGGCAAACTGGTCCGTTATATTGGATTTATACAAATGCCAACCTAGACAGGACGTTCCGACTACCGGTACTTGTACCCTTACAGTTACTACATGCCCGTCGCAGAACTCACTTTGATGAGATTTGAAGAATAAAAATGTGACAAAATTTTGAATAACGGACGTATGGAGATGATTTGAATATGTGAACATTGAAATATGTATGATGAATGTGTATGTAAGTATGTATGTTTGACTGTAAGTATAATTCACTATGTATCACAAAATGTAATATTGGAAATGTTTGCATGCATTTGTGTATGTAATAAATATAAAACAAATAAATATCATAAGTTTGCATGTAACCACATAAACAATTAAAATCTAGTCAACTATAGTATAGGCTCTAAGGGTCTAATAACCTATCCTACATCCCTATATTCAAAAGCTCTGATACCACCCCGACCCGCAGCGGAAAAGGTGATCGGGGCATGATTGGGTTTTCATCAAAGCTCATGACATTTATTATAACGTTTCATATTTATTATTACAATTTAAAGGGAAATCATACAATCATAATTACAACATGTTCTACACAACTTTCTAGACTTCATTATTTTCTTCTAAGACATTTCCTATGTTTTCCTTGCTTCATCCTGTTCACCTGTATCATGTGTAAAAACGGTTTTTGGATCAACAAAAAGTTGGCGAGTGAATCCTATGAAAAACATTTAAACAAGTTTATTAAATTGATTATAAATAAAGTGCGTAACCACATATGAGTAAATATAGATGTAAACTTATTCACAAATCACTTAATATTAAATAATGCACACATATACAATAATAGATTGTTTTGAGGCACGCGTTGCTCAACTCGTCTCCCACGAGGAACTGATGGGCCTAATGAATGAGTTTTGAGGCACGCGTTGTTCTACGAACTGATGGGCCTAATGAATGAGTTTTAAGGCACGCGTTGTTCAACTCGTCTCCCACGAGGAAATGATGGGCCTAACCAATAATTTGCATACAACTTGACAATATGAAAATACATAACTACAAACATTATTTACATTCTAAGTTTAAGTCATAATATGGTATGGCACGAATTTGAATAAACGAATTAGTTTTAGTGACATATGATACACCCCAAAACTTGTAATTAAAAAGGGGAGTTGTAAGATTCACACACAGTGGGTGCGTTCGGTTGATGATGTTGAATGCGCACGAAGTTGGATTTAACCACGAGTGAAACTAACCTAGATAATAACATAATGGTTCGGTAAATAAGCGGATTTTATTGGATCAATTTTTAGTAGGATTATTGGATATATTTTTGTGAGTTTAAGGCTATTTTCTAACTTTAAAAATGTTATTTTTAAGTATTTTTAATTTAAATAAATAAATAAAAGTATAAAAAATGTTGATTTTTGACTGTTGACCATTGACTTGTTGACCGTTGACTTGTTGACCGGTTTTATTGTGTGTATGTATGCGCCGGGCAGGACTCGAACCCGAGACCTCCCGTACGCGTGCACGCAGCTCTACCAACTGAGCTACGTGTCTAACCCGAAATATTTCTGTTTTTAATTATATTTATATACTACTTAAATCAATCCGAAAATCACTTATTTTAAAAACGATTTAATTGCATCACTCGGTACTCGCCACAGGTCTCGAACCAGGGACCTGTGGTTTAGTTTGGCACACAGTCCACCGCTGGACTGTGTGTCTAACTTGGTAATTATTCTGGTTTTTATTATACTTAACATCTTACTGAGTTAACCCGGTTCAGTTAAAAAAAGGAAATTTTATTACTGCGAAGGTGCGTGTGTCAAGAATCGAACTCGGGACGTTATGCATATTGTTTGCACACAGTCCACCGCTGGACTGTGTGTCTAACCCGCTTGACTGACCCGGGTTCGAAACCCGGCTTCAACATTTTATTTTTAAATCACTATTTTTAATACTTTTTCAAATATAACTTTTATATTCTAATATACTTAATTTTGTATCGTTTAAAATTAATTTAAGCATTAAATACGCAACGAAATTTTTAACTGATTGTTCGGTTAATAAACGAAGCGGGTTTGGTAATTCCGGTTTTGACTGATGTCACATCCCCTACTTTTAGGAATTTCGTCCCGAAATTTAAGTAGTAGTAATAGCAGGAAAAAGATGCTGGTATTTTTCGCGCATTGAGACTTCACGTTCCCAAGTAAACTCAGGCCCCCGTTTCGACTCTCAGCGTACCCTAACAATTGGAATGCGACTTCGTCGTAGACGTTTTTCTCTGAAGTCCATCATCTCTACTGGTCTTTCAATAAAATGCATAGATTCATCAATCTGAATATCTTCTTCAAGTTTGATACGTGGAATGTGGGGTGAATTCTGTTGAGTTCTTCTGGTAGATCAAGCTTGTATGCTACAGGTCCTACTCTTTCGAGTATCTTGAAAGGTCCTACGTAGCATGGTGCTAGCTTGCCTTTTTGGCCAAAACAAACTACTCCCTTCCACGGTGATACTTTTAAAAGTACATGATCACCAACGTTAAACTCCAAGGGCTTTCGTCGTTTATCTGCATAACTCTTTTGACGACTTTGAGCCGCTAGAAGATTGTTTCGAATTTGATGGATCTTGTCTGTGGTTTCTTGAATCAATTCTGGACCGGTGATTTGAGCTTCCCCAATTTCGTGCCAACATACTGGAGATCGGCACTTACGACCATATAAAGCTTCAAAAGGTGCCATGCCGATGCTTGAATGATAGCTGTTGTTGTACGAAAATTCAACTAATGGTAGATGAGCGTCCCAATTTCCCTTGAACTCTATGACACATGCTCGAAGCATATCTTCAAGAGTTTGAATGGTGCGTTCAGATTGTCCATCAGTTTGAGGATGATAAGCGGTACTGAGGTCTAATCGTGTACCCAACACGGCTTGTACGGCCTGCCATGTTCGTTAAGTGAAACGACCATCACGATCTGAAATAATGCTTAACGGTACCCCATGTCGGCTTACGATTTCGCAGATGTAGATCCGAGCTAGCTTCTCGTTCTTGAAATCTTCGCGGATTGGAATAAAGTGAGCTGATTTTGTAAGACGATCAATGATTACCCATATAGTGTCATACCCACCAGAAGTGCGAGGTAACCCGGTAATGAAGTCCATGATTATGTTTTCCCACTTCCATACAGGTATTTCAGGTTGGACCAGAAGTCCTGAGGGTCTTTGATGTTCAGCTTTTACCTTGGAACATGTAAGGCACTTGGAAACAAAAACAGCAATATCCTTTTTCATTCCAGGCCACCAGTAGGTGTATCGAAGGTCTTGATACATCTTGTCGGCTCCTGGGTGTATAGAGTATCGTGTTTTGTGTGCCTCATTCATAAGGAATTCACGAAGGTTGTTATGGTCAGGGATCTGTCACACCCCGACCCGCAGCGGAAAAGGTGATCGGGGCATGATTGGGTTATCATCAAAGCTCATGACATTTATTTTAACGTTTCATATTCATTAATATAATTTAATGGAAATTTACAATCAAAATTTCATCAATGACCTAAACATCAGTCTAAGCTTCTTTGTTTTCTTCTAAGGCATTTCCTATGTTTTCCTTGCTTCATCCTGTTCACCTGTATCATGTGTAAAAGGGTTTTTGGATCAACAAAAAGTTGGCGAGTGAATCCTATGGAAAACATTTGAACAAGTTTATTTAATTGGTTATGAAATAAAGTGCACAACCACACATGAGTAAAAATAGATGTAAACTTATTCATAAATCAATTTTATAATTAAACAATACACACATGAACAATAATGGATCGTTTAGAGGCACGCGTTGCTCAACTCGTCTCTCACGAGGAACTGATGGGCCTAATGAATGAATTGCATAAACATGATAATATGAAAGACATAACTACAAATAATATAAACTCAACAATACACACATGAACAATAATGGATTGGTTTTGAGGCACGCGTTGCTCACTCGTCTCCCACGAGGAACTGATGGGCTTAATGAATGAATTTCATACAAGTTGACAAAATGAAATACATAATCACAACAATATAAACAATCTAAGTTTAGATCATGATATGGTATGGCACAAGTTTAAATAAACGAGTTAATTATTTTGTGACACATGACACACCCCAAAACGTGTAATTAAAAAGGGGGAGTTGTAAGATTCACTCACAGTGGGTGCGTTCGGTTGATGATGTTGAATGCACGCGAAGTGGTTTTAACCACGAGTGAAATTAACCTAGATAAATAGCATTATGGTTCGGTAAGTAAACGGATTTTATTAATCCATTTTAGTAGGATTGATGGGTGTATTTTTGTGAGTTTAAGGCTATTTTCTAACCTTAAAAATGTTATTTTTAATTATTTTTAATTGATTTTTAATTAAAATAAATAAATAAAAATAATAAAAAAAATTGATTTTTTTGCTACAGTTGACCGTTGACCGTTGACTTTGACTTTGACTTTGACCGGTTCGTATGCGTGTATATGTGCGCTGAGTGAGGCTCGAACCCGAGACCTCCCGTACGCATGCACGCAGCTCTACCAACTGAGCTACGTGTCTAACCCGAAATATTTCTGTTTTTAATTATATTTATACATTAATTTGATAAATCAGAAAATCCTTTATTTCTTAAAAACGATTTTAATCCGTGACTCGGTGCGCACCACAGGTCTCGAACCCGGGACCTGTGATTTATGCTAACACACAGTCCACCGCTGGACTGTGTGTCCAACTTGTTAACTTAACTGATTTTGATTATACTTAAACACAAACTAAGTATTTTCATTTCTGACTTATTTAAAAAGTTTAATAATTATCCGGGCCGGTGCGGTAGCCCGGACTCGAACTCGTGACCTGTGATTTAAACATACACACAGTCCACCGCTGGACTGTGTGTCTATCTTGGTTATTATTCCGGTTATTATTATACTTAACATATACCAGTGGTGACTCCGGTTCGGTTAACCAAAAAAAAGGCATTTTTATTAAGGCAGCATGCGTGGGACAAGATTCGAACTCGAGACGTTAGTGTGTTTAATGTGCACACAGTCCACCGCTGGACTGTGTGTCTAACCCGAGTAATAACTTGCTTTTAATTCTACTTAAACATTACCGAACATCGTCTTCTTCGTCAGTCTTAACCAGGAACGATGACTGACTAGTTCGAAGTTTTAATCAGGTTTACTTAGCGTGTTTCAGTTAATTACAGGTGAGATATAAGTGAAAAGAAAAAGAAATTAGGCGAAAGGTATACCGACTGGACTCCTCTGTTTTCCGGCAGAACTCCGGCGACAGTAACAGGTTCCGGCGTCGTGTGTCTTGCAGCAGCGAGTCTTCAGAAAACTTGAAAAGGATGTGGGTGACTTCGGTATAAGCTCAGGGGGTTTAGTAAGGCTCAGAAATGGAGGGTTCGGTTTTCCGGCGATGAGCAGAAGATTTCCGGCGAGTGAGTTTTCGCCGAGAAAGGGTGCGGTTTTGAGCGAAAGAGTTTGCAGAGGTTCGAGGGGGTATTTATAAGGCAGGTTATCGATGAACTTGGTCCAATTTCCGACTTGATTCGTCGGTTAGAAAGTCTCCGGCGGTTATAACTTGTGTCGCGAGTTCAGGCGTCGGTTATAACCGATGTAGCGATTAAGTTTTACGTTATAACTGAAAATATCGTAAATTCTTGGCGAGATCACCGGGATTTCCGACGACTGAAATTTGGGCGCCGGTTTTGAATTCGGAAAGACATGTTATGAATTAAATGATTCTAACATTTAACAAGAAACATCAGTGGCGCAGTGGTTTAAGTGTTAAGTGTTAAGTCTGTTGAACCGTGACCCGGCGACTGACCCGGGTTCGAAACCCGGCAGAAACAATTTATTTTTATTTTCTTATTTTTAACAGTTTTTCAAAAACTAATTATATATTCCCATATAATAATTAATTATGTATCGTTTAAAATTATTTTGGGCATTAAATTCGCAACGAAATTTTTAACTGATTGTTCGGTTAATAAACGGAGCGGGTTTGGTAAAATCCGTTTTTGACGGATGTTATAGGATCCATATGCGATCTAGATAGTACAGAATACCGTCAGATTTAGTTTCAATTTTAAATTCAGCTCCACAGGACAGCTCCTTTCGTGCGTCGTCTTCCGATACTGAAACATGTTGGGCTTCTCGAATTTGATCTTTAATGTTGGTTATGATTTGCGAACATAGAAGACGAATGGAGTTCGCATAACCCTTTCGACTGAGTGCATCAGCCACCACATTTGCCTTGCCAGGGTGGTATCGAATTTCACAGTCGTAGTCATTTAAAAGTTCGACCCATCTTCGTTGCCTCATGTTTAACTCCTTTTGGTTGAAGATATGTTGAAGACTCTTGTGGTCAGTGTATATTTCACACTTAGTACCGTAGAGATAATGTCTCCATATCTTAAGAGCGAATACAACGGCTCCAAGTTCTAGGTCATGGGTGGTGTAGTTCTTCTCATGAGTTTTGAGTTGTCTCGAAGCATATGCTATAACCTTTCCTCTTTGCATTAGAACACAGCCTAGTCCTTGCCCTGACGCGTCGCAATAAACCACGAAGTCATCACAACCTTCAGGAAGAGTGAGGATTGGTGCATCACAGAGTTTTTGTTTAAGGGTTTGGAAGGCTTCTTCTTGTTTGGGTCCCCATATGAAGGGTTTTCCTTTATGAGTTAAAGCCGTGTACAGCAATGCGGGAGAAGTTTGAAATGAAACGGCGATAATAACCAGCCAAACCAAGGAATGATCTTACTTCAGTTGGTGTACGTGGCGCTTGCCATTCTTGTACCGCTTTGATTTTTGAGGGGTCGACATGTATTCCCTTGTCATTGACTACATGCCCAAGGAATTGTACCTCTTTTAACCAGAATTCACATTTGGAGAATTTGGCGTAAAGCTTTTCATTCTCTAGGAGTGTAAGGATGAGTCGAAGATGCCGTTCATGATCAGACTTAGACTTTGAGTAAATGAGGATGTTGTCGATAAAGACTATAACAAAACGATCGAGATAGGGTTTGCAGACTCTGTTCATTAGATCCATGAAGACAGCTGGAGCGTTGGTTAAACCAAATGGCATGACCATGAATTCATAATGACCATAACGAGTTCGGAAGGCGGTCTTTGGGACGTCTTCTTCATGTACTCTAAGTTGATGATAACCAGATCGAAGGTCGATTTTTGAAAAACAGCTGGCGCCTTGAAGTTGGTCAAGTAGATCATCAATGCGAGGTAATGGATAGCGATTCTTGATCGTTAACTTGTTGAGTTCTCTGTAATCGATGCACATGCGAAACGTTCCATATTTCTTCTTCACAAAAAGGACAGGCGCACCCCAAGGCGAGGAGCTAGGACGTATGAATCCGTTGTCAGTCAACTCTTGGAATTGACTGGCTAGCTCTTGCATTTCAGAGGGGGCTAACCTATAAGGAGACTTTGCAACTGGTGTAGCACCAGGTATAAGTTCAATGCGGAATTCGACTTCTCTCAAGGGAGGAAGTCCTGAAATGTCGTCAGGAAAAACTTGCGGAAAATCTTTTACTACTGGGATGTCTTCAAGTTTCTTCTCCATGGTTCCCTTTTTGACGACATGAGTTAAAAATGCGACATACTTCTTGCGAAGATATTTTCGAGCTTGTAGACAGGACATTAATCTGAGCCCTTTTGATGAGGTTTCCCCAAAGATTCGTATAGTCTGACCGTTTGAAAGAGGAATGCGTATAAACTTTTCGCGGCATACAACTTCAGCCTGATGTTGGCTGAGCCAGTCCATACCAATTATAATATCAAAGCTTCCCAACTTCATAGGAATGAGGTCAACTGGAAAATCGTGGTCGTTTAAGGTGAGAGTACAGTTGCGTATAATAGAGTTTAATGAGACCGGTTTTCCGTCAGCAACTTCTACTGTTATGGATTCCATGAGCTTATCATGAATTTGGTTTAGGATGGGTTCAAACTCTAAGGACACAAAACTTTTATCCGAGCCAGTATCAAACAACATGGATGCATAACTACCATTGATAAGGAACGTACCGTTAACCACATTGCTGTCAGCTCTAGCCTGATTAGCGTTGATGTTGAAAGCTCTTCCTCTTGCAGGTGGAGGAGCTTGGTTAGCTTGATTCACCGGATTGGCTTGGGCTTGGGCATGAATAATGTTCACCAACAGTGGACAAGTGTTTCTAAAGTGGTTTGGGTCTCCACAATTATAGCAAGTCCGCATAGGTTGCACCATGGGATAGTTGGGTTGGTAGTATGATTGGGCTAAATGTTGGGTAGGTGGTAGTAGTAGGGGTTGTTGGGCTTGACCCATTATTTGTTGGTGGGTTTGGGTCGAAGGCTGGTGGCGGTTCGTTCGCTGAGGTATGCGACAGGTTTGAACAGTATGACCTGCGCGACCACAGCCGGTGCAATGTTGGCAGGGATGATCAGGAAAGTGGTGGTATTGGCAACGGTTGCATTTTGGTAATGGGCCAGAGTATGGCCTTTTGTATGGTGCAGGTGAGGGGGCAACTTGGGTAATGGGTGCAGCAGGGATAGGGAAATTGGTTTGTGTGACAGCGAAGTTTCTGGTGTTACGTTTCCTCTTGTTAGCAAACTTAGAGGAGGAGGTGAAATGGTTTGAAGTTTGGCCCTCAACGGGGGCTTTCTTTTTCTCCTCTTTAAATTTACCGTTGCGAATTCGATTCCCGGTCAGTTCAGTAGCTAGTTCATAGCAGCTTCAAGTGTTGCTGGTGAAGTGCTGAGAACCGAATCTTGAATTTTCAAGGGAAGACCTCGAATATAATGCTCGATTAAACGGTAAACTGGGGTGAACAAGTTATGGACCATCTGGTTCAACTCTAAGAACCTCTTGTTGTAGGAAGTATGATCTCCCTCCTTTTGCTTCAAAGAATGAAATTCGTCCTCTAACTTTTTAATCTCACTCCTAGGACAGAATCGTCTCGTCATGATTTCCCTTAACTCCTCCCACGTTAAGGCCATAGCATCTTCGATTCCCCTCTTACCCATTTCAGTATTCCACCAGGTAAGAGCTACCCCAAATAGTCTCCCGGTTGCGTATCGTACCTTGCGATCCTCTGGACAATCGCAGTTAAGGAAGGTGTTTTCCATTTCCTCAAACCAGTGGAGGAGAGCAGTGACACCTTCGGTCCCTTCAAATTTAGGAGGATCGCAAGACTTGAAATGTTTATATGAGCACTTTTTGGTAGAAGGGTTGCCTATGTTCTGGTCTTCTTGCTGGGGAGGATTGGTGGGATTTGTGGCGAGAGCTTGTTGTACTTGAACCACAATGTCAGGAAGCACTGCGGCCATTTGTTTTGCGATTTGAGTGGCCAAGCGTTCGTGTGACCTTCCTGATCTTCTACCCCTCGTTGTTGTCTAGCCGACATCTACAGGAACATACATAAGAAGATTGTGAGTGTCACACCCCGACCCGCAGCGGATAAGGTGATCGGGGCATGATTGGGTTATCATCAAAGCTCATGACATTTATTATAACGTTTCATATTCATTAATACAATTTAATGGTTTACGTTATAACGTAAATTGTAGTTAAGATTCGCGGGATTTCCGGGATTCCGACGACTGAATCGTTTGGGCGCCGATTTTGAATTCGTAACGACACTTTATCAATTAAATGATTCTATTATATCACAAACAAAGTAGTTGGCGCAGTGGTTCAGTGTTATGTGTTAAGTGTTGAACTGATTCGGTACAGACCCGGGTTCGAAACCCGGCAGAAGCATTTCATTTTTATTTTGCGATTTTCAACAGTTTTTCAAAAACTAAATATATATTCGCGTATAATAATTGATTACGGATCGTTTAAAAATATTTTGGGCATTTAATTCGCAACGAAAATTTTGACTGACTGTTCGGTTGATAAACGGAGCGGGTTTGGTAAATCCGTTTTTGACGGATGTTACAGTGAGTTTATGGAGTCTTTTTAGGTGTCATGTGTCTTAAAGAAAATGAAAATAACATAAATATCAATAATGAAACTACATCCATAGGATGTCTTGGGTTTGCTCATGTTGGGCCTCAAATGTCCCCCATACCTTCACCTGTATAGTCATGTGGGGCCCCATGACTATTGGCTTGGTAGGATTCACATTAGTATTGGCGGTTTCACACTCGCATTACCCGAATGAAAACCACGAAATATGTTTACGAGATGTATGGTCGGAATGTGTCCAGGTGTAGACACAATGACAACTCAAAGTGGGGTTAGCTCACACGACGTTTGGTATAGCATGCTTTGGCCTAATAAGTACTTCGTACTCTCATCGTTAGTCCCCAAGTAGGCAAACTGGTCCTTTATTTTGGATTTATATGAATGCCAGCCTAGACAGGACGTTCCGACTACCGGTACTTGTACCCTTCCAGTTACTACATGCCCGTCATGAGAACTCACTTTGATGTGATTTGAAAATACAAAAATCATTGTAAAAACAATCATGAAAATGATGTGATGTGTGCTTTCATGGAAATGATATGTTATGAGAATATGATTCATGATAGGCATTATATAATAATATGTACTTATGAACATGCTTGCATAACATTGAATGTAACGTTAAACATAAAACATATAAACATCATGAATTTTGCATGTAACACACAAAAATCTTAAAAATTTCTAATCAACTATAGTATAGGCTCTAAGGGTCTAATAACCTATCCTATATCCCTATAGTCAAGGCTCTGATACCAATCTGTCACACCCCGACCCGCAGCGGAATAAGAGTCGGGGCATAATTGGGTTATCACCAAAGCTCATGATATTTACTAATATGTTTCATATTTATTAAAGTCAAAATTACATTCTCAATAATCCAAACATGTTCATACAAATACAAAGAAAATAATCAACTAAACAATCCAAGCTCTAAACCAGTTTATTCTTCTAAGCCAATCCTATGTGTTTCTTGTTGCGGCTGGATCACCTGTATCATGTGTAAAAATAGGGGTTTTTGGGTCAACATAAGTTGGCGAGTGAACCTTGTTAGATAAACATTTATTATTGATTTCTTGTTATCTTTATCAAGTAAAAATTGTGCAATAGTCATATATGAGCAAATGTAAATAATCATACAATAACAATAACAACCACAAACTATAACATACAATAACATACAATAACCTATGAACTTGCATGAATATATAACATGAATGAAACTGTATATGTTGGCAACGTCACGTTCACGCTCATAATGTAATGGGGAACGGACGGCCTATGATGAATGTCTGTGCGATCAAGGCTTAATCAAACGGAGCCGATCGTATGTTGGCAACGCCGGTTCACGCTAATAATGTAATGGGGAACTGCTCGACGCTCATAATGTAATGGGGAGCGGCGGCCTATGATATTGCATGTACTGAAAATAATAAATTAAATCTAAACAACAATCCACACAAACAGTTGATACAAGCTAAATACACATTTGTTCATGGATATGAAGTATGCACAATGTTTTAAATATAATAAATGGTAAGACACATGATACACCCCAAAAACGTGATTAAAACGGGGAATTTGTAGAGATTCACTCACATTGGGTGCGTTCGGTTGGAGATGATGAGATGCGCACGAGTTTGAAGGATTGATCAACGAGGATTAACTAACCTAAATAATAACGGAAGGTATAGTAAATGAGTGGATTTTATTAATAATTTTAATAGGATTTTTAGATATATTTTTGTGAGTTTAAGGCTATTTCCTATCTTTAAAAACATTATTTTTAAGTATTTTTAATTGATTTTTAAATTAAATTAAATAAATAAAAATATAAAAAAATATGTTGACTTTTGCGTTGACTGTTGACCGTTGACTGTTTGACCGGTTCTATTGTGTGCATGTATGCGTTGGGTGAGGCTCGAACCCTAGACCTCCCGTACGCGTGCACGCAGCTCTACCAACTGAGCTACGTGTATAACCCGAAATATTTCTGTTTTTAATTATATTTATATACTGTTTTAATTTATTCAAAATTCATTTATTTTTAAAAAGGATTTTAATTATCAAACCGGTGCCGTCAACAGGTCTCGAACCCGGGACCTGTGATTTAATGTTGCACACAGTCCACCGCTGGACTGTGTGTCTAACTTAGGTTAATATACTGATTTTTATTATACTTAACATCTAATTGCGAAAGGATCCGGTTCAGTTTAAAAAAAGAACAATTTAATTACAGAGAGTGTGTGTGTGTGTCAATGATCGAACTCGGGACGTATGCGTATTGTTTGCACACAGTCCACCGTTGGACTGTGTGTCTAACCCGTTTATAATACCGATTTTAATTAATCTTATAATCATAACAGACTTCATCTTCTTCGCTAAATTCACAGACAATGATTAATTAACTTTTTCTTGCTTAAAACGATTAACAGACGTACAAATGATTTATATGCAACGGATAGGAAAAGTTCGGGAATGAATATACCGAAATGATGATCTTTCTCAGAACTCCGGGAAGTCGTCGGCTCTGTTTTTATGAACTTCGACTGAGCGAACAAATTAACAGTTTCGATTAGCTAATTGTGGAATTGAAGTACTAAACAAGAGTTATCAGAAGGTTTGAATGACTATACCGTTTTACAGAGGAAAATAGGAACTTTCAGAAGTTTTCCGGCGAAAACAGAAAATCCGGCAACGTCGTCTGGGGTTGATTCTGGGTGATGGAGTGATGTTAGAATTGGTCTCACAATGAAATGAAATAGAAAAAGTCGAGGTATTTACCGTTTTGAGGTGAGTCTCGGTTTTCGGCGACTTGCAGAGAATTCGGCGATGTTCAAAAAGTAATTCCGACGACCAGAAAATATAGTAAACGTGAAATTAGAAGCTCTGGGAATGTAATTGAGTCGCGAGATGAGGATTTGTTGAAGTAATTCCAGAAATGAATGTTTTCGGTTTTAAAAACCAAACATCACCGAATTCAAGTTCATTAACGACTGAATTGATTTAAAATGTCGGTTCATCGGTTATGTTCAAGATTCCGCGAGCACTCAACCGTCTTGGACGGTTTGAAAGCCGATATCGGTTTCAGTTGGCGCAACAGGTTGATTCATGGTTGTTCATAAGTTTTAATTGTTTCCTAAAACTTACAAAAACATCAAGTGGCGGAGTGGTGGAATGTGTGTGTGTTAAGTCGCCAAGCTTAATCCGGCTGACCCGGGTTCGAGTCCCGGCAGCCTGTTTTTCATTTTATTTATTTTATTTCTACTTTTTATCAATTATAACTTTTATATTCTAGTTTGTTTATTAATTATGCATCATTAAAAATTAAAATTGACATAAATACGCAACGAAACATTTATAACTTGATATTCGATTACAAACGAAGCGGGTTTGGAAAAACCCGTTTTTGACAAATGTTACAGTGTAAGTGTTATTGACCTTCCTTATTCAGTTTATTTCTCATTCTAGCTAAAAGTCAAGTTCGTCTTAAAACATCTTTGCTTTAAGCTTAAATCCTTATCGTCCAGCCATGGTTCGAATCAAACATGGTTACGTGATTGTAATAAGGTAGGTAATAACACCCCCCCCCCCCCTTAAGGGCACCTCCTGATTACCACGTTTGCATGTTCGATTGACGAGTCAAACTTATTCATAAAAAGTCAAAATGGGTCAGATTTGGTATCAAACACATAACTAATAACATGCATGCTATAAAATCAGTTTTGATACTCTGAATACTTGGTAATAATTATAAGAACATGTGAGAACATGTTCGGCTCGTCAATTCCAGGTCTAAGGTCGGTTCGCAACCGAAAGTCGTGAAGTTTGACTTCTGCTTTGACTTTCAGTTCTGACCCGATTTAGGTCTTCCAAGGCTGATTCTAGGTTGCATTATGATCCTTATATAATGTAGTATAAGCCTCTGGGGTCATACTACAAGGTCATAATCATAATCCGAGTTTATGCGCAAGTTTCATTAATGTGTCGAAATTGACTACTTTGCCCATTTTTGCTTAAATTGAGATTTAAACTAAAAATGAACATGCAACAAGTTACCTACTGATATGTTAACTTGTTTGGCTTGCATGCATGTCAATAATTTGGTCATAATCATAGTTTTTCCTAAATATCGCAAATCAAGCTTTTAAATGACCGAAATGCCCTTTTCGGCAAATAAAATGTTTTAATCATAACTCCTACAATAAAATACTTTACCTAACTGATGTTATGTTATATTTAGAATTATTTGGGATATTAAATTAGTTTATAAACTGAGTGTATAAAAAGACGCTTGCATGGTATCGATAAATGACGATAATGCCTTCTGGTGCATAAAAATGAGTTTTAAAGACATTTTCATAACCAAACCTTTTACAAACTGACTTTATATAATGAATAAAATATTTTGGTTATATAAACCTGATCAAAACTATAATTTTCCTTAAACATCGATTAAATCGTCATTTAGCGATTTTATCGCCTTTTCGACGCATAAATTACCTACTTATTATAAAACCTATTTCTAATATTTTTATAGTAGGTACAAGCTATAAACTCAGATTCCCAAATAAGTCTTCAAATCTATGTGTGAAATGACCAAAATACCCTTTCGTGGCATAGTTTGGTATTCAAATATAAACCACACATATATTTGATATCCTAATGATATAACATCATAAATTAACTATTTTTACTGAATAATTATGACCATAACATCAGAATTATTGCAAACCTCTTTTATAAGCGTAAAATGACCAAATTACCTTTTTGAAACTTAAATTGATTTTAAATCTACAACGGGCATATATGTTAGTATCTTATTGATATTAAAACATGTTGTAAGCATATTAACACATGAAACTTGTAAATGACTCATCCGGTTACCCGGCATCGCTTATATGAGTACGGTTAAGCCTACGTGACTAGTTTACGTAAATTCACCGAAACGGGTTTAACCTTATCATTTTTTTATATCAAAATCCAGAATGTTATATGTTTACCCAAAATATACAAGTCCTAGTACTTGTCGGGTAAACAACATTCTTTCCGGTCTTCGCTTAATCTAGTGTATCGTTCCGTTACGTATCCTTTAAGCTAACTGGTTCAAGTCAACGACTCAGCCTAAACCCGTTAGCATTCTAATTGGTTATTAATACCATCAATCCAGATTAGAAGACTCCCAGTAGATCGATACTTTGCATTTGTCTTCTTGATTATCGGCTGAGTTACTATTCGTTAGAAGAACTAGCTCAGGTAAATACTTTAACTTATTTTCCCTATATAGGCTTGGGATACAGTATTATACTACCGCTTGGTCGGGTATGGGATCATGTTTATCGATTGTGATTTACTAAATCTTATAACCCGTTTTATTCTGTATGGCTGATAACTTAAACATTGGGGGTTAACTCGACCGTGTCTTGGATATCCTTGGCTCATTGAAGTTACTAATGGCCACGGCCTAAGCGCGGGGTGTAGACATACACCTGACAGATGCTAATGCTAAACAAATTCTTTTTTTATTATACTCCTCCATGGGTTTTACTAAGTGGTGTGTTGGTTAATCAGGTTATTCGGTTTCTGCACCGGACCCCATATGTATTGACAGACCTGTAAAACTGTAAAACAAGATCATTTTGAATTGTCCCAGGTTATAAAATATTCTCGTGCTCAATGCACCTAAACTAATTTTAAATGTTTTCAAAATGAGTCGGTTAAATGTATTTACCAGTGAAAAATGACGTATTTTCCAAAAAAGGCTAAGTGACAGGTTTCGGCACGGAATAGGCTAGGAGCTGCTTGGTAACGACGTAGAGAATTTTGCAAGTTCGTAGTCAAGCCTAAAGTCTATCGGAGATTATCCTTTTCGTACTTTCGATCCGCCTGTGGATCTAATATTGCAAACCATGTATTTGTTTTATAGACTTTTAAATCCAATGGTTTGTAATAATATTTAATATTCAAGTCTTCCGTTGTGCTGTATATGTTTGACCATGATGATACCAATCTTACGTCACAATACTCCCCACCGGGCCCACCGGGCTTGTGTTAGAAATACGGGGTGTGACAGCTCGGCTCGGCTCATGAACAGCCCTACATCAAACCTTTGCCGCTCGGGGAGGAGATTTGCGGTGAGTATGTGTTGCATGTTGGGAAGATGAGGGAGGGGTTAGTGGTGGGCTCAACCAGCTTTCAACCAATCATGTTTTTTTAATGGTTTGGGGGAAACCAAACCCTTGAGTTTTTGGGCAAGAGAGGAGAAATGACATGGCATATTATGATTGGGTGGGTGAATTTTTCCCCCAACTCATGACAGGTGCACCCCCTTCACCCTTATATTAGTTATGTAATGTAGTTAGGGCAAATAGAATGCAACGGCAACATGCGGCGAGTGGGGTAAGTCCACTCCTTGGCTCGTGATCAGTTTCGGCAAATGGTGATTGGCAACCAAGATTCGGCAAAGGGTGTTGTTGGCTAGACAAAGATATCGCAATGTGTGTGTGTGTGTGAGAGAGAGAGAGAGAAGGGATGCATACGGGAGTTGGTATCAATGCCGAATTTTTCGTATCGATTTTTTTGGTACCGAATCAGTACCCACCTTTTAATGTTTTTGGTACCGGTACTTTCGGTTCGGTACAACACCAGTATTTTACCTTCAAATATCGGAACCATACTCGGTACGGTACTTTATCGTAGCTACTGAACATTTTCGATACATGTACCCATATTTGAAGAGTTTCGGTACGGTAGTTTCGGTACACGTACTTTCAGTACCTGTACCATAGCGTACCAAACATTTTCGATACCGGTACCTATATTTGACGAATTTCAATACCAATAGTTTCGATATAAGTACTTTCAATACAGGTACTGAGCTCTACTTCTCTAGCTCATCCCTACTTCTCAATCTTTTTCTCAACCCACACAATTCTTATGTTTTTTTATTTGACTTTATTTTTTGTTCTTTTAGGTTTACTTTTAAATTACTTTTTCCACTCAACACTTTCGAATGATACTTGGATTGGACGACGTGATTTTTTTTCTTTACGATTCCATATAAATTTTATTTTATTAATTTCAAGTAACATTTTATATCATAAGTTTTCCCTACGGTATAGTATAAGTTGAATTTTACTAAATGTAATGCGTCTTTTTATGTATAGATAGAGTTTTGTTCATATGTATTATATTGCTTCCGTGACATAACTTTACTAAAGTATTTGTACCGGGGGCGGAACTAGAAGAAAAATTCAGGGGTGTCCTCAAATTATTTTTTACCCACATACATAAAACGGATATTTTTTTCATACGTTCAGGCCAGGGGCGTAGCTTCCTTTAGGCCCGGTGGTGTCCGGCCCCCCGAATATTCGTGTGTAGTGTTAATTTTACCAAAAAATTCTTTTAATGTAAAATATTGGATTTTTTAGAGTCCAACCCCCTTCTATTTGGATTTTGAGAGTCCGGCCGTCACCAAGTTTTCGTTCAAGCTCCGCCACTAGTGCAGAAAGTGGTGGATGCAAAACATTTTAAGTGGATGATGTGACTTATATTTTGTTTTTGTATTCACAATCATGTGTCAAATTTTTTTTAACAATCAGTGCACTATTAACACAAGAATAATAAACTAGATTCTTTTAACATTACTTTCATTTAACCGTATATATCAATTACTTCTACTTGTAATCAATATATCAACCAAAAGTATAATTTTTAAGTCGTCGTATTTTGAAAATGATT
Organism: Scalesia atractyloides; assembly: GCA_947069175.1. Lineage (NCBI taxonomy): Eukaryota > Viridiplantae > Streptophyta > Magnoliopsida > Asterales > Asteraceae > Scalesia > Scalesia atractyloides. The sequence goes on from CAMTDV010000022.1 coordinate 89,390,971, forward strand.
GTAAGTTATTTCATTTGTAACACTTTAAGAAAAGATTTGAGTTGTTTATGTAATGCATATTTAAAAAATGTTTTTTATGACAAATGTCTTTTGATTACTTATATTTTAAAATACGAAAATTGTTATTATATCATGTTAATAAACTATATGTAAAAAATAATAAATAAAATAAGTAATATATAATTATAATAAGTTCATATGAATTTATCAATCAATATAAACAATAAAAAGCTTACAACTTTTTAAACCTAAAGAAATCTACTTTCTTTATTACTCTAAATGAAAATTAAATATACAGTTTTTCTTGGAAATAGCATTTATGAATAATAAAATAAATATAATAAAGAGGTAGTAATAGCTTTCATTTATTGCAGCATTTATTACCTTCATCTTCTTCCTCAAGTTTTTCTAAAAGAATGAAAGCCACCATAACCATTTAAGAAATCTCCGGCTACACAAGATATAAACTGCTTTTGGGCTTATAAACCTTTTTTTATCCTCGTAGATGTTTAGGGGTATCCTTTGTATAAAACTGAAAAAAATATATATAGATATACACTACTGATACGAAGTTGAGCCGTAACCCGTGCTACGACTCGTATAGTGCTAGATCCGCCCCTGACTTGTACCATATTGCTTCCGTGACAAAATGAATTGAAAGCAACCGACTTTTCCTATCGCGTGACCCAGAGGAATTTTGCTAGTTATTAATGTTATACGTATTATTAATATTGTTATTTTCTTTTGTTTTGTTACTAATAGTTTTGTCATTACTATTATTATTTATTAGTAGTATTATTTTAGGACTGGTGTGGTATTCGTTTTTATGGTTTTAGATCAATGTAAAACAGATGTTGATATATTTATGAGTATAAGGTTTTCTCTTTGGTTGCTATAGAGTTCTGGTTTGGTAACAATATGAGCTGATACCGACCGAACTCACGTTAATCCCACTAACTTTTCTTTGTAGAGAAAGCTGGAGCGAGTCGGGCTCAGAAACAGTTCGACCGGTTATGTCGTACCGAGAGAGCTCAGAAACAATTTAACCGGTTATACCAGGTTGTATCGGGCGGTTCAACTGGGTGACTAGTGAACACTATAATTCCATAAAAATACAATTTCAAGTTAAAGACCTACATAATTCCATAATCATAAATCAGTTTTCCAACAAATAAAAGTTTACAATAAGTTTATAGCATTGGAGTGTCGAAATGCATTAAGTTCAGAATCGCTTAAAAGAAAAAATTTACTATAAGTGTCATCCTCATCAACAAGGCCATAACTATTTTCTTTTAAAATTCACATAATGAGGAGTTTGAAACTCAAATTTGAACATGGGTATAAACCGGTTCAACGATATGCACAAGTAGTATCAGATTTTCTAACAATTCGAAAACTAATCTGGTACTCTAATTAGAGCGGGCTTTATCATACCGGTGATTTCTCTGATAACTAGTTCAATCAGTTATATCAACGGGTTTGACCCGGTTTTTAATACATTGTGATTTGTTGTAAAAGTAGAAAAACATCTTTATAGCTTGACTTGTTTCACTTTGACTTTTGTATACTAAATTTTAACAAAAAAATCCTTTCGACTGGTCTTATTTAAACATGATGTTGAAATTCAAATGATATAAAGATATCTTTATTTTCAAGGTTATCTAGTCGGTTGACTATCAATCTCACACTTGGAGAAAAAAACATGGTAGTGGAATTTATCACCCCGTCTAAACGGATGCTTAATCTTTAAGCACTTACTTGCAAACCCATTTATATTTTCATTATATTATATAATAATCACACATCGGACCAACAATTTATTTATATTGGTCAACGACCATGCTTTTACAATTTATTTAGGGAAATTTATGAAAATGTGATTTCATCAACGTTTTTTACGAAAATGTCACGTTTATGCGTCTGTGGATAGACTCCTCCACATGGGAGGAGTCTTCTGTCCTCCACATGGGAGGAGTCTGTGTGTCACCTTGAAGAGTCCATGAACGAGGAGCTGACACGTGTCCTTTCAAATGTTGAAGAGTCCATCCCCGACGCATCCCATACCTCCCGACGATCCATACATGCCTCCCTGACGCATCCCTTGCATCCGGACGCATCCCACGTGGAAGAGTCCGTCCACACGTATGAAGGTGAGAATTTCATAATTTTAATTGGTCAAAAGACATTTTAGTAATTTTCGCATTTATTTATATTGGTCAACGGATTGAAACTCACTTACAGTATATTTTAAATGTGTACAACTTCCTATGTTCAATGGTTTACATCATTTTATTATATTATTTTAGTAACGATGAATATTACACTAAGTATAAAAAATTGAAAATATAACAAAATGTATTTCACCTCAAACTCATGTTATAGTGAATCAACCCATCTATTTCTCTAACACCTATCAGTTATAGTGCAAAATCATATAGTGGTCAAGATCCACTATATGATATATAGGTTATAGCGGTGGTATAACGGTACTTTTTATACCATGCATAATTTATGTATTTATATATAAATATAAATATATATTTGAAAATGTTGATAGTGGTATCAAAATTCATACTAATATCATGCAATATTAGTAGTAATATCAAAAAATGAAAACATAAAAGTGGAAGTCCAACAATTTCTAGATTTAGGTTTAATTTTGTTGAACGATGAAGAACCAACGTCAAACGAATCTAACAAATGAAGATTTTAGACCTTGATTTAGGTTTAGTTTACGTTTGGGCCTTTACTTTTAGGTTTATTTTAAACAAAAAGTTGATTAATATGGGTTTTTGGGTTGAAATATAAAAAAACAGTTAAAAGCAGTGCTACAACCGCTATTCGGGTTCTAGAATAGCGGTCAAATAGCGGCATTTAACACCCCTAATAGCGGAACCGCTATAGCGGACCGCTATGAGATCGAATGTCCGCTAAGCGTTATAGCCGTGCTATAGCACCGCTATAGCACGCTATTGATTGCATAGCTCAACACTAATAAATAATCTCTTTGAAGGTACTTTTCATTGGGGATTGATATATAATATTCTAGATTTGGTTTCATCAACAGCCAAAACATATTTTTTTAGTATACTGTCATTTCAGTTCTTGTGATTTGGTCATTTTTGTTACTTTCGTCTAAAAAGTTTCTTTTTCCCGTACTAGTATCCCTCTCCCCATCTTCCCATCATCTGCTAGCGCACCTCGTCGGCCACTACTCTACCTCTCCTCCTCCGGAGACGGCGAAACCAACCCTCTTCACTAAAAAGTGCACTAGATCAGGGTAACCTACCTACCATTGCCATCAACCAGCTCGGCCAAACCCCTCTCGTTGGTCAAATCCATATAGAACCCAAATGTCTCCATGGAATCCAGTAGACGAAAGGGGAATGAGGTGAAAGAATGAGGAGGAAGAGGAGAGTGGTGATGGTGTAATGGGTGGTGGTAATGGATTATTGTGTTTAGTTTTGCATCTCAACGATTCAATCTTTGTTGAATTGTTTGCATCTAAAAAAACCTTTAGTCGATTAAAAGCTAATTAAATTAATACTTGACTTTATACTTTATCAAGTTTAATAGTGTTATCGTTTTAAAGAACATAGTAAGTTATCATTTTAGTCTCTATGATTTGTCAGACTTGTCACTTTAATTCAAATCGTTAGTTCAAAAGGTTTTTTTTTATATTATCTATAATCCAGAGCATTCCACATTTTTTTTGTCATTTTCATCTGAACCCTAACTCAGTCCACAAAGATGAGTTGAGTTAATTCAAAGGTATTTTGGTCAGTTTGCATTTATCTTTAGTTTTTGTCATTTTCATCTAAAACCTTTTAATTTAAAATTAAACAAAATATTATTAATATGTAATAAGTTATAACAATTACTATTTATTTATTTATTACTAGGGTGTATATATATGGACTTAAATTATATATACACATGCAGACCAGACCTTCACCAACACCGACTGACTAACCCCCCAATAAGTGGATGAAAATGACAAGATTTTGAAACGACAAGGATCCAATGAGGAAAAAAAAACTCTTTGGATGAAACTCAAGGACGAAAATTACAATTGCAAGTCATACAATTTTGAACCACAAATCCTAATCACTTATTATAAATATATTTGTTTTAATTAGTACACATATTTCTGATGGCCCAACTATATTTGTTTGTTTTAACTAACACATAGAAAGAAGAGAAGAGAAGAGGCCATTTCATTTGTTGGAAAGGATGCGATCAATCTCACCTTTCTCATTATACAATGCCACGAGTTTCTTTGCATATGATGGCATGTGTCTAGCAGCTCTGGAATGTAACACGTTGTTACTAATTTCATTTATTAAAGCTAACTTGTTACAGACAGACAGACAGGCATAAAAGATTACCTTTGTTCTCCCCATGCGCGATTCACATATAAATAGTTTCTAATGGTATGGTAATCCAACGAATAGCGAGCAAACTCCAGACCTTTTGGCCCGATCTGATCCAAACCAAACCAAGTCATCAGCATCATTACTTTTGTAATAATTAAAGTAGCAACTAGCAAGTGTCGATGAACAACTCTTACTAGATTGAGTATAAATGCAATGATGTTGCCAATCAACTTTGGAGCAGGCTGAGCAGGACCCTTTCCTGAACGTAACATGTATAACACAGTAAAATAGTTATAAATTTTTCGTCTATAGATTAAAAAAGGGAAGAAACAAAAGAGAGAGGCTAGATACCAAGCTTAGCGTTATCATCAGCCTTGACAGTTTCCATAACAAATGGACGTCTCTCTCCCTGAAGTGAATAACGGTGGTTAGGAATATGAAACGTAAGTTGTTATAAAAGAGAGAGAATTGTATGTACTCCGCTTGTTGTAGGTGTGATCTCCAATTGATTTTTCACCAAATTCAGCATTTCTCTTCCACGCTCATTTCTGGGCATATAAAAAAACATGACAACACGTACGTACAATCTGATTTATAAAAAAAGGCATTTATCTTCCCCTCACCTCACTGTAACATACTGTGGATGTTGTGTCATGCTCACTCCAGAATATTTCGGAACCCCCATGTATCCCACCACCAAATCCTGAAATTCATTTCTCAACTCAAAATCAAGCACATGCATGTCCATTTGGGGAAATAACTTACAGCTAACCCGTTTGTGTAGTCAAAACAGCTGCAAACAAACATAAAAGATAGATGAAATCTTTAGTTGTTAAAGAATTCAAGAAACAAAGGGATTGATTACCTGTAGCAGGATGGTGCTATAACATCAACCAAATCATTCGCTGGCAGTGAGAAATATGGAACCTGTGTTTAGTTAAATTTAACGTTTCATGAAAACAAAATGTTAATGGTACTAAATGACAAAAAGATTAATTTACCTCTTCTATATGACCATCCAAATGCTTCAAATGGACCTATTAGATGCCAAACATCGTAACCATAACAAACACAAGAAAAATGTAGGGAGGGAGGGTTTATGATATACCTTATAATCTTGCATAAACTCATAGTGAACAACTGTTTCTGGGTCTTTGCTAGCAGCTCTTAGAAACTTATCTAACCCATCTCGTGTTCCATTGTCCACTATGATGAAATTTAAAATATATTTCAATATGCCTTTAGGCAAACTTCATGAAATACAAACCAACTTTACATTTTTCTCCCGTTACCTTTATGACCGATTGTAGCATTACTGACATTGCATCTTATTTCCCAATTTAGTGTAGATCTATATGCCACGAGCATCTGATATGAAACTTTATACCTATTTAAACATTCATTTTTTCTAACTTGTAAATAAATTGTTTTTCGAAAAACTTGCAATATGCATTTTTTGCAATATGTGGCATATTGTAAGATGGCTGGAACCAGCGCCACATGAGACTCCAGTAGTGGGCGTTAAACCCGCCTAAGCAACTTTAGGCGTTCAACACCGAAACGCAAACGTGAAAGAAGGGCGCCATTCGCCAAAGTGGGGAGCGCCACCCCCCTTAATGGGCGTGAGAGGGTAAGGACCCCCAATCACATTTGTTTTTTGTTTTCTTTCTTTTATATAGTTGTCAGTTAAATCAAAATGTAATAGTTGAAGGGTGTGCCAGTCAAAGCTCATTGCCTATGTGAGTACGTGGCAGTGCGTTAGGTAGATTTTAGTTAACCCACAACGTATAGCCTTATAGTTATTGTAATTGGTATGCGTAATAATGCTAAAATCAGGAAAAGGGTAAGGTGGTATTTTTTCATATGAAATATGAAGCAAAATGTAGTATGAAAGAGAAAAGATCATTCATCCCAACCAAAAAAACTAGAAATGATTAAGATATATGGATATGGGTATGAAATTGTGATACTATAACTAAACGCGTACCACAATTAGTCCCCAAGACATAAAGTTTGTCCAGGTTCAAATATTGCTCAACTGATCGTAGTGCTGCAGATAAAGAAAGTAATAATCAGTATTATTATTATATTATAATAATGAAGAAGGTTGAAGAAGAGATGAAATGAATAGATAGGACCTTGTACTTGGCATCCGACCCCGCAGAAAAGTAGACGTTTGACACCTGCTGCCTGTGTTGATGTGATACATACATACATACATACATACATGTGTAAGAAAGCAAGCAAGGAAAAAGGTAAGCTAGTGCAGAGGGAGGAGATTACCTCAACCAAAGCAAGAGTATTAAGGTTAGGAGACAGTGTGGGCTTGACACCTTTTGCTGCTAGAACTTCCTCAGGGGTCCTATTATATTACATAACAATGGAAAATTAATAGAAAAGGTAAACAATTGGTAAGGTTAAGAAAATGAAAAATGGGAAACCTGGCCAAAACTGGTCTAGGAGAGAGCCTATCATCTGGATCACTGAGATGATAGAAAGAAGAAGAATTAGACGACGAAAATGAAAGAAAGCAAACAAGCAGCAAGCAAACAGTAATTAGGGTATACCTTTGGACACAAACAACAGCTTCAACCATGCCTGATTTCAACATTTCGATAGCAATGGTAGTTACGATGCCTGTCCATTGAGCCCCTGGGAGAGGATGAATCTTGCGGGCATAGAGAAGCTCCTGATGGACCCCGAAATAAGTGTCATCTAAGGAGTCAGGATTTCGAGGTCTACCATGAACCACAGGTTCTAGGGCCTGGAGGAGGATAGGATAGAATGAATAAAACCTAATAAATAAATAGGGATTGTTGAAAGAAGTAGTTACTTGAATTCTGGACATTCCGTCTCCGAGGAAAGCACAGGCATTCTTGACATGAGCAACGTAGTAAGTATCACACAGCCCACACTTGCTGCAGTGGTCTTTGGCTGGATAGGTGCCGCCGGGAGGTATGGGCTTGGACCGCTGCCTCCAGTCGTCTCTTAATGTATCTGCAACTCAAAATTCAAATCAATTAATTTAATTTTGGGAAGGAAATTAAGACCAACAGAGAGGAAGAGGAAACCTTGTTTAGGACGAGGAAGAAGCAGAAATGATGGGGGGGAAGGAGGCACTGAAAATAGCAGCCATGGGTTCGGTGGGGGGGGGGGTGGAGCTCAGCGAGCACACGATGACTGCTATGCTATCAACACTGGCTGGCTGGCTTATTTGGACACACAAAAACCAAGAAAACAGAATTTATTACTTACTTCCCTCTAATTCCTTCAATGAAATTTATTTAGCCCCTTTAGTTTGAATTACCTGTTTGTTTCTACGATATATTAATATGTGTTAAAACAAATAAAGAAGCGTCATGGGCCAAAATTAACTTTTAATAGGAAACTATGGACTACATCAAAAGCTGCCAAATACCATCACATTGCCCAACCCAACACTTGAACGAACCAGAGGGACTAGTTTTGGGCTTTTGTGGGAGGTCGCATAGCCCGTGGCGGTCAGTGGCTAAATGCACTAAAACTATTTTTTTTTTATCAAGGATAATTTCTTTATTATTATTGGCTAATTGTTTCTGTCGAGTGTTGTGTTTGTGTTACCAACTTTTGATTCTAGTTTTACCTGGGTTTTTAGGATTGACTTTGTTAAAACGATTTGAGTGTGTAAAAAACACTGAACTAATTTCATTCGGTTTTGGTACCTTTACGTCATTAGAAGGTTGATATTGGTTAGGGTAGGGATCGGGTATGCATTTTTGTTATAAAACCCGAACCCGGAAGTGGGTTTTTTCAAATACCCTATTCAGGTTTTTCGTTAGTAAGTGTATTTTGACCATTTTTTGTTTACATTGTATCTCTATACCCTATAAAAGGGGTCTTTGATGTTTGGTTTAACCGCAAGTGTTATCCTCGAGACGAACAATAAATGAAGACGATTTCGAAGCTATCTATGTTCATCATCTTATTCAACTTGATTCTATAATTATTTAGGTGTTATGTATTTCTATTTTTTATGAAATAAAAAGGTTTTGTATTTTATATTTCTATATTTTATGCAAAAAAATTGAATATCCGAGGCATACGCGAACCAAACACGATCCATACCCGAACCCAACCCGATCCATACCCGACCCTACCCGAACCCGGAAATAGGGTATTATAATACCCGGGTGTTAGAAAACCCAACCCAAACCCTACCCGAACCCGGGTATATAGGGTATACATTTTTGTATAAAACCCGGACCCGACCCGACCCGGTATTATCAATACTCGATTTTGTAGAACCCGGTCGTACCCGAACCCGGTTCCATACCCGAAACCAGGTATTCAAAAAACCTGATTTGTGCATCACTAATTACGTGACTAAATCACACACATAGTCACCTTTAATCACTTTCCACTAGGTTAATTGTTGCTTTTCCAAAGTTGAGACCCGGAGTGGATTACTTCTTTTCACAGTGTTTTCAAACCTAATCCAAGTTTTGTTCAGCTTATGACAATTAATCTAATCAACCAAAACAAAATTTAGTTTTAAATTAAGTTTGTTTTATTTAGTTTAGATAATCAAATGGAATGTGTAATCTTTACCACATGCTTCTCGTGGATACGATACCCTACTTACTTTAACTATCAAGTTTCATTATGTTTTTATTGACAATTCGACATCAATCACTCCTATTATTTTTACAACAATTTTCTATATCTAAATATCACATAACCTTGCACTTGCAAATACTTAAACCCACCCCATTTTTGGGAGCAAACAAAATACCACTAGACCATTTGGTCATGTATCTGTGTACACTACATAATTGTTTGATAATAAGTGATGTACTAAATACGGTCTACTAAAGGCTAACCTAGACACTCTACTTAAACTCTGGACACTACCAATACTAGACCACAAGGCACGCAAGTGTACCCATCAACTGCAATAAAGCCTAATGGAAGTTCGGATGTCAAACTCAGAGACACTACAATAACTAAAATTAGACTCTGACAAATAACTATAGAATGTTTAAAGATATGATTTGATTTTGAAAAAGGGTTTTGATATACTTGATTTAAACTAAGGAGAACTTGAACTACCAGATATCAAAGCAATCACTAATGGGAAAAGCACTACCTTGGTCAGGAATCCTAATTGTGACTCTTTGATTTCTCTCGACATGGAAAACTATGACTGAAACGGGATCTTAGGATACGACACCCTTAGACAACCTAGTGGATCCCTGATCATTCTCTAGGTGTGACCTAAAAGGAACCCCTAGGGGGCGTGTGAAACTCACTGATTGGTCGGATTACTTGTTAGTCTCTCCAACAACACTAATGTACCCAAAGGATATATTACCTTTCAGTCTCACTATCTCAATACACCCTAAGATGCAAGGAGTAACCTAAGAAGAATCGATAAGACACAAAATAACAAAGATACTAGGGAATCTAGGGAAACCTCATGGCAGAGCCTTTACACCTACCACCAAAGACTACCCGATTATCTATCACTTGTCAACTATTTAGATAGGTATAATACGAAGTCCCAATAAACTCTCAGTCAATGTTCGTATGGATATTGGCGTCTAGCAAAACTATAAACTAATCACAAACACACAGTAAGTGACCTAATATGCATCTATAACTGAAAGACATCCAACAAGAAGCATATAGAACAAAGATTAATCATAAATCAGATCAAAGTATGCACTAACACCTGATCAATTGTAAACAAGTTCTTTACAAAAGTGTTAATCCATCAGTTAAAACCCTAAAACCGAGAAAAGTACCAAAATACAACAATTATTCCTCAAAACTTAAGTAGTATCATGATCTAGCAATAACCATGTTCAAACACATAAATCAAGTCTCAAAATTCATCAACATGATGTCCAAGAAACTAGAAAAACAAAAGAGAATTACAAACATAAACCAAAGAATGTGACAAGCCCGATTTGTGACTCCATGTTTCAGTCTTTTGATCCCAAACAACTTCTTCTTGCTAAAATCACCCTAAAGCCTTCAACTTATCGTCTAGAAGTAGGTTATGACCAATAGATTAGGCAAAAACAAGACTCTGATGGCCCTCACGTGTGCGAGGACTTTTTACGGGGGTTTTCGCATGCCGCTAGTGACAAAATAGCCGAAAGGCCTATTATAAAGTTTTCCATTCCCCGTGTGTTGCTAAAGATGACCCTTAAGGTCTTAGCGACACGGTAACACCTCATTTCCCTTATTTTTTTCATTTTATTCAATGTTTTCCCATGTGTGCCCGTTTCTTCCTCGATTTTCGCTCCTTTTGCACATGGATATCTGCGATAAACATCCCAACTAAGTATAAGCTTAAAACGACTAATAAACTAACTAAAAACGTATACAATTACAAAGAAATCCAACTAAGTATAAGCTCAATCGTGACTCATGTATTATGTATCTTCTAGTTTATGTTGATGAATTTGCCATCAAAGACCTTGGAGCTCTAAATTACTTTCTGGGCCTTGAAGTTTCTCATTCCCATGATGGTCTTTTCCTTGGTCAAAGTAAATATGCTCATGACATTCTGACGAGGGTGAATCTTCTGGAGTGTAAACCAGTTCACACTCCTCTAGCGGCAAATGAATCCTTCAATGCCTCTGGTGAACAATTCAACGATCCTACTTTGTGTAGATTCTTTGTTGGAGCTCTTCACTACCTGACTATCACTCGACCAAACATCTTGAATGTCGTCAATCAAGTTAGTCAGTTCCTTAAAGCTCCTACCATTATTCATATTCAAAGTGTAACGCACATTTTACGCTATGTTAAAGGCAAAATGTCCTATGGTCTTACCTTTTCTAGACCACCCAATACCTTAGTCATTGGATACAATGATGCTGAATGGGCAACATGCCTTGATACTCGCTGCTCTATGTATGGCTATTCCATCTTCCTTGGTGGCAATCTGGTTTCCTAGAGTGATAAGAAACAGCCAATTGTTGCCCACTCAAGTTGCGAGTCTGAATATTGTGCTATGGCTAACACTGTTGCTGAAATCGTATGGGTTACACACCTACTGCGAGAACTACACGCTCTCCACCAGTCATTTATGTTTTAGCTTTTCAGTTTCCCTTTATAATACTGTTAGTAATATTTTATTCAATACACAAGAATTCATCAGCTCACATTAGCCCTAGTTTTTGCCAAGAAATTCAAACTTGATTCTTTTTTATTTAATCATAGCATTTAGAATAAATTGCACGCATTATCCGTGTGTTTTGGTTCAAATTATGAATATTGTCATTGTGAGATTCAAATTACGAATTTAGTCTCTAACCACCTTTTTTTTTCTTTCATCGATGGTCCAAGAACTTAAAATTATAGACATTTTATATTTTAATTAATTAAAAAAATCAGTTCATATTTGAACTTCTTGAGTGTTTATTCGGAAATTGATTCCTGGGAAGATTGTGAGAGTTCAGAATATTATCCACAAAATAAGATAATTGAAATGAATATGGTTATCTTCAAATCAATTCCCTGATTGTGAAATGATTGCAAATATTTTTGGGATTAGGCAAAAGGGTATGGGGAGGTCATCCCCCAAAGGGATGAACCGTCATGTAGGATGCCACATCCCCATCCTTTAAATGGCCCTTCTAACAAAATGAGAGGGGTGGAGGGATGGGCATGCCCACCTAAAATTAAATTAATTTTAGTTTTTATTAATTTAGTTTTATAAAAACACTACATATATTAAATAAAAATAAAACTTGAAACAAGATAATTATTCCTAAAAAATAAAAATTACGATTCCTAAAAAAATTTACGATTCCTAAAAAATAAAATTTTCGAATCCTAAAAATAAAACTACGAGGTCCACTTTCTTTTAACGTCCTCCTTCATCCTCCGGTAAACCTCCCGTTCATCCTCCGGTACGGTATCCAGATCCAACTGTAGAATTTTAAAATCACTCGCTCGAGCCGGAGATGATCGAGGTTGAGATTCGAACGTGTTGTTAAGTTGGTTGAGATTCTAACGGGTTTCGGAGCATCATTTGATGAAGAGCTTGATATTCTTGCATTTGTTGTACTAGAGACATGGAATGGAAGGCGTTCGGTGTTTGTTGGAATCCGAAAAGGTGAATTGCGGTGTCGCCCAAGAGGGGTCAATTGGTAACAACTCAGATATTCTTTGTTATCTTTTTCCTTGTTTTTATCGCTGTACTCCTTTTGTAATTCCGAGATTCGGTTAATAATAAAGTTTATGTTAATTAATTATGGGTTGTACGTTATTATCGCATCTAATCGCTTATTAAATCGCATCGCTAATCTCATCGCATCGCAAATCGCAATTGTTTATGTGGTTTTATATTATTTATGTGTTATGTGTGTTTGTGGTTATGTTTACGCTTACCATCGCATCTCTTTCGCACACTCGAATCGCTAAATCGCTCTATTATATCAAGTATAACGCTTAACGCTTTAATTTAACGTTTAATATAACTAACCAATACGAACCGAATCACCAAACGAACACTTAATGCGAAACAAACGAAGAAAACCCAACATTGGGTCAAGTTCGCTCGAACTTGGACACCCCAAGTTCGGCCGAACTTGATGGCCAAAACAAATTCTCTTTTTTTAAACTCAAGTTCGCTCGAACTTGTCTGAATCCTTAGAGATTCAGCAAGTTCGCCGAACTTGACTGAATTCTCTTGAAAATATAGCAAGTTCGCCCGAACTTGCATGAATCTCATGCAAGTTCGACCGAACTTGCTCTCCATCAGCTTTCATTTTGCCTTCTCCTATAAATACCAAGCTCTGTTCACTCATTTGAACTTGCTGCAAGTTCGCCCAGAGCTCTCAAAACCCGAAACCTTCGTGTTCTAAGTAAGAATCAACCCGATTTCACTGCAACAACGTTTATCAACGATCTACAAAGGTTTACAACGATTTTGGCACAAGGCGTAGCCTTCGTTTTCATCAAAACTCATTCTTTTACGAAAACCTTCATTTTTTCTTCAAAAACTTCTGTTTTAAGCTTAGATCTACACAATACGAGTTCGTTTGGCGATAGTAGAGACTTCCCAAACACGAGATCTACAAGATATCGGCTGGTAAGTGATAGATCTGAGAAAAACCTTTGAAAACCATTGATTTCTACACAAGATACGAACTTTTGATGATGTTTTGTTCATTTTCTAATATGAAACGAAGCATCTATCATTCAAGATCCCAGATCTGGAAGCACAAGGACGTTTATGTCGGTTTACACAAGCCGGACTAATCCGAACGAACCCCGAGTTTGCCCGGATTAGCCCACGCTTTTGTAAAACGGCTAAAACAGCTCTAAAAGACCTCTCTGACCTAAGTTTGCTCAGTAGCACAGGGTTGGAGGGATGAACACTCGATTTTCCTCGCGAAAACACAAGATTTTGGACCCGAAAACATCAAGTTCACTCGAGGATCACCAGCTTATCAGGTCAAGTTCGACCGAACTTGTACCCATTTGGGTTAAGTTCGACCGAACTTGAGTGTTTCTTCACTAAGTTTCTTGCAAGTTCGCCCGAACTTGCCTGGTTTCTTATGAAACCACACAAGTTCGACCGAACTTGCCAAATCAGTAAGGTTTTCTTACAAGTTCGCCCGAACTTGACAAGTTTCTTAGGAAACTCAACAAGTTCGACCGAACTTGACTCTAAACCCACCAAAACCCAGAAAGTTCGCTCGAACTTGTGTGTTTACACACAAGTTCGCCCGAACTTGGCTACTGCCCAACCAAGACTTAACCGTTTCAGCTTTTCGAAGACTGATGCACTTCCGTTCGCGTATGCAGGCTGATCCGGCGCTCTTCTCGACTCTTCTTAGATCTCTAATCTTACCTAAAACGCACCCACAATGAGTATACTTGACCCATTTTCGCTTTAACGCACTTTTTGGGTGTTACATAAGTTCCTATATTAAAATCACACCACAAATCAAAATTGTTTATCACACGCGAATAATCTGATTGTATATGCTCAATACGTGATGTCACACCCCGATCCGCAGCGGAAAAGGTGATCGGGGCATGATTGGGTTATCATCAAAGCTCATGACATTTATTTTAACGTTTCATATTCATTAATACACTTTAATGGAAAATTACAATCAATATTACATCATGTCCTAAATATCAATCTAGGCTTCATTGTTTTCTTCTAAGGCATTTCCTATGTTTTCCTTGCTTCATCCTGTTCACCTGTATCATGTGTAAAAAGGGTTTTTGGATCAACAAAAAGTTGGCGAGTGAATCCTATGGAAAACATTTGAACAAGTTTATTTAATTGATTATAAAATAGAGTGCACAACCACACCTGAGTAAAAATAGATGTAAACTTATTCACCAATCAATTTAATATTAAACAATACACACATGAACAATAATGGATCGTTTAGAGGCACGCGTTGCTCAACTCGTCTCTCACGAGGAACTGATGGGCCTAATGAATGAATTTCATATAAGTTGACAAAATGAATACATAACCACAACAATATAAACAATCTAAGTTTAGATCACAATATGGTATGGCACAAGTTTAAATAAACGAGTTAATTATTTTGTGACACATGACACACCACAAAACGTGTAATTAAAAAGGGGGAGTTGTAAGATTCACTCACAGTGGGTGCGTTCGGTTGATGATGTTGAATGCGCACAAAGTGGTTTTAACCACGAGTGAAATTAACCTAGATAATGGCATAATGTTTCGGTAAGTAAACGGATTTTATTAATCCATTTAGTAGGATTGTTGGGTGTATTTTTGTGAGTTTAAGGCTATTTTCTAACCTTAAAAATGTTATTTTTAAGTATTTTTAATTGATTTTTAATTAAAATAAATAAATAAAAATAATAAAAAATGTTGACTTTTTTGACCGTTGACCGTTGACAATTGACTGTTGACTTTGACCGGTTCGTATGTGTGTATGTGTGCGCTGGGTGAGGCTCGAACCAGAGACCTCCCGTACGCGTGCACGCAGCTCTACCAACTGAGCTACGTGTCTAACCCGAAATATTTCTGTTTTTAATTATATTTATATACTAATTAGATTAAACTGAAAATCATTTATTTTTAAAAACGATTTAATGCGTCGGACCGGTGCGCTCCACAGGTCTCGAACCCGGGACCTGTGGTTCAGGTTAACACACAGTCCACCGCTGGACTGTGTGTTTAACTTGTTATATAATCTGATTTTTATTATACTTATATACAATTAAATAATTTCATTTCTGCCTTATTTAAAAAGTTGGATAATTGTCCGGACCGGTGCGGTAGCCCGGACTCGAACTCGTGTGCTGTGATTAAACATACACACAGTCCACCGCTGGACTGTGTGTCTATCTTGGTTATTATTCTGGTTTTTATTAAACTTAACATATAACAGCAGTGAATCCGGTTCGGTAAAAAAAGGCATTTTTATTAAGGCGAGTGTGCGTGGGACATGATTCGAACTCGAGACGTTTACGTGTTTAATGTGCACACAGTCCACGCTGGACTGTGTGTCTAACCCGAGTTATAACTTGATTTTAATTATACATATACACAACTGAAACTTCGTCTTCTTCGTTGAATTTAACCAGAATCGGAAGTCCGACTGGTTCGATGTTTTAATCATGTTCTTTAGTGTTTTGAGGTTAATTACAGGTGAGATATATAAAAAGAATGAAAGATTTAAGCGTAAGGTATACCGACTGGACTCCTCTGTTTCTCCGGCGAAACTCCGGTGACAGCAGAAACTTCCGGCGACGTGTGTCCTGCGGCAGACGAGTCTTCAGCAAGCTTGAAATGGATGTGGGTGACTTCGGTATAAGCTCTGGGGGTTCAGTAAGGCTCAGAAGTGAAGGGTTCGGTTTTCCGGCGATGTGCAGAACTTTTCCGGCGAGTGGAATTACGTCGGGTAAAGGTGCGGTTTTGAGCGAAAAAGCTTGCAGAGGTTCGAGGAGGTATTTATAGGGCAGGCCATGATGAATTTGGTCTGATTTCCGACTTGATTCGTCGGTTAGAAACTTTCCGGCGGTTATAACTTGTGTCGCGGACTCAGGCGTCGGTTATAACCGATGTAGTGATTAAGGTTTACGTTATAACTGAAGAAATCGTAAATTCTTGGCGAGTTAGTCGGGATTTCCGACGATGAAATTTGGGCGCGCCGATTTTGAATTCGATAATCATGTTATGATTTAATTGTCTTCAATAGTGAACAAGAAATCTAAGCGGCGCAGTGGTTGAGTGTGTGTGTGTTAAGTTGTTGTTGACCGCGGGTTCGAAACCCTGCAGCAACATTATATTTTTATTTCATTATTTTTAACAATTTTTCAAAAACAAATTATATATTCCAATATAATAATTAATTATGTATCGTTTAAATTTAATTTGGGCATTAAATACGCCACGAAATTTTAAACTGATTGTTCGGTTAATAAACGGAGCGGGTTTGGTAAAATCCGTTTTTTGACGGATGTTACAGTATCCCCTGCTTTTTAGAAATTTCGTCCCGAAATTTAAGTAGTGATATATTTGACTAAAAGAATGATGGTGTTTAGTTTGACAGTTACATACTTAGAAGAAGAGTAAGAGTTTAAATTTTTGTTTGAGGCGGTAACGTTCCTTGTAAGGGTTAAGTACCCTATTACAGGAATCGCTTTTTGTTGCCTACTGTAAAAATATTGATAAGCAGAGTTGATTCGCTAAATATGATATCATGCATAAGATTTTGGATATGTTTGGAAGGATATGGTTATATCCTAAAGCAAAACTTCTAATACTACAACCTACATGGAACTTCTCATAACCATCTAACAATACCTCTGATCCTTTGACAAGAATACTTATATATAGGAAGTACCAAGCAGCGTATCCACCATATTCTTGTCAAAGTTTCATTGGTTTTATCAGTAAGTTATGATTTGTCCTATGATGTAACTCTAGAACATAAATAACACAACAACCAATATTTGAATCCACATTCTGATAGCATATAGGTTTGAATGGTGACAGTTCCTCTCTCGTTTGTTATGATGGAGGGGTTAGTTTATGTAGAAATAGAACACAGTCCAATTTCTTTAAATGGCGAGATGATATGAATGTAACACAAATTTCAACCAAGGCAATACTAAATCCTACATGGAACTTCTCATAAACGCCTGATAATGCCTCTGATCCTTTGGCAAGAATACTTATATATAGGAAGTACCAGCGGCGTATCCACCATATTCTTGTCAAATTTTCGTTGGTTTTATCCGCAAGTTATGATTAGTTACCAAGAAACTACTAAATCCTACATAGAACTTCTCATAACCGTCTGACAATGCCTCTGATTCCTTTGACAAGAATACTTATATATAGGAAGTACCAGCGGCGTATCCACCATATTCTCGTCAAATTTTCATTGGTTTTATCAGTGAATTATGATTAGTCCTATGTGACTCTACAACCAATACAACAAACACAAAATACTGAAAATGAAAAAATGTCTGTGCGATCAAGGCTTAATCAAACGGAGCCGATCGTATTGCATGTACTGAAAATGAAAATGTCTGTGCGATCAAGGCTCAATCAAGCGGAGCCGATCGTATTGCATGTACTGAAAATAATAAATTTAATCTAAACAACAATCACACAAACAGCTTATACATGGAACCTCTCATAACCGCCTGATAATGCCTCCGATCCTTTGACAAGAATACTTATATATAGGAAGTACCATCGGCGTATCCACCATATTCTCGTCAAATTTTCATTGACTTTATCCGCAAGTTATGATTAGTTCTATGTGACTCTACAACAACACCACAAGATACTGATAATGAAAATGTCTGTGCGATCAAGGCTCAATCAAACGGAGCCGATCGTATGGCATGTACTGAAAATGAAAAATGTCTGTGCGATCAAGGCTCAATCAAACGGAGCCGATCGTATTGCATGTACTGAAAATAATAAATTTAATCTAAACAATAATCACACCAACAGCTTATACATGGAACCTCTCATAACCGCCTGATAATGCATCCGATCCTTTGACAAGAATACTTATATATAGGAAGTACCAGCGGCGTATCCACCATATTCTCGTCAAATTTTCATTGACTTTATCCGCAAGTTATGATTAGTTCTATGTGACTCTACAACAACAACAACAAGATACTGATAATGAAAATGTCTGTGCGATCAAGGCTCAATCAAACGGAGCCGATCGTATTGCATGTACTGAAAATAAAAAATGTCTGTGCGATCAAGGCTCAATCAAACGGAGCCGATCGTATTGCATGTACTGAAAATAATAAACAATAATCACTCAAACAGTTTATACATGGAACCTCTCATAACCGCCTGATAATGCCTCCGATCCTTTGACAAGAATACTTATATATAGGAAGTACCAGCGGCGTATCCACCATATCCTTGTCAAATTCTCATTGGCTTTATCCTTAAGTTATGATTGGTTCTATGTAATTCTAAAACATAAAGAAAAACATAAAACTAAACGATTGGAGTTGAATATTGATTTCCGGTGAAGAGGACTAGTTGGGTGGTTTCGTTTGGGCCGTCATTATCTTCGTCAGGATTGACGTTGATGTTGAAAACTCTTTCTCTTGCTGGTGGCCTAGTGATTGGGTTTTCTTGATTTACTTGGTTAACTGGGTTTGACTGAGCTTGAGCGTTGATGATGTTAACCAATCGAGGGCACGTGTTTCTAAAGTGGGTAGGGTCGCAACAATTGAAACAAGCTCGAACATATGGGAACATGGGGTATTGGGGTTGTTGATAGGTTTGGATCATGTTTTGAGTAGGGAGAGAGATTTGGTTTTGAGGGGTGCGGCAAACCCTGCTCAAATGACCATAGCGTCCACAAGTTGCACATAGTCGACAAGGTAAGGTAAGGGGATGGTGATAAAAACAGGTGTTACATCGAGGGTGAGGTCCAAGATATGGTTTCTTATTTGGGTAAGTTGAGTTGGGTGCCACTTGGGTGATTGGGATAGCTTGGATGGGTATGGCGTGTGAAATTGGTTGATTACGTTGGGTAGTAGCGAAAAGTTGCCCGTCTCTTTTTCTCTTAGAAGTGGGTTGAGAAGGGGATTCGGTTTGGGTGGAGTTTGAAGTTTCAGTCGATGCTTTATCCTTCTTCTTCTCCTCCTTGAAGTCTTTGTTCCGGATTCGGTTCTCGGTGAGCTCTGTTGCTAGCTCCATTGCTGCTTCCAAAGTTGCAGGCGTGGTACTTATTACAGAGTCTTGAATCTTTGACGGAAGACCTCGAATGTAGTGCTCGATCAAACGGTAGAGGGGAGTGAACAAGTTGGGAACCATTTGATGTAACTCGAGGAATCTTTTGTTGTATGTGGTGTGGTCGCCTTCCTTTTGCTTCAACGAATAGAACTCATCCTCTAATTTCTTGATTTCGATCCTTGGGCAAAACCGTCTTGTCATGATTTCCTTCAACTCTTCCCAAGTCAAAGTCATAGCATCGTCAACGCCTCGTTTGGCCTTCTCAGTATTCCACCAAGTAAGTGCTATCCCATATAAACGACCGGTAGCATATCACACTTTGTGGTCATCGGGGCAATCGCAATTTAGAAAAGTGTTCTCCATTTCTTCAAACCAATGGAGGAGAGCAGTGACACCTTCAGTCCCTTTGTATTTTGGAGGGTCGCATGATTTGAAATGCTTGTAGGTGCATTTAGTGGTATTTGGGGGAGGGTTGATAACGTGTTGATCTTCTTGATTGACAGGATTAGCGGTAAGTGCTTGTTGGACTTGGATTACAATGTTGGGTATTACGGCAGCCATTTGTTGAGCGATTAGGGCAGCCATGCGCTCGCGGGCTTTTCCTGCTCTCATCTTCCTACGGGCGAGGTTAGAAGACATCTACAAGGAATACGCATCATGAGTATGAGTTGGATGTTTTTGGGATCATGGGTCGCACTAGGAATGAACATTCATAAAATAAATATAGAAAAATAAATCTACTACATCCATAGGATGTCTTGGGCTTTGCTCGTCATTAGGCCCTACATGCCGCCATACTTCACCTTCGTAATCATGTGGGCCCCCATGAATACCGGGTTTTTCGTATGGTTCGCATGTGTTAGCCTGGTTACGTACACTAAAACCCGGAGAAAATCGAGAAATATGTATATAACGTATGATATTCGGAATGTGTCCAGGTGTAGACACGGTGACACCTCAAAGTGGGTTAGTTCGAACGACGTTTAGTGTGGCATGCTTTGGCCTAATAGGTCCTTCGTACTCTCATCGTTAGTCCCCAGGTAGGCAAACTGGTCCGTTATATTGGATTTATACGAATGCCAACCTAGACAGGACGTTCCGACTACCGGTACTTGTACCCTTCCAGTTACTACATGCCCGTCGCAGAACTTACTTTGATGAGATTTGAAAATTGCAATCAAATCTTTGAATAACAAAAGTATGAAGATGATTTGAATATATGAACATTGAAATATGTATGATGAATGTGTATATAAGTATGTATGTTTGACTGTAAGTATAAACAAATATGAAACAAATAAACATCATAAGTTTGTATGTAACCAACTAAACAATTAAAATTTAGGCAAACTATAGTATAGGCTCTAAGGGTCTAATAACCTATCCTATATCCCTATAGTCATGGCTCTGATACCAATCTGTCACATCCCGACCCGCAGCGGAAAAGGTGATCGGGGCATGATCGGGTTATCATCAAAGCTCATGACATTTATTATAACGTTTCATATTCATTAATACAATTTAATGGGAAATTTACAATCATAATTACATCATGTCCTAAACATCAATCTAGGCTTCATTGTTTTCTTCTAAGGCATTTCCTATGTTTTCCTTGCTTCATCCTGTTCACCTGTATCATGTGTAAAAATGGTTTTTGGATCAACAAAAAGTTGGCGAGTGAATCCTATGGAAAACATTTGAGCAAGTTTATTTAATTGATAATAAAATTAAGTGCACAACCACACATGAGTAAAATAGATGTAAACTTATACACCAATCATTTAATATTAAATAATGCACACATGAAAAATAATGGATCGTTTTGAGGCACGCGTTGCTCAACTCGTCTCTCACGAGGAACTGATGGGCCTAATGAATGATTTGCATAAACTTGACAATATAAAATATATAACTACAAACAACATAAACTAAATAATACACACACGAACAATAATGGATTTGTTTTGAGGCGCGCGTTACTCAACTCGTCTCTCACGAGGAACTGATGGGCCTAATGAATGAATTGCATATAAGTTGACAAAATGAAATACATAACTACAAGCAATATATACAATCTAAGTTTAGATCACAATATGGTATGGCACAAGTTTAAATAAACGAGTTAATTTTGTGACACATGACACACCCCAAAACGTGTAATTAAAAAGGGGAGTTGTAAGATGCACTCACATTGGGTGCGTTCGGTTGATGATGTTGAATGCGCACGAAGTTGGTTTTAACCACGAGTGAAACTAACCTAGATAATGGCATAATGGTTCGGTAAGTAACGGATTTTATTAATCAATTTTAGTAGAATTGTTGGATGTATTTTTGTGAGTTTAAGGCTATTTTCTAACCCTAAAAATGTTATTTTTAAGTATTTTTAATTGATTTTTAAATATAATAAATAAATAAAAATAATAAAAAAATGTTGACTTTTGACCGTTGACCGTTGACTTTGACTGTTGACCGGTTCGTATGTGTAATTGTGCGCTGGGTGAGGCTCGAACCCGAGACCTCCCGTACGCGTGCACGCAGCTCTACCAACTGAGCTACGTGTCTAACCCGAAATATTTCTGTTTTTAATTATATTTATATATTAATTGAATTAAACAGAAAATCATTTATTTTTAAAAACGATTTTAATCTAACGACTCGGTGCGCTCCACAGGTCTCGAACCCGGGACCTGTGGTTTAGGTTAGCACACAGTCCACCGCTGGACTGTGTGTCTAACTTGTTAAATAAACTGATTTTTATTATACTTATATACAAACTAAATATTTTCATTTCTGTCTTAAATAAAAAGTTTGATAATTGTCCGGACCGGTGCGGTAGTCCGGACTCGAACTCGTGACGTGTGGTTAAACATTCACACAGTCCACCACTGGACTGTGTGTCTATCTTGGTTATTATACCGGTATTTATTAAACTTAACATCTTACGCAGTGACTCCGGTTCGGTTAAAAAAAGGAACATTTTTATTAGGACGAAGGTGCGCGGGACAAGATTCGAACTCGAGACGTAAGCGTGTTTTATGTGCACACAGTCCACCACTGGACTGTGTGTCTAACCCGAGTTATTTCTTGATTTAAATTAAACTTATAGACTACTGAAACTTCGTCTTCTTCGTCAGACTTAACCAGAAACGGAGTCCGACTGGTTCGTCGATTAAATCGTGTTCGTTAGTGTCTGGTGGTTAATTACATGTGAGATTAAATAAAAAGAATGAAGGATTAAGCGTAAGGTATACCGACTGGACTCCTCTGTTTCTCCGGCGAAACACCGGTGACAGCAGAAACTTCCGGCGACGTATGTCTTGCGGCAGAGAGTCTTCAACGAGCTTGAGATAAATGTGGGTGACTTCGGTATAAGCTCTGGGGGTTCAGTGTTTAGAGTAAAGCACAGAAGTGAAGGGCTCGGTTTTCCGGCGAGGTGCAGAACTTTTCCGGCGAGTGGAATTACGTCGGGTAAAGGTGTGATTGAGAGCGAAAAAGCTAGCAGAGTTTAGAGGGGGTATTTATAGGGCGGGACATCGACGTATTTGGCCCGTTTTCCGACTTGATTCGCGGTTAGAAACTTTCCGGCGGTTATAACTTGTGTCGCGGACTCAGGCGTCGGTTATAACCGATGTAGTGATTAAAGTTTACGTTATAACTGAAGAAACCGTCCAATCTCGCTAGATCGCCGGGATTTCCGACGACTGCAATTGGGCGCGTCGTTATTTGAATTTGAGATTTATTTTATGTATTAATTGTTTCCAATATTTAACAAGATACACTAGTGGCGCAGTGGTTGGATGATTAAGTGTTAAGGCTGTTGACTCGCTGGCTGACCCGGGTTCGAAACCCGGCAGCACTATTTTATTTTTATTTCACTACTTAAAAGTTTTTCAAAAACAAATTATATATCCCCATATACTTATTAATTATGTATCGTTTAAAATTATTTTGAGCATTAAATACGCAACGAAATTTTTAACTGATTGTTCGGTTATTAAACGGAGCGGGTTTGGTAAATCCGGTTTTGACGGATGTTACAGGCTAATACAATAATACACGCTTGGAAACGCTCGCATCATACCAAACGAGTGATTAAGTCGAGAATAGGTGTGAAAACCGAGAACTCTCGACGAGATCATTCACTCTGCGCATTCTCTCTCACGAGATATCTTCGTTGAGTTAGGAGTGACATAACCTCGATGAAAATTTCCATTTTTATCTAGGAATAAAGTTGTTAAGTTAGGGGTGAAACCCGCATCTTAGTAACTAATTCCGCAATTCGATTTTCTACCTCACCAAAGTCTCGGTTATGCCTATGGTTTGGAACACGTATTAACTGGAAGGGTAAACGTCGTTAGCCGCTTGCGGTGAGAACGTTTATCTATTAGGCCAAAGCGTGGGTCAAAATGCAAAGGGAGTCGAATCACTTTGGCGTGTCAAATGTCTCAAAACCCCGGACACTCCCAATTGATTTAAGCCTATATCGTCGATTTACGCATCATCGAGTTTATTATTATTATCTATGTGTTTAAATTTTGAGAATTTTCGCTTTATTCGATTTCTCGTTTTGATGATTTATCATATCATCGATTTCTCGATTTATCGCATTTGCGCTCCATCGAATGTATGCACAACTCGCACAGCTCTCGAAATCTAAAATGCTAAATTAACCACAAACCAAACTAATCGCTTAACTCGCTTACACCTATGAGGACGTGTGCCTCATACGCGGTATTATATCGCTTATCTCGCTACTATATATTGCTTATATCTCGCTATATCTCGCATCTTGTATCGCGCTACGCATTGTTACTATTAGAAGGTGAATAAGTGCAAATGTGTGCTTACGTGGCTTATGTGCTTATGTGCTTACGTGTTTATGTGCTTACGTGATTATGTGCCTATGTGTTTATGTGATTTTGTGCCTTGTATGAATTATAATAATAATAAATATTTAAACATAACTATATTATAATCGAATCTCATCTAATCTAAATCGTTCGTGTAGATGTCTTCAATGGGATCGCACACCCGAAGGAATCTCCAGCGCAGCAACGCCGACAAGCGTATCGCTACAATGGTAGCCAAGGAGATAGCTAAAGTCATCCCGCAAATTGTCTCAGAAATTCATGCTATAAGCCGCAACTCATCTGTGGACTCCAAGGGAGATGTCCCGAAACCCCACTTCAGCTTTAAGCAGTTCAAAGCATGTGGACCGCTTACTTTCTCAGGCACCGAAGGGACGACTGCCATGTTCCACTGGTTTGACTCTATCGAGGTCACATTCCGCCAGAGTGGATGTCCCAAGGCTCTACGCACTGTCAACGCTACCGGTGTGTTTCAATCAAGGGCTCTCGACTGGTGGACAGCCGAGCGCAACAGGCGTGGGAACGACGAAGCTTACGGACTCACTTGGGAGGAACTTAAGGAAATTATGATCAAGGAATTCTGTCCTCCCTACGAGATCCAGAAGCTAGAGAACGAATTCTCAAGCAAGATGGTCCCGATAACGCTGGTCTCACCGCTCGCTTCAAACAGTTGAGCATCATCTGTCCCGGTCAAATGGATACGACCGAAAAGGCAATCAAGAAATACCTCAATGCTCTCCCCGATTGCGTCGCTGACTTTGTTCAAGCAGCATGCCCTGCTACTATCGAGGAGACCTACCAGTTATCCGCCAAGATTAATGACAAACGAGTTCAGTCTGGTTACTTTAAAAGCAGCAAGGTCGTAAATCAGGCAGTCACCGAATCAGCAGCTCCTACTACCAAACAGCCCCGAGAGCCAAAGAACAGTCGTCGGGTCGAAAAAGGGAAAACCCGAGCAAGAACTTTGCTCTTACTGCTCCAGCGAACCCTCAGCCACTCCAGTTAGCAGCACCAAACGCACCGCCAGCAAAGGGTGCGTACACTGGTCCTCACCCTATGTGCCCTAAGTGCACATATCATCATGCCGTTGGAGGCAAATGTCGTTTTTGCACAAACTGCAACATCTACGGCCACTTCACTGCCAACTGCCGTAGCGGTACTCGCCAGCCAGCTCCTCAAGCTCCCGCAGCTCCAGCTTTACCTGCTCCTCCTCAAGCCAAGCAGCAGCAAGCTCCAAAGGCACGAGCGTGCTTCGTGTGTGGTGATCCAAACCACTTTGCTAACGTTTGCCCAAACCGCCCGTGAAACAAGGGCCCCAGCAACAGCCCCCACCGCAGCCTCAGCCGCAACAACAAGCTACGCGCGGAAGAGGCTTCAATCTCAATCACCGCCAAGCCCAGAATGACAACAATGTTGTCAATGGTACGTTTCTCGTTAATGGTATTTATGCTTCATGTTTATTTGATACTGGTGCCGATAATTGTTTTGTATCGTTAGAATTCGAAAAAGTTTTAAAATGTAAGCGCGCTAAACTCCCAAAGACTTTCGATGTGGAAGTCGCCACCGGAAGAACCTTACCATTAACTCCGTTTTACGTGGTTGTAATCTCGATCTCCACAACCATGTCTTCTCGATCAATCTCATACCTATGCAATTAGGAAGCTTCGATATCATAGTAGGCATGGATTTTCTTCGTGAGAATCATGCTGAAGTTGTATGCTTCGATAAAATGATTCGCTTCCCCCTTCCGAATGGTGATCAACTTCATGTTTATGGTGAAACGCCCTCAAAGAAGTTGATGCTTTTGTCATGTACTCGAGCACACAAATGCTTGCAAAAGTGATGTGTTGCTTTCCTCATCCATATCGTGAACCCGGAGAAAGAAAAGAAGACTTATAAAGATGTTCCCGTTGTTTGTGAATTTCCTAAAGTTTTTCCCGACAATTTACCAGGTTTACCCCCTACTCGAGATGTTGAATTCCGTATCGATTTAATTCCAGGCGCTACTCCCGTTGCTAAAGCTCCTTATCGCCTCGCACCATCCGAAATGCGCGAGCTATCAAGCCAACTTCAAGAGCTTCTTGATAAAGGTTTCATACGCCCGAGCACTTCGCCATGGGGCGCTCCTGTCCTTTTCGTGAAAAAGAAGGATGGATCGTTCCGTATGTGCATCGATTATCGTGAACTTAACAAACTCACGATAAAGAACCGCTATCCTCTTCCCCGTTTCGACGACTTATTTGATCAGCTTCAAGGTGCTACTTGTTTTTCTAAGATCGATCTTCGTTCCGGTTATCATCAGTTACGCGTGTTGGAAGAAGACATTCCTAAAATCGCCTTTCGTACCCGCTATGGCCATTTCGAATTCGTGGTCATGCCTTTTGGTCTTACCAATGCACCCGCGGTTTTCATGGATTTGATGAACCGTGTGTGTAAAGCTTTCTTAGATCGATTCGTCATTGTTTTAATCGATGATATCCTTATCTATTCGAAGTCGAGAGACGAACACGCGCGCCATCTCCGTTAAGTCCTCGAACTTCTTCAAGGAAATCGCCTTTATGCTAAGTTCTCTAAGTGTGAATTCTGGCTCGAAGAAGTCCAATTTCTCGGCCACATCGTTAATAGTCAAGGAATTCACGTCGTCCCTGCAAAGATTGAAGCCGTCAAGAGTTGGATTACACCGAAGAATGCTTCTGAAATCCGTTCATTTCTTGGATTGGCGGGTTACTACCGTCGATTCATCGCCGACTTCTCGAAAATCGTCGTTCCGCTTACTGCTTTAACTCATAAAGACAAACCTTTCGTTTGGGAAACCAAGCAAGAGGAAGCCTTTCAAACTCTCAAGCATATGCTATGCAACGCTCCCGTTCTCGCTCTACCCGACGAAAACGATGATTTCGTTGTTTACTGCGATGCCTCTAATCTTGGTCTTGGTTGTGTTCTCATGCAACGAACAAGGTTATCGCGTATGTGTCTCGACAACTCAAGATCCACGAAAAGAACTACACTACCCACGATCTCGAACTCGGTGCAGTTGTTTTTGCACTGAAGATATGGCGACACTACCTTTACGGTACTAAGTGTACGGTCTTCACCGACCATAAGAGCTTACAACACATCTTTAATCAAAAAGAACTAAACATGCGACAACGACGATGGGTTGAACTTCTCAACGACTACGATTGTGAGATACGCTACCATCCCGGCAAAGCAAACGTCGTCGCCGATGCTCTAAGTCGACGAAGCTATGTATATGGTATTCGTGACTCTCAAGCTTGTGCTAAACTGAAACCCTCATCCGTGCCGCTCAATTCGCCTGCTTTAACGAGAATACCCTTCAAGACGAATGAAATGTGGTGCCGAAACTCAGCTTGTATCTAAATCTGATGGTATTTATTACTATCTCGATCGTATTTGGATTCCTACTCGTGACAATCTTCGTGAACTGCTAATGACCGAAGCTCACAAATCTCGATATTCCATTCACCCCGGTGCCGACAAGATGTACCAGGACTTTCGTCCTAAGTATTGGTGGTCGGGCATGAAAAAGGATATCGCCTTGTACGTCTCAAAATGCTTAACTTGTTCGAAGTTAAAGCCGAACATCAAAGGCCCTCTGGTTTACTCAAACAACCCGAAATCCCGATGTGGAAGTGGGAGAGTATAGATATGGACTTTGTTACTAAACTTCCGCATACTTCATCCGGTCACGATAGCATTTGAGTTATCGTTGATCGTCTTACTAAACCCGCGCACTTTATTGCTATACGAGAAGACTTTAAGGTCGAACGGTTAGCCCGAATCTA
The DNA here is from genome assembly GCA_947069175.1 of Scalesia atractyloides. Classification (NCBI taxonomy): domain Eukaryota; kingdom Viridiplantae; phylum Streptophyta; class Magnoliopsida; order Asterales; family Asteraceae; genus Scalesia; species Scalesia atractyloides. The sequence continues at coordinate 89,419,256 of CAMTDV010000022.1, forward strand.
TACCGACGAAGTTATATGTCGACACGGGACGCCTCGTGACATCATCTCTGACCGCGACGGTCGTTTTACCTCGCGTCTCTGGGAGACTTTTCAGTCCGCTCTCGGTACTACACTTAATCTAAGTACCGCTTTTCACCCTCAAACTGACGGTCAGACTAAGCGCACGATCCGCACCCTCAAAGACATGCTTCGTGCGTGCATCATAGATTTGGGTGGTAACTGGTATACGCATTTACCTTTAATCAAATTCTCGTACAATAATAGTTATCATACCAGCATTCAAATGGCTCCTTTTGAGGCACTATATGGAAGAAAATGTCGATCGCCTATTACATGGCACGAGATCGAAGAAACACAAATCACCGGTCCCGAGCTAATTCAAGAAACAACGAACAAGATCCTCCAAATCAGAGTCTTTTGAAAGCTCGGAGTCGTCAAAAGAGTTACGCCGATAAACGCCGCAAGCCCCTACAGTTCGAAGTGGGAGATCACGGTCTCCGAAAGGTTGCACCTTGGAAGGGAGTGGTCCGCTTCGGCAAGAAAGGAAAGCTAGCGCCTCGATACGTTGGCCCCTTTAAGATTCTGGAAAGAATCGGTAAAGTAGCCTATCGTCTCGAATTACCGGAGGAACTTAATAATGTACATCCGACTTTCCACGTGTCTAACCTCAAGAAATGCTTCGCCGAAGAAAATCTCCATGTACCTCTTGAAGATCTGCAAATCAACGAGACTCACCATTTCGTGGAAAAGCATGTGGAAATCATGTACAAGAGACCAAGAAACTCCGACACTCTCGCATCCCTATTGTGAAAGTCCGATGGGAGGGAAAACGTGGTGCCGAGTTTACTTGGGAATTGGAAAGTGATATGAAGGCCAAGTACCCGCATCTCTTTGTTACGGCCACGGCCTAATTTCGGACGAAATTCCCTAAAGTAGGGGAGACTGTAACAACTCGGAAATTCGTTGTTATCTTTTTACTTGTTTTTATCGCTGTACTCCATTTGTAATTCCGAGATTCGGTTAATAATAAAGTTTATGTTAATTAATTATGGGTTGTACGTTATTATCGCATCTAATCGCTTATTAAATCGCATCGCTAATCTCATCGCATCGCAAATCGCAATTGTTTATGTGGTTTTATATTATTTATGTGTTATGTGTGTTTGTGGTTATGTTTACGCTCGCCATCACATCGCTCTCGCACACTCGAATCGCTAAATCGCTCTATTATATCAAGTATAACGCTTAACGCTTTAATTTAACGTTTAATATAACTAACCAATACGAACCGAATCACCAAACGAACACTTAATGCGAAACAAACGAAGAAAACCCAACATTGGGTCAAGTTCGCTCAAACTTGGACACCCCAAGTTCGGCCGAACTTAACTGGCCAAAACAAATTCTCCTTTTTAAACTCAAGTTCGCTCAAACTTGTCTGAATCCTTAGAGATTCAGCAAGTTCGGCCGAACTTGACTGAATTCTCTTGAAAAAATCTAGCAAGTTCGCCCGAACTTGCATGAATCTCATGCAAGTTCGACCGAACTTGGTCTCCATCAGCTTTCATCTTGCCTTCTCCTATAAATACCAAGCTCTGTTCACTCATTTGAACTTGCTGCAAGTTCGCCCAGAGCTCTCAAAACCCGAAACCTTCGTGTTCTAAGTAAGAATCAACCTGATTTCACTGCAACAACGTTTATCAACGATCTACAAAGGTTTACAACGATTTTGGCACAAGGCGTAGCCTTCGTTTTCATCAAAACTCATTCTTTTACGAAAACCTTCGTCTTTTTCTTCAAAAACTTCTGTTTTAAGCTTAGATCTACACAATACGAGTTCGTTTGGCGATAGTAAAGACTTCCCAAACACAAGATCTGCAAGATCTCGGCTTGTAAGTGATAGATCTGAGAAAAACCTTTGAAAACCATTGATTTCTACACAAGATACGGACTTTTGATGATGTTTTGTTCATTTTCTAATATTAAACGAAGCATCTATCATTCAAGATCCCAGATCTGGAAGCACAAGGATGTTTATCTCGGTTTACACAAGCCGGACTAATCCGAACGAACCCCGAGTTTGCCCGGATTAGCCCACGCTTTTGTAAAACGGCTAAAACAGCTCTAAAAGACCTCTCCGACCTAAGTTTGCTTAGTAGCACAGGGTTGGAGGGATGAACACTCGATTTTCCTCATCAAACGACGCGAAAACGCAAGATTTTGGACCCGAAAACATCAACTTCGCTCGAGGATCACCAGCTTATCAGGTCAAGTTCGACCGAACTTGTACCCATTTGGGTCAATTCGACAGAACTTGAGTGTTTCTTCACCAAGTTTCTTGCAAGTTCGCCCGAACTTGCCTGGTTTCTTAGGAAACCATACAAGTTCGACCGAACTTGCCAAATCAGTAAGGTTTTTCTTACAAGTTCGCCCGAACTTGACAAGTTTCTTAGGAAACTCAACAAGTTCGAGCGAACTTGACTCTAAACCCACCAAAACCCAGCAAGTTCGCTCGAACTTGTGTGTTTACACGCAAGTTCGCCCGAACTTGGCTACTGCCCAACCAAGACTTAACCGTTTCAGCTTTTCGGAGACTGATGCACTTCCGTTCGCGTATGCAGGCTGATCCGGCGCTCTTCTCGACTCTTCTCAGATCTCTAATCTTACCTAATACGCACCCACAGTGAGTATACTTGACCCATTTTCGCTTTAACGCACTTTTTGGGTGTTACATACGTTCTTATATTAAAATCACACCACAAAGCAAAACTGTTTATCACACGCGAATAATCTGATTGTATATGCTCAATACGTGATACTAGAAACATGTGACTAGTGCTTGTTTTCGTTAACTTGCCTCCTTAGCTAGTATGGTACTATAGTGTGGCTTATACCCGACGGGGTCTAGTTAGGATGGACGCGCAAGCCTTCTCACGGTAGTTAGCATGAGAAATGAGCCTATGTTATGTTAAGTGTTTTGGTGTATCATGATATGTAATTAGATTGTTTCGCAAATGCTTTCTCGACTATGCTAGTATTACTTAAACCTGTATGCTCACCTTTACTTAATTGTATTGACTTGTATTTTAACGTATGTAACAGGATAAGGATTTTGTAGCTTGGATGCTTGGATGTGGCTTGCGTAGTTTAGTTTTGTTTTATTTTGTTTAGTTCCAAGTGTAATAAATCTAGGGGATATAGAACCTTGTTGTTTTTGTGGGAGAACTTAGATTCTGTAATGATTGTTTAAAATGTTATGTTAATGGTATGGGACGCTAATGGTTGAATGATATTGTTAAATGATTGTTATGGAATTCTCACAAGACAATCTGGTCGCCTAGTGCCACTACCCTGATGATTCCGCCATAGGTTGGTGTGTGACATCAATAGCCGGTGTGTAACCGGACGTGGAAAACGGATTCGGGTCGGGTTGTTCGGGTTGAACAGGTTCGGGTTGTTTGGGTTGTTCGGGTTGAATGGGTTCGGATTGTTCGTGTTGAAAGGATTCATGTTTTTTTTATAAAAAGATAAGAAATTTTTAAAGTGGATGAGAAGAGTGGGTGGATTTTGGATGAATGTGGTATAAAAAATGGGAGGTTGAATGGTATTTAAATTTAAAAAAGACAATATTTTATTAAAATAGCCGTTGGGTAACGGCTTTTTTTCGAAAAATGTGCCAAAAATTGAAGCGGCAAGGGCGGCAGGGAAAGGTCGGGTGTGCCACGGCCGGGCCAAGGGGGCGGTGTTGGAGTCCGGCGCCGGACATGGCCGGGCATGGGCCGACCCCATACCGTCTGGTCTTATCTTCCAGCCTGGTTGCGATGGATCAAAGTCCCACCACCACATTCCATCTTGATTGATTAAATCCCGTAAATAACATAGAAAAGATTGTTCATTAAGCTAGAGATATTATTTGTCATATGTGTGTACAACTTAAGTCCCATCAAAGCAAGACGACAACCAACACACATAACATATATATATATATATATATATATATATAGAAAACTCACTTGTGGTAAGAAAACCTAGGAAACTCAAAGCTCCTGACATTTTTTTTTGAAAAAAAAAATTACACATGTAATATCCATGTTTTTAAGGGTTTCGAGCAAAAAAAAATCAAAAAAACGCCGAGTGGATATTTTAAAAAAATAAACAAGTTTTTGTGTAACATAGGTTACATTCATGTGTTACATATGTTACAGTCACGTTGCTGAAAACTTGTTTATTTTTTAAAAAAAATATCCACTCGGTGCTTCTTTTTTTTTGTTCAAAACCCTTAAAAACGTTATATTACATGTGTGATTTTTTTCAAAATCAAAAAATTTCGGGAGCTTTGAGTTTCCTAAGTTTTCTCAATTACAAGGGTTTACTCCATATACTTTAATTATATATATATATACATATATATATATATATATATATAATATATATATATATAATTAATGGATTAGTAGTGTGTGGTGTTAAAAACAAGTGGGGATGAAAAGGTAACACCATATTGTAGTGTTTTATATGATTTGAAGATCGAAAAAGGAAGGTGATGGATGGTACTTGGATCATATCTAATTAAATAGTTTATTTCCCAAACCATCACTATGTTGGCCAAGTTGTTAAAGTGCTTTGCATGTTTGTAATTTTATAATATTCCCACTCCAAACTTTTATACCTTGTTTTACAAACAAAGCAAATAACTTGTTTACGGCTCAAAATTAAAACAAACACTGACGGTTTTTTTTTTCTTTTTAGATTGGTTGAATACAAAACGAGATATGTCCCCCCTAAAAGAAAGTTATATATGCTAAAAGATGGATACATATATACATGTGATATATATTGTATCGTATTAATAGTTGTGCCACCAAAAGGAGTTGCACACCATCACTATCAACAAACCTATCTAGCTTTTCAGGAGCCACCCACATCAGACAATGGCAACTCCTTCCTTACAAATAAATAATTTTTAATTTTTCAGGAGGATATATTGGATAACTACTTCAACAGTAATAATACAAATAATTGTTTCAAAAGTCAGAACAGTTACAATCATTATTATTTTTTATAAGAAAAAAACCAATGAATTAATAATAATTTGTTCGGTTAATGATCTTTCTTGCTATCATATATCTAAACCAAACAATATATATACTTTACAAGACAATATTATTTGTATGAACAAATTAATTTAGAAGTTAATTCATCAAAATAGAGGCTAGCTTTTAAAAGTGTACTAAAAACATCTCCCTGGTCTCACATACCATGTTTTTAAGCGAAAACACGTCTCTCTTCTTCAATCCATGTGAAGTAAAAACTTATGAAAAACCTACACTGAGATGCTCAAGGGAATGCAGACAGACAGACAATTCGATCAAAGTAAAAAGGAAGAGGGGTAATTAAAATATGACATCACATTAAATACCACATGACTTCTATATATATATATAACGTACTACTTTATATGTTTAAACACTCACCTGCAAAAATACTACTACAAAAAGGAAAAACGTTATGAGCGACTAATGAAATGTTCCCAAACATGAGACATTTATGGCCATGAGAGATCCTTGACCCAGTTACACTCATCGTTGCTGAAATAGAAGCCGTCTTCCTTAACCAACCACGAGCATTTCCTAATTAGACTACTTCCACTAATACACCTGGGCACCTGAAACGCTTCAAACTTCTTTCTGGTTTGATCCCATTTCATGGTGCACTTGTAAGCTGGGGTGGGGCTCCAGATACTGAGTCTAGTCTCCCAAGTGTAGTCGTCACCTTCTTGAAGAGCTCGACCGCCTATATCATCATCGTCTTTTGAGGAGGCACACCAGATGACAAGAGGGAGAGAAGAGTTGTTTGTGAAACCGTTAACAACACGAATTTGGTATGTAATACCATCAAAGGATAAGTATTTTAATTCAGGCTTTGAGGACATGAAAACTATGTATGAAACTAACAAGAAAAGCAGGAAGAAGATTTGCCATTTTTTCATCATGTTTGTTTGGTTTTGAATGATTATTTACGACTGAGAGTTGTATTTATAGAGGGAGATGGGAGTTGGCATGGCTATAGCCAGGAATATATATATATATATATATATATATATATATATAATATATATATATATATATAAATGTCAACTAAGGGATAAAATAAAAGTAGTTAAACTCACTTAAACTTTAAAAAAGATAGCTAAAGGATGCATGCCACTCAACTTTTCATTTTTAATATCCCTTAGTTGATCATGTAAAATAAGTTATTTTTATATAACTTTTACTTTATATATTTAGTTGATCATGTAAAATAAGTTTTATATAACTTTTACTTTATATATTTTCTTAAGAAATAATTTCATATATGTTTATACATCTAACTAAGGGTGGCTAGTTAATCGTTTGAAAGCCTAGAATTAATATAAAAACACGTACGTACGTACTCCAAAAATCTTGTGAACCTATCAGTTTCATTTCTCTTAGGTTTGCTAGTTGTTCAAAAAGAAATTAAATTTCTAAGTCAAACTTAAAATATACGTGAGAGAATTTGTTCTAAACCCGCGCATTAATTATTAGGGGAATTAAGATAACCCAATAAGTAAAGGTATGTAATGTTCTCAAAATAATCAACTACAATACAATACCTCCTCAATACAAATGACAAGTAACAAACTAAATATACAACTATATAACTAGTTAACAATGTAACCAACGTGCAACTTGAACCAAGAAGTGTTAAAACGAGTAGATGAAACGTCAACTAGCTAAGTAGTAGTACATTCATATCGAACAATAAACATCTGAGTTAAAACCATATCTCAAACAAAATGAAATCAATCTCAAGGAGTTTCATGCATGCACTGATGAAACCCGGATTGACTGCTCACATATATGGCACCAATATTGTCACACTAAACAAATAAATGGACAAGAGATGGGAATAGGAAGCTCACGTAAAATAAACGTTAAAATAATAAAAAAATACATCTAAATACCACAAAACTTTAGTTGTTTCACCAACTTCGTCTTTTGTATATATGATAGCAAAATTGCTAAAGTATTACTTTTGTAAACTTTTTTTTCTCAATAACATATGCAAATAGTTTTTTTGCGAAATGGATTTTGATGATCTCAACTTTAAGATATCTCAAGTCATACATATAATCCCAACTTTTAACATGTTTTTCTTCAATGATCTCATACTAATTAAAAGTTAACCCAGATAGTTTTGCTGACGTCGGCTGCTTATGTAGCATAAAAGTCAAAGTTTTGCAATGCGGGCTGCTTATGAAGCAAATAAGTCAAAGTTTTACAATATAGACTACTTATGCGGCAAATAAGCCAAAGTTTTTTATAACATAGACTGCTCATGTGGCAAAGTTTTGATGACATGGTCTTATGTGCCAATCCAGGCCAACAAAAACTAACTAGGTTAACTTTCAGTTAGTATTAGATAGCTAAAGAAAAATATGTTCAAAGTTAAGACTATCGGTGAGTTAGGATTAATCTCGATCTATTCTGGTACATTTATTTTCTTTACTTTACTAGTATGGTCCAATTACAGGTTTAATCTCGTTGTTCACTCATTTAAGAAACTATGGAAGACGATTAAGAAACTAACAAACAATTTATCGTTTATATCTCCTTGTTGTCTCAAAGAAACAAACACTATGTTAGTTGATTGATGAAAAGTAGCAAATCTATATATAGGAGAAGGATCCGTTAGGAACCACCCTTTATTGCGAGAACCGCGAGAACCAGTACGAACACATGGCAATTTTGTAATTATAACATGTTTCTGATAAAACACGTGTTCCTTCTTCCTTTTGTTAGTGTTCTCCATTCTAGGGTTTCAAGGTTTCATCAGTTCACGGGAAGAGGCATTCACGGTGGTTTCACGGCGGTGGAGAGGCGTTCACGGTGGTTTTCATGGCAGAGAGGTAGTCGGCGTTCACATATTTCATGGCGGTGGCAGTCAGCACAGTGTTTACGATGGCATATGGCGTCTTCTGATTCATCACGTGTCGATTCTCATACATCTGATGATCCTCCTCATACATTGTTCCTCAGGTAACCCTAATCGTGCCATTCCTCCTACCATTTTTCCTTCTGTATCCTTAATGGTGCCGCACTCCTCAATGATTCTGATCGTGTTGCCCTAATTACGAATGAAATACTCGATTACGAATGGATGAAGAATTTTTGATCTATTATTATGTTCTTACTGCAACAATATTGATTAATACGAACTTTGGAGCACTAACCTCAATTATACAATGAATTTTGAAATGTCTGATGGTAAAATCGATGTTCGTATGACGAACAGTTTATGGTGTATCGTTATCACTATGACGAAGAACGAAGACGTTATGACGAAGACGAACTACCGAGAACTGCTGATGCTTGAGAACGAGAACTGCTGATGCTTGAGAACTGAGAACTGCTGATGCAATTCGAGTGACAGGTGTGATTTTTGTATTAAAACACCATCCTGCACATGTGCATCACTTTACAATTACCATATAACTACACCATCCTGCACATGTGCAACACTTTACCATCACCCTATAACCATCACCAATAATCTACATCCTGCACATGTGCAGCACGTTACCATTACCCTATAATCATCAACAATAACTTGTTTATCATTTATACAACATTCTTACACATAACATTCACCTTATTAAATATCACTTTTTTTACCATTTCTTTATTCACTTTTTAACATTCTTTCTATATTCAAGAACATTCATACAGAATGAAGCTGCATCCATGTACACTTGGCAAATTTGTAAATATATTAGGTTACTCACACTTCTTTTTCATATCACTGATCACACCGATCTGACGACTAGCATATTAGGGTTTGACCACCATTCACCACCATTCACGGCGGAGGCATCCATGGCTACCTAATCGACGTTAACACACCACCCCCACCACCACAACGACAACTACTATGACTATAACTCCATCAATGACGTACTCAAGTTGACTAACCACCGTTCACAGCTAGTTCATGTGAGTATGTTTTATTATTGAATCTTAATTAGTTATATTGTTGCTTAATTTAGTTTATGTTTTTAATCACATGTATCATTACTGTTTAATTTGTTTTTAAAGTTTTATTTACATGATTATTTTACATCATGCCGGGGCTGTTGGAGGCTATCGAAAATGGTGACCAGAGGTGTGAGATAGTGGTGACAGTGGCATGATGTGTTCTGAACTGGGCCATTAAACAAAACTGATGCCACTGATGTGTTTGAAACAGTGCCCATTTGAACTGAATATCAAACATGTCATGTCCTACTCTTAGTAGTAGGAAAGTGTGATTTTATTTTCACACATAGGCGGTTGTGTAGGTATTTGATGGATGAAATCGGGTTCAGCACTCAGAGATGAACCAGATTTCAGAGTATCACCATTCATGTACATGGCTAAAGGGACGTTGGATTCTGCTGTGAGGTGCTCTATTGTTAAAATTCTGTTTCTTTTTTTCTAATCCTTTTAGTTGAAAAAGTATACATATAAAGTAGAAACTATATTATATCATATTAAACAAGTCAGATACATAACCATAATAAAACAGTAGATAGTGTTTGGATGTGTTTGCATTTGCTCTCTTAATGTTTGAGATTGGTAAGAAGTCCTGAGGTTTCAACAGTCGAGCTTTCTACACTTTCCTCGTACATTGCATATTAGGTAAGGTCGATTTTAGTTCACTATGATCTTTTGAGTTTTTTTTAAGAGGGAATACGAGTGTGTGAATGGTTCACTTTTATAACTGAACCATAATTAGAAGTTTCGGATATACTGAAAACTATTAATTCGTTTATTTTTTGTTTATAAGAAAGAACCTTTAACAGTTAATGAGAACCTTAATAGTGCAGGTACTAAATAATATACAAGTAGTGCGAGTATATGTTTTTCATGCTAATTTTGTACTCTTTTGGCTTTCTTTTTTTATGGCATTTTAGATGATCTTTTTGATACAAGACTGGAGGTGCAGCAGTCAGAGATGTTTTAGAGGAACACTTTTGGCATCAGATATTGGAACACAATATCTTTAGGATGCTTCAATTAAGCAGGCTCTCTCTAAATGTATTATGCCTCTCTAAATGGTATTCGAACAATGTCTATGATGATGATACATTCATCGAACAATGTCTGTGATGATGATACACTTCATCACTGCCTGCCGCAAAGTACTAGACTATTTTAACATTAGTTTAAAGATTAAAGCAAGCAATTGAGTTAGCTTGGTATTGTATTTGAACCAGTTTTGAAAAACTGTGTATGTTAATTAAACAAAATAGTTATATTTGGTTTGTTTGTTTTGGCGTAAATTGTAGCTGATTAATTTTGTGCATTTTAATAAAGTAATTGTTTATTTTATTTGTGCATTTTGGGCAGATTAGGAATATGGTATTCACTTTGCGTGGGTGGGTCATGTTATTTGTTTTGGACTTTCATTTTGTGTGGTTTATTTGTTCATATTAGATGGCTCACATGGAGTTGGCTTTGGTGTTTTTTGGGAGGTGGGATGATTCATTTTGGGCGTTTAATTACCCACCTAGAATACGTTTTCATATTTTCCAGCGAACAATGCACATGTGCATACATGTTTAATGTTTCACTACACATTGTTATTGTTTCGACTAATGCACATGTGCATACATGAATATTTTAACTTCATATAATCTGCTTGCCTTTACATATACATCAACATATGTAATGTGGTACCCCATACCTAATAGGGTACCACATACACTCCACATGGTTATTGTTTCGAACAATGCACATGTGTATACATGTTTAATGTTTCACTACATATTGCTATTGATTCGACCAATGCACATGTGCATACATGAATATTTTAACTACACATAATCCGTTTTCCTTTACGTATATATCAACATATGTAATGTGGTACCCCATACCTCATAGGATACCACATACACTCCAAATAATCCGTTTTCCTTGTATATATCACACAAGTTTTGTGTAACAACCAGTATATATAACACCCTTATCATAAGGAAGGAATCACATAATCCAAACAACAATCATTATTGCACATATGCATTATTGGCATATACTATACTAAACAACATATTACATCCTAAATTAACAAATATAACCATTGTAATACATTATACAATATTGTAATACGAATATGTATGCTATATCAATCTTTGCGCATGTGCAGTACCAATATTTTCTCTACCAAACAACATAATACATCATATATTAACAAACATGATCATATGTATTCCATGTCCACAAACTACCTACACATAACATTTGCATTAGTTCACAACCTCACACCTTCTGCCCTTCTTTCCATTTAGTAAGCATCTTCCCAACACTCCTCCTCTTTCAACGCCTCTTAGCCTATCATTTTCTGATATTTTTCATCTGTCAACCTAATAATCAAATATGTCCTTGTTGTCAATTCACGTTCCGTTTCGAATATATTTTTCCTGCATACATTACATATAGTACATCAATTATTTCATGTATGTACATGTGCAGTAAACATATTACATACAATATGTACGTTTTTTATGTTTTAAAGTAATAAAGCACGTGTGAATATGCCGTAATACATTTATATTAACTTAATCTGGCAAAATATGCATATGTGCATAAATATGCACTTGTGCATTAACATGACTGACCTTATCAACATGTTTGCTTCAATAAAAAAATTAACCCTTACCAAATCAAATTTCGTACTACTACGACCAATCATATTTAACATTAATTACTAACAAATCTATTATGTCAAAATATGCACATGCACATCATCATAAATGACATTGTTAACATGTTCTAGCAAACTACGCACATGTGCATAACTATGCACATGTACATTAACATGAATGACCTTATTAACCTATTATAGCGAATAATTCAAATGTGCATAATTATACGCATATGCATCAATATGATTGACATTATTAAACTAATATGGCAAGATATACAGATGTGCATAGCTATTTAAAAGGTTTGCTTCAATAAAAAACTCTAACCCTCAACAAATCAAACAACATCGTGCTTTTTACTTGTCCTATTCCTTGTATTTGTTTCTCCTGCAATAACTGCACATGACATCAAACAACATCGTTCAAAATGAAAGTAACGATTGGATGCACATGTGCATATACTACCAACTGCATCATTGACTAATAACCAACCTTTTTTTGGCTTTTCGTTTAACACTTCTGTATTCGCATTCCTGATCATCTGGCAGTTTTGTTGCCCCTTCGTCATTCTATCTCAACACAAATGTTATTTTCTTTGCTTTCTTTTCCTTTTTTTTACCGACAATAATTATTGAAACATAATATAACCAAACATGCAATTTCAATTAGTATGTGCATTAAACAACTTTCTTCATCACCGTAAACGATATGCATTTGTGCATCTATATGCACTTTGTGCATCTATATGCACATGTGCATCACATGCCATTGTCATTATGCACTTGTGAATCAATATGCACATGTGCATCCCATATTCTTATAATAATATTTAAAATCAATCCATATGTAAAGTTCAATGTTATGTGCTCAAATTCAATATGCACATATGCATCACTTTAAACAACAACATCAACAGAATCTAATTACACAAAATCATAAACATGTATATTAAACAAAACTGCTCATGTTCGTTATGCACATGTGCGTCACATGAAACAATAACACCATCATATTCTAATTACACAAAATCACAATAACACCATCATATCCTAATTACAGAAAATCACGTATCTTACACAAAACTGCTCAAGTTCACTATGCACGTGTGCATTACCTAAAATAACAACACCAGCATATTCTAATTACACAAAATCATCTACACATATCCTGAACAAATCTGCTCAAATTCACTGTGCACATGAATGATATTATTAACTGTATTTGCTTAAATTCACTATGACACACTCATTGAATCATCTATTCTTATAATCACGATGCCCTAATTACAAACTGATTAAAAATCCACAATGCTTATAATCACGTTGCCCTAATTACGAATGGATGAAGAATGTACTATCGATGATTATGTTCCTAATATATATTATACGACTAATTTTGGACTAACTTTGGGAACTAACCTCGATTATATGACTATCTGCTGGTAAAATCTCAAATCTGAGATAAAATCTCATTCAGATGCTTCGATATGGTGAACTGATGATGGGGAAATGATGATGTATTCGAGACGATGATGTAATCGACGAACTGTTGAGTATTGTTGAGGGATTCAGGGACGAACTGTTGAATATTGTTGAGAGATTCAAGTTGAAGGTTGATAAATGTTGAGAAATCTGGATCTATTCAGAGGTTGGGGGAAAGTGGACGTATAAGTTTTAATTAGATGTAATTTAATTTGTGTTTGAAGTCCGATGCATTAAAAGTTCCTTGGTATTTACAAAATTTCCCCATGTTCACATTGGTTCTCGCGGTTCTCGCAATAAGGGTGGTTCTTGTCACACCCTGACCCGCAGCGGAAATGGTAATCGGGGCATGATTGGGTTTTCATCAAAGCTCATGACATTTACTATAAAGTTTCATATTTATTATTTCTTTTTAAAGAAGAAATTACAATAAACATACAAGCACAACATGTTCAAATACATTTTTCATGACTTCTTTATTTTTCTTCTAAGGCAATTTCCTATGTGTTCCTTGCTTCAACATGCCCACATGTATCATGTGTAAAAATAGGGTTTTGGGTCAACAAAAGTTGGCGAGTGAATCTTATGAAAACATTTGAACGAATTTGTTTTATTGGTTATAAAAAGGTGCATAACCACATATGAGTATACGTAAATGTAAATTTAATCACAATACACATAATATCAATTAATGCACACGCACACACCAAATGATGAACAATGAGATCAAGGCTCAATCAAACAGAGCCGATCTAATGAGGCACGCGATGTTCAACTCGTCTCCAACGAGGAACTAATGGGCCTAATGAATGATTTGCACGCAACTTGACAAAATGTAAACACACATCACAACAAACAACATTTACATCACACGTTTAGATCATATAATGGTAATAGCACAAGTTTGAATAAACGAAATAAATAAAGCGACACATGATACACCCCAAAACATGAATAAAAAGGGGAATTTGTAAGAATTCACTCACAGTGGGTGCGTTGCCTTGGTTGATAAAGAGTACGCACGAATTTAAGATTTAGCCGACGAAGTAAACTAAGATAAATAATAACGTAACAATTCGATAAATAAATAAAAGTTAATATTTTTAATTAATACTTTTTATTAGATGTTTAGGTTATTTTTGTGAAATTTATACAAATTTTGTAGGCTTTAAATCCTTATTTTTAAGTATGTTTAACTAATTTTTAAAAATAAAAAGGATTTTAATTATAAAAAAAATTACCCCCTTTTTCCCAGGGTTGACTGGTCAACGACCGGTCAGACTCGTTTATTATAGGCAGCGTGTGAGGTTCGAACTTGTGACCTCCCGTATGCGTGCACGCAGCTCTACCAACTGAGCTACGTGTCTAACCCGAAATAAACTCTATTTTATTTTTATAATATATATATATATATATATATACTAACTAGCTTTAACTTTATTTTGTTTTTATTAAAAAGGATTTAATATGACCAAAACCGGTTACAACTGCCCGGCTCGAACTCGAGACCTACAATTCGTGTGCACACAGCCTAACCAGTTGGGCTGGGTGTCTAACCTGTATTAACACTGAATTATATTAAATTTATATACATGCTATGAGTTGATCTGAATAAGTTTAAAAAGTGTTGGCTTTATTTCAGAAAATCGGAGACATGTGCGACTCGAAATCCGGAACGTGTGCTTTGTTATTGCACACAGTCCACCACTGGACTGTGTGTCTAACCCGATTAAAACACCATATTTAATTATACTTAAACACTAAACAAACTTCATCTTCTTTCATTAAAACCCAGACATAGAACCCGTCTGATAACTTGATTAAACAGTTTTGATTAACTTTTTAAAACAACTAAATACTTACAACAGATATCAAAAAGTTTTAGAGACTATACCGATTGAAGAAACGTTACGTTTTTTTTTTGTTGTTGAAAATTCCGGCGAATAACTGAGGATTCCGGCGACTTGCAGGGACAGCTTCAGAGTGTTTTAGCGAGAGTTTAAGAGAGAGTTTGAGATTGAACGAGTTTTAGAACTGGTTGAAGTTGCTATTTATAGGCAAATGATTGCCAAGTTTACGGTTTTAAAATCTTGATTTTGAAATCATTGATTTCAATTGGTTTCATATCAAATTGATTTGTCTTGCGGTTATAACTGATTTTCAACATCAGTTACACACGCTTTCTCAACCGGAAACCAATAATTTATCGTGATTGTTTGATTTGAGCTTGTCGGGCGTTACTGATTTAGCCAAAATTCGAATTTGTAGGCTGACCTTTGATTGAGTATAAAATATAGTTGTTTTGGTTTTAGAAACAAGTGGTGTGTGTGGCTCGGTGGTCTATGCTGTGTGTGTGTTTGATGGGGACCCGGGTTCGAACCCGGTTGCCCTATTGTATTTATTTTTAGTATTTTTAACCTTATTTATTAACTTTATTATTTCTATTTAATGTTTTAGTTCTTTTTAATTTATTTATAAACTATAAATTAAGAACTCGGATTAAGTGGTGAAAAAAAATACTTAACAAGACTTCAAATTTAATACTTGATTTATTTGAACGAATCGGGTTTTGAAACCCGTCTTACACGAATGTCACAGTATCCCCTACTTTTAGAAATTTCGTCTCGAAATTTAAGTAGAAGTGGTAGTTAGGAAAAGATGTGGGCATTTTTTTTCACGCATTGGGTTTTCGTGTTCGACTCTCAATGTACTCTGACTGAATATCTTTTAACATAAAAGAGAGGTATGATGCTTGGTTTTGACGCATATATAACTTGAGGAGTGTGAAATTTTGAATTCTAATAGTGGCGGTAACGTTCCTAGTAAGGGTTGTATACCCTGCTACAGGAATCGTTTTTTGATGCCTAAGATGAAAAGCGTTGATGCATAGAGTTGATTGACTGGATATGATCTCATGCATAAGAGTTTTGAGAGAATTGATGCGTTGAAATGAAAAGGTTATACCAAAACAAAAACTTCAACTATGTCAATATTAAAACCTACACGGAACTTCTCATAACCGCCTGATAATGCTTTTGATCCTGTGACAAGAATACTTATATATAGGAAGTACCAGCAGCGTATCCACCATATTCTTGTCAAATTTTCATTGGCTTTGTCCGTAAGTTACGATTAGTTCTATGTGATTCTAAAATCTACAAAACATACAAACACCACAGCCAAAGCTTGAGTCTCAAATCTGAAAGAATACATGACTGGATGACGACAGTACCTCTCTCGTTTGTTATGATAAAGGGGTCAGTCTCTGTAAAAGTGAGACACAACCCAACTTCTTTAAATGATGAGATCGAGATACGTCGAGATGTATGATGATATGAAAGTTAAATCAATGAGTAAAGATATAAAACAAAACTGTAATATCAATTCCCATTATAATTCTTGGATACATAAATTCCCAATTTACAACTGGGATACGTAAAGATTGAGATAACATAAAGAAAACATAAAAACTAGACGGTTGGAGTTGAGTCTTGATTCTTGGTGAGGGAAGGCTAGTTGGGTGGTTTGTTTGGGCCGTTATTATCTTCAACAGGATTGGCGTTGATGTTGTAAGCTCTTCCTCTTGCTGGTGGTGGAGCTGGGTTTGCTTGATTTGCTTGGTTAACTGGGTTTGCTTGAGCTTGGGCGTTTATGATGTTAACCAATCGGGGGCACGTGTTTCTAAAATGGGTAGGGTCCCCACAATTAAAGCAAGCTCGAACATGTGGAACCATGGGGTATTGAGGTTGTTGATATGATTGGATCATGTTTTGGGTAGGGGGTGAAGCTTGGTTTTGAGGGGTGCGACAAGTTTTGCTCAAATGATCATAACGCCCACAACTAGCACACAGTCGACAAGGTACGGTAGATGGATGGTGATAAAAACAGGTGTTGCATTGAAGGTGAGGTCCGATGTAAGGTTTCTTATTTGGGTAAGTAAAGTTGGGTGCTACTTGAGTGATTGGTATAGCTTGGAGGGGTACGGCTTGTGGAGCTGGTTGATTGCCTTGGGTGACAGCGAAATTTTGCCCATCTCGTTTTCTCTTAGAAGTGGGTTGAGAAGAGGATTCAGTCTGGGTGGAGTTTGAGGTTTTGGTTGATGCTTTATCCTTCTTCTTCTCCTCCTTGAAGTCTTTATTCCGTATGTGGTTTCCGGTGAGCTCTGTAGCTAACTCCATTGCTGCTTCCAAAGTTGCAGGTGTGGTACTTATTACAGGGTCTTGAATTTTTGAAGGAAGACCTCGAATGTAGTGTTCGATCAAACGGTAGAGGGGAGTGAACAAGTTGGGGACCATCTGATTCAACTCAAGGAATCTCTTGTTGTATGTGGTATGGTCGCCCTCCTTTTGTTTCAAAGAGTAGAACTCATCTTCTAATTTCTTGATTTCGCTTCTTGGACAGAAACGTCTTGTCATGATCTCCCTCAACTCTTCCCAAGTCAAGGTCATAGCATCCTCAGCACCTCGCTTGCCCTTCTCTGTATTCGACCATGTAAGTGCTACTCCGAACAAACGACCGGTAGCATATCGCACCTTGCGATCATCAGGGCAGTCGCAATTGAGAAAAGTGTTTTCCATATCCTCAAACCAATGGAGGTGAGCGGTGACACCTTCAGTCCCTTCGTATTTTGGAGGATCGCAGGATTTGAAATGCTTGAAGGTGCATTTAGTGGTGTTGAGAGGAGGGTTGGCGACATTTTGTCCTTCTAGATTGGTTGGGGTTATAGGATTGGCGACAAGGGCTTGTTGGACTTGAACTACGATGTTGGGTATTACGGCCGCCATTTGTTGAGCGATTTGGGCAGCCATGCGCTTGCGGGATTTTCCTGATCTCCTACCTCTATGAGAGTGACTAGAAGACATCTACAAGGAATACGTATCGAGAGTATGAGTTTGACGTTTTAGGTGTTATGTGTCGTATTTAGAAGTGAACATTCACAAAACAAATGAAGAAAATAAATTTGCTACATCCATAGGATGTCTTGGGCTTTGCTCATGTTTGGGCTCCCATATGTCCCCTTACTTGGCCTTGGTAGTCATGTGGGCCCCCATGACTACTGGGCTCGGGTAGGGTTCATATTGGTGTTGGCCTGTTAACACTTGCGCCACCCGAATGAAAATCATAAAACATGACAACAAAGTATAAGGTCGGAGGGTGTCCTGGTATGGACACAATGACAACTCAAAGTAGGGTTAGTTCGAACGACTTTTGGTGTGCATGCTTTGGCCTAATAGGTCATTCGTACTCTCATCGTTAGTCCCCAGGTAGGCAAACTAGTCCGTTATATTGGATTTATACGAATGCCAACCTAGACAGGACGTTTCGACTACCGGTACTTGTAACCTTCCAGTTACTACATGCCCGTCGTAGAACTCACTTTGATGAGATTGAAAAACGAAAAATGCCACAAAATCTTGAATAAAGGAAATATGAGAATGATTTGAATATGTGAACATTTGAAATATGCGTGATGAATGTATATGTAAGCATGTTATGTTTGAGAACAAGTATAACTCATTAAGTATCACACAAAATGATAGTGGTAGTGTTTGCATGCATTTGTGTGTGTAATAAATACGAAACAAATAAACATCATGAGTTTGCATGTAACCACATAAACAATTAAAATCTAATCAACTATGGTATAGGCTCTAAGGGTCTAATAACCTATCCTATATCCCTATAGTTAAAAGCTCTGATACCAATCTGTCACACCCTGACCCGTAGCGGAAATGGTAATCGGGGCATGATTGGGTTTTCATCAAAACTCATGACATTTACTATAAAGTTTCATATTTATTATTTCTTTTTAAAGAAGAAATTACATTAAACATACAAGCACAACATGTTCAAATACATTTTTCATGACTTCTTTATTTTTCTTCTAAGGCAATTTCCTATGTGTTCCTTGCTTCAACATGTCCACCTGTATCATGTGTAAAAATAGGGTTTTGGGTCAACAAAAGTTGGCGAGTGAATCTTATGAAAACATTTAAACGAATTTGTTATATTGGTTATAAAAAGGTGCATAACCACATATGAGTATACGTAAATGTAAATTTAATCACAATACACATAATATAAATTAATGCATACGTCCACACCAAATGATGAACAATGAGATCAAGGCTCAATCAAACGGAGCCGATCTAATGAGCCACGCAATGTTCAACTCGTCTCCAACGAGGAACTGATGGGCCTAATGAATGATTTGCACGCAACTTGACAAAATGTAAACACACATCACAACAAACAACATTTACATCACACGTTTAGATCATATAATGGTAATAGCACAAGTTTGAATAAACGAAATAAATAAAGCGACACATGATACACCCCAAAACATGAATAAAAAGGGGAATTTGTAAGAATTCACTCACAGTGGGTGCGTTGCCTTGGTTGATGAAGAGTACGCACGAATTTAAAATTTAGCCGACGAAGTAAACTAACCTAAATAATAACGTAACAATTTGATAAATAAATAAAAGTTAATATTTTTAATTAATGCTTTTTATTAGATGTTTAGGTTATTTTTGTGGAATTTATACAAATTTTGTAGGCTTTAAAACCTTATTTTTAAGTATGTTTAACTAATTTTTAAAAATAAAAGGGATTTTAATTATAAAAAAAATACCCCCTTTTTCCCAGGGTTGACTGGTCAACGACCGGTCAGACTCGTTTATTATACGCAGCGTGTGAGGTTCGAACTCGTGACCTCCCGTATGCGTGCACGCAGCTCTACCAACTGAGCTACGTGTCTAACCCGAAATAAACTCTATTTTAATTATATATATATATATATATATATATATATATATATATTATATATATATATATATATATATATAATATATATATATATATATACTAACTAGCTTTAACTTTATTTTGTTTTTATTAAAAAGGATTTAACATGACCAAAACCGGTTACAACTGCCTGGCTCGAACTCGAGACCTACAATTCATGTGCACACAGCCCAACCAGTTGGGCTGGGTGTCTAACCTGTATTAACACTGAATTATATTAAATTTATATACATGCTATGAGTTGATCTGAATAAGTTTAAAAAGTGTTGGTTTTATTTCAGAAAATCGGAGACATGTGCGACTCGAAATCCAGAACGTGTGCTTTGTTATTGCACACAGTCCACCACTGGACTGTGTGTCTAACCCGATTAAAACACCATATTTAATTATACTTAAACACTAAACAAACTTCATCTTCTTTCATTAAAACCCAGACATAGAACCCGTCTGATAACTTGATTAAACAGTTTTGATTAACTGTTTAAAACAACTAATCACTTACAACAGATATCAAAAAGTTTTAGAGACTATACCGATTGAAGAAACGTTACGTTTTTTTTTTTTTTTTTTTTTGAAAATTCCGGCGAATAACTGAGGATTCCGGCAAATAACTGAGGATTCCGGCGACTTGCAGGGACAGCTTCAGATTGTTTTAGCGAGAGTTTAAGAGAGAGTTTGAGAGATTGAACGAGTTTTAGAACTGGTTGAAGTTGCTATTTATAGGCAAATGATTGCCAAGTTTACGGTTTTAAAATCTTGATTTTGAAATCATTGATTTCAATTGGTTTCATATCAAATTGATTTGTCTTGCGGTTATAACTGATTTTCAACATCAGTTACACACGCTTTCTCAACCGGAAACCAATAATTTAGCGTGATTGTTTGAATTGAGCTTGTCGGCCGTTACTGATTTAGCCAAAATTCGAATTTGTAGGCTGACCTTTGATTGAGTATAAAATATAGTTGTTTTGGTTTTAGAAACAAGTGGTGTGTGTGGCTCGGTGGTCTATGCTGTTTGTGTGTTTGATGGGGACCCGGGTTCGAACCCGGTTGCCCTATTGTATTTATTTTTAGTATTTTTAACCTTATTTATTAACTTTATTATTTCTATTTAATGTTTTAGTTCTTTTTAATTTATTTATAAACTATAAATTAAGAACTCGGATTAAGTGGTGAAAAAAAATACTTAACAAGACTTCAAATTTAATACTTGATTTATTTGAACGAATCGGGTTTTGAAACCCGTTTTATACGAATGTCACAGTTCTCGCATGAACCTACCATATATATATATATATATAGGATTCGGTTCAAGAGATAACCAATCCCAGTTGCGAGAACCATGAGAACTCCTATCATCCAATAACGTATTTACAAATCACCCTTAACCAAATTAAATCGAAAGGGTATTTTAGTATTTTACTTTCCATATCACATATTTTCTCTCTTTTCTATTTAAAAGTCAACATGTCACATTTTTTCTCTCTCTTCTATTTAAAACTCAACATGTCACATATTTTCTCTCTCTTCTATTTAAAATTAAACATGAGATATCTATTAAGTCGTGATTTTTGGGTGAGTTCGTTTGGTAAGATCCTCAAATTTCGTAAACCCGAAATTGGGGTGTCGGGGGCGTAAAAAGATGTTTGGCGTAAAAAAAATTGCAAAAAAGTTGTTTTTAAAAAGTTTTTTGTAAAAATAAAATATTTTTGTTTGGCGTAAGATATATATTTTTTTGTAAAAAAGTTTAAACCCGTAAAAAATTGTTTTTTTGTAAAACAAAAAAAATTGTTTTAAAGTTTAAAACCACGCGTAAAAAAAGTTTAAAACCGCGCGTAAAAAACTTTTATACCGGCGCGTAAAAAAAGTTATAAACCGGCACGTAAAAAAAGTTTTAAAATATCGCGTAAAAAATTTTTAAAACCGGGCGTAAAAAAGTTTAAATCCAATGCGTAAAAAAAGTTTCTAAAACGGCACGTAAAAAATTTTGAACTCGCGCGTAAAAAAAGTTTAAAATCGGTGCGCAAAGAGAAGTTCTAAACCGGCGCATAAAAAAAAGTTCTAAACCGGCGCGTAAAAAAATTTTAAAACCGCGCGTAAAAAAATTTTAAAACCGACGCGAAAAAAAATTTAAAAGAGGCGTGTAAAAAAAGTTTAAAACCGCGCTAAAAAAATTTAAAATCGGCGCGTAAAAAAAGTTTAAAAGCGGGCGTAAAAAAGTTTGAATCCGCGCGTAAAAATATTTAAAACCGGCGCGTAAAAAATTTGAACCCCTACGTAAAACAATTTTCTAACTGCATGATTTAAAAATAACATTAATTAAATCACAAACATTAATTAAAGCACAATGATTACAACTTTAATTATCAATCATTAAATGGCTTTGTAAAAATACCAATTTACTCTTATCTCACTAAAATAAAAAACTCAATAATTAAAGAAAAATGATTACAACTAGTTTGTTGTCTTTAATTTCATCCATTAAAATAGTTTTGATCAATGACTTATATTGGTTCCTACGGTTCTCACAACTCAAGATGGTTCTCACTTTACCCATCCACAATATATATATATATATATATAACAGCCAAGTAACTAAATGGTGGAAAATAAATATCCAAGTGCGTTGATGCAGTAAAAAATATAAGATATGTGGCATGTGACCGACCCTCAGAGAATATTCTCTTTTAGTCGTCTTCAACCATAAGTTATGACTGGCAGTGGCAGGTGATTTTTTCTTTTCATCCGTACGCCAAACGACTCAATATACATACTCATTTCTGTGTGTGTCAAGTTCATATCAGCTTAGCTTAACCGTGGCCCTCCAGTCCACTACTACCACCATACCTAAATAGTGAATATTTGACCTCTGCTAACTTTAGTTTTCTTTTTTGTATAAATAAATAAATCTTGTTATTTTTATAAATTGTTTCACTAAAGAACATATATTTTATTAATGTTTTCTTTTCAAGTATTAATTACTAATATATGAGTTTTAACTAAAAAGAGAACACAATCTTCCTCATGTGCTATTGTATAATTTGCCACGCAGTTACCATAAAATTTCATATCTCCAACAAAACCTTTATACCATAGCTCTCTCTCTCTATATATATATATATTATGAAAAGATAATCAAATATAATTTGCTTTGTGTTAATAGATTGTTGTGTTGTGGGTAGGAAAGGATGGTGTATCCTCACCATATCATTACTTCAAATTTGATTATTAAAATCTTCATTTCTATTTGGTAGTTCATAATGATGATGATGATGATGATGATGATGATGATGATATAATCATAATCATCATCATAATCATAATCATAATCATAATCATAATAATAATAATAATAATCATAATAATCATAATCATCATCATCATCATCATCATCATCATCATCATCATCATAATAATAATAATAATAATCATAATAATCATAATCATAATGATATAATAATAATGACGATGACGATGACGATGACGATGACGATCACGATCACGATCACGATCACGATCACGATCACGATCACGATAACGATAACGATAACGATAATGATAACGATAAGAATAATAATAACGATAACGATAACGATAATGATAACGATAATAATAATAATAATAATAATAATAATAATAATAATAATAATAATAATAATAATAATAATAATAATAATAATAATATATTCATAGTGTTGTGAGTTGTGACTTGAGTTTAGTCACCAAAACCCCGGTGTTGCGTATAACCTGTTCTAGGCCAACAGATAATTACCATTGTAGTGGACCATATAGCTTAGGGATTTCTCAATTCATTTTGTGCACAACTATTAACAGAGATCGATAGGCTGTTCTATGGACCACGCAAAACAAGTCAACACAAACCCACTGACACTTAACCTAACTCACTCAACTGCAAAACATGAACACAAAGGAATGGAGACACAAGCCCATGTTTTAGACGAGATTCTAGAGGAAGAAACATATCAGAACTATGGTTTCCAAATAGCCAAACTCTTAATATACAAGAATTAACTTGTTTATAAACTTACTCGATACTTGCAGCCATGTGTCCAACAGCATCTTCAAGGTGGGAAAATCGAGTCAAAAACTCACCATTAATATCTGAATAATAATCGAATTGATTCTGCTTCCATAAAGTAATCCCATTAGCAATTACCCTCAACCCATTCTGCAACAATGAAACACCTTCACTTATTCCGTCAGGAAATTTTCTTTTCTTGTTAACTCTTGTTATTTCATCTACCTCCATGCCATCGCTTATCATCTTTTCCACCATCTGTTTTAAAACTAAACCTTCTTTCACAAGCAAGGCGGCCTCATTTTCACCAGGGCTACTTTTCAGATTAGCCGCTTCCTTGTCAAGAAAAACCTTAAACTCAGACATAAACCTTTCCTCGTTTGCATCTTTACCCAACTCCAAATCAAATGACAATGCTGCATCTTCTGGTACAAATTTCCATAGTTCATTGCAACTGGTGCGCGCAGAAAAATACCCAAATGCTGTAATTGCTAAGTGGGCTAAAGCCCAGTGTCGTTCTTGTAATAACATGTGAAATAACTCCCATGAAGCTGCAACCTTTAAATTATCTTCGCTTTCTTCAAATTCTATGTGACCAAGTCCTGCCACAAAAGCAGCTAGATTTGGTTTGCATTTTGTCAGCTCCGTACCAGAATTTGAGATAAAAAGACTCCGAAGCTCTAACATAAGTTTCTCCATTTCATCGGATGAATATAAATGTTTCATGCTAGAAATAATTCCTAAAGTTTCACTCAGAAGCTTAAGATATTGATCCTTTGAGTTGTCACTAGTATTGTTGTATTTATGGACCATGGAGGTTGATAGTTTTACTGTTTTCATTTCTGTGTCTGAAATGCTCACTTGCCTACACACCACACGACAGAAAAAATATACATAGTATTAAAAGGTAATCAAGAGTAACAGAAATCATATAAGTTTAGCAATGCTATGATACCACTGTTAAAAGGGATCGTTGCATAAAAAAATTACCAACTTCCCCCAAAATTTTATTTTGTGTTGTGTTGTATATTTATGTGCCCCTTACTAAAAAGGCACAAACGTTCAATTAGTGTGTGGTGTTTTAAGGAAAGAAACTATAAACTTCTGTCTTGGGTAACCAACTTTCAATTTATTTTTCCTATTTAGGTTAGTGAGATTTGACGAAAATGGTCATTTCACTTGTAGAATAAATTTCAGTATTTCACTGTGCCAAATCCAGTGATACTTACAAAGATTGCAGAGCAGCACATAATGCAAAAACTGGTGCACCAAACATTCCGTTTCCATCTTTCCTTGAAGATTCATCATCAAACGCATCCAAGAAGGAAAAATAACCACTCAATAATCTTTGTTTAGCAACACTTCTGACCTTATCTGAAAGTAAATTTAATGGGAATCCTTCCATAAGCAATGCCATATACATAGCAGATGATAGTTTTGACAGATCATTGTTGATGATAAAGTTAAAAACCCTGTCTGCCATTGACTGTGAACCGTTTTTAAGAATCACGCAAATTGATTTAGCAAGTTTACGAAGAACACTATCGGGATTAAAAACTGATTCCCAAGAAGCTGTGGCTTTCAATACCGTGCAGAGTTTAATGATGATGTCATTCCCCATGTCAGGCTCAGCATGTCGAATTAAAAAGCACCAAAGTTCCATAATAATCTCCCAACAAAGATGGTGTGGATGAAATAAATTTTCAAGCAAAAACGACTCAGTTTCTCCCCACATTGAAGTTGATGAGACTGCAAGCATAAAAGTTTTCAATGCCTGAATAACAGAAGAAATCATATTCTGATGACCAGAATTATGTAATAAAGGTACGGGGAAAGCAAGAATGGATGAATAAACATTTTCATCAATTAGAATATTCAATAACCAATTCAGCTTTTTAGCAATTTCAAGTGTCACGTCATCTTCCAGATCAGGACCACTTCTCAGAAGATTAACAAATAAAGAAAGTTGACCAAGTAACAATGTTTTTGACCCGTGCATGGGATCACTAGTTGGGACAAGACTTGAAATGGGAATATCACTAAATAACCAATCAAGAATTTGGCATTTAAGATTGTGTTCCAGTTCAGCTGAATTCAACAAAGAAATGAGAAGATGAATTGATGTTGGTTCTAGAAGTTCAGTCAAAGCTTCGCTTGCAGGTTTAAGATATTTTTGTTCACCCAAAAAGATTCGAAAGGTTAAGATTATAAGAATGCAGAGTGTAATATCTTTAAAAACCGCAAACGCTTGAGATGGGTAGTATGAGATTATTCTGGCAGCATTAATCAAGTAAAATTTAACAGGAATGAATATTCTTTTCGCTTCAGCCAGAGAGACTGGTTCCATCAGGGTTGACCAAGTTTGTCCTGCACAACTCAAAGATCCTTTAGCCAATGAAATAAGAGACAGAATAATCTCCGATATGTTCATTTTTACTGCTAGACTCCCTTTGTATAGCTGTGTCAAAGTAACAACTCCTTTCCATGATAAATTTAGCACAGCCACTAGATCTCCCCCAGCATTAGCAGCAATGATCCCCAGATTAACCAAATTTTCAACTGCACATTTTGTTATATTGAGAACGTGATTCACATCATCTTTTTCGGCTGTAGCATCATAATCCAAGTCCATATTGTTGCAATATGCTTTGCATAGACTTATAACAGCATCAAGGACCTGATGTGATACCTTCAACACTTCCGGGCCAAATGTATGAATTTTCTGTCATAATGAGCCGAAAGCAAAATTAGCAGGCAATTTCAGCTATTATATAATATGAACCAAATTATACAAAGAAAATTTGTTGCAACATAAGTATGTGGATAAGGGTGCATACTTCATAGATACATGTGATCATAATTTCTAGAGAGTAATGATATGGCGGTGTGTTTGTCTATGAGAATACGTATGTATGTATGTCTATATATGTATACATACAATTAAGGTTATACCCATAGAAAACCAACGTACTTTCTCATTCTGCATGAAATAGTTCTCAACCAATTGTTGACACATTAAAGTCCTTACAAACCTATGATATTAAAGGCTAATGCCGCTTACTTGCACCGACATAGATGGTAGACCCCACAAAAGATTTTTTTTCTAATGTAGAAGCTACATAGAATCTTCACTAGCATGAAACTTTTCTTATGTTGAATTGTAAGAAATGTTTATTAAGATTGGCAAAATAGTCTACATGGCATCCACGTTAGCAGAAAGTGCCTATGTGGTGTCCACGTATGTGTTGACGTGCAAGTAACTAACAGTTATTCACAAGCTTGTATAACTTTAAGCAAAATGGAATACGCGTTGATTTATCATGCTATTAACCCTACAATTGAATGGTAAAACATCAACTCTAAAATACTTTTAATCTTGTTTCGAGTGTCCATACTAGTTAACAATTAGAAAAAAAAGTAACTAGATGGCGTCTTGGTTTTCCACTTTTCCTCCTTTTACATCCTATTTACTGTCTCCCCAGTCTCATATCCTTAGTCGAATGATGGTCAAAGCTTTGGGGTTACGATCAATACATAGAAGTAGAAGCACCCGTGCTTTGTAAAACAGAATATCCCAATAATTACATACACATCATACATGTACTATATAATATAAATACGACTTACAGATGTGAACAAGTAAAAATGGGAAAGTAGTCACCTTAACCTCTAATATTGAGTCTTTAGTCAGATATAAGAGTTCCATTATGAATGTCTCAATTAAGGACATCAACTCCTTTCCTGTTGAAACTGGATGTTTTGCCAAAGCTGATAAAACAGCAGCCGAGTGACTTAGTATATCCAAAAGAACCTGGAAACATAAATCGGCTTCTTTATATATAACTTTTACAGCATTAAGGTTACATAAAGGCGGTAACTAGAAAAAAGAAAGGTTGAATTGGTGGAGAAAAGATGGACGACCTGGAAAAAGAGGGTGTAATGTTCTTCTTCTTGAGAATCATGGGTTGACATGAGTGTCATCTTCAAATGTTTTCTAGACCATATGTTTGCCTTGTATAGATTTATTAAAAAAGCAAATTAGTTAGTATAGAATGTAAAGTGATCTATAAATTAATTAGATGAGTGTAAAGGAAGGTTGTACTACCTACCTTGGTTCCTAAAGCAAGCAATTGAGTAAGGCATGTAGATGATATAATATCTGATTGTAGGTAAGTAGTAGCCACTTGCAGTATAGTTTTGTTTAGCATGCACTGAGATAGGTCCAAACAGGTGAAGTCTTCCCATAATGTCTAGCATCAAATATATAAGTTTAAGAGTGGTACAAGAGGTATGAGAAAAATGATGAATAAGTGTGAGAATGATAGGTAGCAACCGTTAGGGATTGGAGAATGGAAAGGCGTTGATTGACATCAAACTCCGCAAGTTGAGAGATGAGCTGAGTACGGGTCTCCACCACCTGTACAAATTAAAACCCCCAAATTAAGAGTAGTAAAACCCTAACATAACAGAAGATTTATTCAATGAAATGAACCTTAACCTAACCTAATTCATTGAAACAGAAATCCTGCACAACAAATGAAGCAGAGAAGGGCGAGAAGGTTACATCTGAAGCTTGAATGGAGTGGAGCAACCCCCTGAGTTCCTCATCCGAAGGCGTTCTCCTCTTCATCGCTTGCTTGCTTGCTTGCTTGCTTTCCTCGTCAATTCATTATTTTCCCGCCTGCCCCTCCACTCTTACTTACCACTGATAAATTACATTCAACCACTCTTTTAACTATTTACTTTTTCACAAAATCTGCCTATTTACTTCCTGAAGTCGCTCTAAAAAAATGTTCGAGTAAATTGCCGTTTTAGTCTAAATAGTTTTTTTTTTCTTTTCTGGGTCCTTGAGTTTTTTATTTTCTTGTCATTTTGATCACATTGCCTAACTACGTTAAAAAATCTCAGTTTTAACCAGGGATATTCTTGGCATTTTCGTAATGATTATAATACTAATAATAATATTTATAATATAAAACACCAAAAACTAACTTTATTTTTTGTTTCTATAAAAATATGATTAACACCCCCACCCCTTCACTCTCGTTCTTCATCCCTCTACTTTCTTTCACTTCACAACTATCGGTGTCAGTGCCACCGCCACCGATCCACAGGCATCACCCACCCCCGACACTCACCTCCGCCAACCACCGTCACCGTCACTGACCTCGGCCACCAAAATGTCCACACAACGCCAGTTAACCTAGGGGCACCTCCACCACCGTCACTGACCTTCGCCCCATCACAACCACCAGTGCCACCCACCTTTTTTGTGTTTTGTATTATAAATATTATTAGTAGTATTATAATTATTACGAAAATATCAAGAATACCCTGGTTAAAACTGAGTTTTTAACGGAGTTAGGCTATGTAATCAAAATGGCAAGAAAATAAAAAACTTAGGGACCCAGAGAAAAAAAAAACTATTTGGATTAAAATGGCAATTTGGGACAAAACTCACGAACTAAAATGGCAATTTACTCAAAATGTTCCAACATAGTTTCTAAATATTTCATTTCTTTTTTAAAGTTTCAAATGTTATCAATGATATTCATGTTTTGTTTACTTATATAAAATTACGTATGTTATCAATGTCCTCTTTCACGTTAGCTTTTTTATAGTTTTATGCCCCCACCTGTTACACATAAAAACAAAATATTTTTCATCAAATAAAGACCATAAATCCTAAAAGAAAAACAATTCTTACACATAAACGACAAAATTCTCTTTTACCTTTTATTGTGGTTTTAAAAAACATATGTTAGTAGATTTGGGCTTTTGGATTAAGAGGGGTCCAACTACATAAAAGTATAGAACTAATATTATCTAAATCTAATGGTATTAAGATTTCTAAGTAAAAATTATTAGGGGGTGTGCCCCTTCAATCCCCTTGTATGTTTTGCTTTTGCTTATGTCCAAACTGAAAAAACTTTGGCAAACTTTCATTACGTATAAAAATTTTCTAGGTTAAAAAACACTAATTTGAGTTTTCATATAACTCATATATAATACACGCCTTTAATTCCTATAATTTTATACACTAATTTGAACTTTCTCTAATAGCTTGTGTTCGTTAACTTCTTTTTAAAACTAAATATGTAATTGCGTTTAATTTTTTTCCAGTCCAGATAAAAAAGTTGAAAACGGAGTTGTATTCAAGAATAATATATATTAGTATTGTAAACTTTATTGATACTGTAATGAACCAAACTGATGTGACCATACAAAATCGGTACCAGTCTCATTATTATTGGGACCAGTGTCGGTATTCGTTTCGATGGTTTCCAATCGGTGTTGTAACAAACCAAATCGATCAAGCGTCGGTATTAGTTTTTATGGTTCTCGATTGACGTGGTTTTTCTTCCTAGATCGAGCAACTCTATTACTTAATTGGGAAACTTAAAAATAAGTTGCATATTTGCAAATCAAATGTTGGTTGGGCCGGTGCTTATACAATATTTGGGTTGATATATATAATAAATGTAGTTCTGTTCTTCTAACACATATGGAGGGTTTTCAGATGGGTTGATTTTATTGGTATAACCAGATACATGTATATATATCAAGTCCGTCATCCAGCATATCGTGAAACAAACAAACAAACAAAGCAGGTAGAGATCGACGTTGATTGTATAGATCTTAATTTCTTTGACATGATGAATCTTTTACAGAACACATGGTTCAAGTGTTATTTACATAACACACTACTGTTACTATATATAATTTACAACCAGGCAAATGCATGCATGGAGTGAGAAGAGATTGAAGCGTTTCTGTAATTCTATACATACATACATACATACATGTGTGTATGTGTTTATACAACAACCTTTAGCACTTATGTCTTTTTGAATGTAGAGGAGCCATTGACATTAGTTGTAGCTTGTTTGTTATCTCTGTGAAGGTGGGCCTGTCTGCTGGGTCATGTGACCAACATTCTTCCATTAAACCTTTCCATCTCTCATCACATTCTTCGGGGATAGTAGGCCGCAGCTTGTTGCTCACAATCCCCCCTGCCCATTTCACTTCAATTCATTTTACAACCAACGTTAACTAACCAATTTTTTGATAGGGAAGGTTAATTACCTATGATGGCACCACAATGCATATCTGCATACGGCTCTTCTTCCATTAATATTTCCCACATTGCAATGCCAAATGAAAAGACATCCACCTGCCATGCCATTACACGAATTCTGATTATTAATTGCCTTCTGCTTCCCCTTTTCTGTGTGTTGTTAATTCAGACTCTTTAAATTTGCTTATTTCAAAAGAAATCCCATGACAGATCAACAATAATTCTCATTCTCACAGATTTTTAACCAATACCACATGATGTTATCCTTACCTTTTCAGAAACCCGAGTACTGCTTCCATTTAGGAGCTCTGGAGCCATCCATGGAAGTGTTCCCCTTACACCACCCGAAACAAATGTGTTACGTTTAATTCTTGATAAACCAAAATCACCAACCTGTATGTATTTATTTAACAAAAAGATAATGCAGCATTCATACAGTAACTAAAAAATACAAAGGCGTTGTGTTTCTTTTGGAAACACAGAATTTAATTAGTGTTTTCTATTTACCTTGCATATAGGTCTATGAGGATCTCCAAGACTCACAAGTAGGTTTTCACATTTCAGATCAAAATGAATGATTTTTTTCAAATGCAGGTACTCCATGCCAATCGCAGCATCTTGTGCAATAATCAGCTTTTTCCGCCAATCAAGGGCTCTACAAGAGTTTAAACAGTTCTTTACAACAACCATAAGGTTATTTTAATCAAAAAAAAGGCAAGGATCTACTACCTGTTATATTTCAAAAGAACATGCTTAAGTGATCCATTAGTCATATACTCGGTAACAGTAGATAATGTTCCCCAGGCCCATCTGGTACCACACCATACAATGCTACCACGTTTGGGTGATGAAGATTTGACAGCATCTGGGCTTCCCTCCAAAAGTCTTTGGTCTGCCAAAACAATCATGTGTTTTCTTCAAATATTTTGGCGTTTTTATTATTCTCATATTTAGAAATAGTTACCAAGCGTTCTTGTTCCGATGATTTCCCTGCAAAACAGCTTTTTCTTATCCTCTTAATAGCAACATCTGTTCCTCTCCATTTCCCATGATAAACAGTTCCAAACGTACCAGATCCTAGTTCACGTAGTTCTTCAAGATCAGCATTTTTTATAATCTGCACAAATATCTTTGGTTAAATTTATTAACAAATAACATTAATACTAATAATAATAGGAACAGCATTACCTACCTGCAGACCATGTATCCCTGCTTCCACTTCAGCTGTTACAGTACCACTATTCACATATGCAACATCCTAAAATAGGTAATAGTTAACAAATATATTATAGGCTGAAAAATATGAACCTATGATGATGAGTCATAACTAAATTACCCCACTGTGAATTCCAGAATTGGGTTCTTCTAGTATACACGGCACCACTTTAGTCGATGAAGGGATGCCAGGTGGCAGATTATTAGTTACATCTTCAACCAAAACAGGAAATTCTGGCATATCACTATTTCTATCATCTGATGTATGTGATAGGCTTTTGCCACCAAGATTATCTTCAAAACTCTCAACATGACTATAAATAGGAGCGAAGATGGCACAATTTAAAATTCCTAAATGATTGTCCTGAGTTGTAATATGCTGCAAACTTGAAGATATATCGGAACTTAAATCACTACTTGGTGCCCTTGAAAGAGTAGCTGGTGATTTGGCTGGGCAATCAGAAGTAAAATTAGACTCGGTCCACGTTATCATATCTTGTTCACATACAATGTAGTGCTTGCTAAGATCAGGACATAGAAATTCTCCGGAATATCGTTGTTGTCCATTTTCGTATGCTGGTTGGTTGAGTTGCTGCATATCTGTAAGCTGAGTTAGCATGCTAATACTAGAACAATTGCTAAGACTTGATCTTTTGATGCCATTTACAGAAATGACATACTCGTAGTCACTCTCACTTTGATCAACAGATCGTGAAGCATAAGAAGATGGACTCTCAGGCTCGTTTAAAGATGCAAGAAATATTCTTAATCTTTGAGAAGATTTCTCGAGCTCGTTGTATTCCTCAATCATATGCTGCAAATCCTCATTGGAAGAGACGGATACAAGGGCGTCAAGATCTTCATCAGGAAGCTGGTACTTGATTACATGAGGTTGGTTCCATATGGAAGATGTTTTGTTTATGAGGTGTTGATAGTTAAGGTTTATATTAATGGATATAATCCGAGTCTCACCTCCAACATACCGTAGCTTCCCGTCACTAGGCCTTGGCAATATTTTGCCGCCAAAACTGCATAGAAATTTGAGTTTCCCAGATGGGGAATCTGGTATGTGTTGTGAGTTATATGATATTTGTGGGGGGTGGTATGCGGTTTTCTCCACCTCTATTGGATCGTATTCAGAAGACGTATAAAGAAAGTGAGGTTGGTTCTGGTTGTATTGATATTTGTGGTGCAGACGAAGAAATTCGGGAGAAAACTCTTCGCCTGTCTGAACAGAAACATGGCGGTCTACATGTCGTGTCATTGCCTCAATTCCTGCAACCATAAAATCGATCATTGGGGCATTTCATCTTATAAACAAAAGTTGATGAAACAAGAAGCTGATGGAGATTATTTTCAAAGGAAATATGAATGGTTACCTGCATGCCTCCCAAATAAAAGAGGGAGGTGGAGGGGAGGGGCAGCCATTGTTTAACCTGGAATTTATGTATGTATGTTTATGAGGAGAGGATTAAGGACGATATTTTTTCACCATCAACACTTTTAATTCCAAACCAGGAACAACGTCTATCCCAACATATATTTGTAAACCACAAATTTATCCTAAATTAGTAATCATAAATTACGTGAAACATGCCAGTTTTATGTTATATTCTCTCTGTCTCACCTCATAAGAATGCATGCTTATTAATTAATTAACTAATAGGTTGACCTGTACAAAACGGGTTGGCCCATTAACCCGTTTAAGTATCCTTAAAAATAACTTTTATACTTCTATTCTTGTCTTTTCCTAATAATTTAAAAAAAATAAATAAAGACTTGTGGCAATTTGATTTGTTTTATGGGTCAAATGAAAATTTAGCTAATGTTTCACCCATTTGAACCGACGATTCCACCTCTGGTGACTTGCAGCAATCTTATGCCCAATGATACTTGAAATATGATTTGAACAACATCTTCAGAATAAAAACATTTTGTATCTGAAGTTTTGATTTGTACCCAAAGATTCTTGAATCAGTGTAGTAAAGCCCCTATCTTTTTAGTTGTGATTATACTGTTTATCCATTTCCTAAGAAAACATCATCTGCCATTCTAATTCTTGAGTTTGAAACAAGTAAAGTAAACCTACCCATTACTTCTTTTACACTTTTTGTTGGCTAAAATAATGAGGGTGTTTGGATTTACATGTTACATGGAGATTGAGTCAAGATCAAACTCTTTTTCATACATTTTCCTTTTGTAAACCAAAAAACTGCTGCAGTCGTCATTATTAATAATAAAACAAAGCTTTTGTTTACTTGTTTTCTCCCCCAGGTTATAAAGGATAATATGGTTTCAGGTGCCCACTCCACCATACGGGTGTTGCTCACTTTCACAGTATTTCAAGGAACAACAACCCCCCCCCCCCCCCCTTCAAGTCCAACTGGCAGTGAACGCGATAGCCCATCAATGACAACTCACTCTGCATCCAACACTTCAATCCCAACCCTTTTGCAATCCCTGCTTACTATACACGTGGATCAGTGCTAAAGCAAACAAGAGGATGCAGTAGAAGAACATATCAAACTCAACATCAACATCGGTAGTCAGAAGGCACTTGACAGATATATAAGATTTTTATTGCTATCTTTACTAATTTGCACTTTAAATTTGGAGGCCCTTAGGGTAAAGTAGATGACTGGGGGTATAGTTGAATTGCTTCTTAATTGTTGGATTGTTTGTGGTCAATGCTTATGCAATAGATTTCTATTATACAGACTTTTTTTTGTCACAACCCAACCCAACCCGTTTCAGTTAATTTTGTCACATGAATTACTTTAACATCTCCTTCACATTTTGGAAGCATACAACATCATGGTGACACATTAATACCAACAAATTTAACCTTTGCATATCATGTTTCTGAAAACAGAGTCTGAAAACATTAAAAAAAAGGTTACACAAACCTTCCAGCAAAATACATAAAAGTAAAAGAGATTCCTGCTGCATTAGCACCAAATTTGTTACTCAAACAAATACCGACACCGAGATTAGTTTGTAGTCATAATCATCGTCCTGAACAACCAAGGTCCAATGACTTGTCATTTCCTCAGTTCAAGCTAAGACCATTAGAACCTGCATTAACAGAGAAAAAAAACCAACGTCACCTATTTTTCTTTTCAACCCCTACTGCTAATTAATACAGCATTAATTACTGTATTCATTCATATCTTTGTTGCACTTTTAATTTGTGTAACCAGAAGTTTGTTTGGGTCCCTCCTATTTCCTAACATATTCAAGCCAGGAACAACAGTCATGGAAAGTTATCACTAGCCATTGTTACATAAATTAGTTACAACTTACAAATATTGTTACTACATCCATGTCACCTTCTTTTGCAAAAATAAAAGACGAGGCTATATATCAGTTCAATGTAATAATTACAAATATTAGGAAGTACCTATGTCCAAGTAACATTATAATTACCCAACCACGTTCTTGAACAAATGCAAATGTGCATTTCTCTTAATGACAACAATTCTGTCAAGTTAGGAGCACACTAAATGCATTTCCGTACCTTAATGGCCCAATAACATGTTAACGTTGCAAGAACTTCAGCTACACCAAATGAGTCTTACACATAAAATATTCTTCTATTCAGAAGTCAAAAGACATAATTTGTATGCAAACTTTTTAACAGGGCTTCCAGGTATATAATAAAGTAGACAGGATATGAAGAGCAAAGTTTACCTATCTCCAAGGCCTGTTAGGAGCATCGGGTGAAACCAAACTCTCAACAAAGGTACATGCTTCAAGACATTCATCAGCATTTTGAATCTCAGAGGACGAACTGCTCTTGGAGTCATACACAATCAATTTAGAACCAAATTGCAACAAAAGTTTCCCATCATTTGAAACACAAAAAGGCACCGAAAACTGATCCCTCCCAGGATCAGTCAAATACGGGATGGACACCAATTTAGTCCAAGAATCTTTTACTCCATAAACCTTCATCACCCATACATCTGCACGAACACCACGATAGTTACAGAGCACACACAGAGATTCTCCTAAAGCCCCCAATGTCAAATCCTTATCACCTTCACCATACACCGGCTGCAAAATTTCACCATAGGTCTCCTTCGCTAAATCCAGAGAAACTATCATCCACGAATAAGACGACCCAAAATCTTTACTAGCCGCCCAATGAAGAGCTCCATTAGCGAACTTACCAGAATCATCCAAAGGAATACCATGAGGAAAAGCATCGATCTTCTTCCAATTTCCATACTTTAACGAGTATATCCTAACCGCGGTAGAATACTTAGCTCGATCTTTAAAAACACAAGATATTTCAACAACTCTATAATCATCAGTAGACTCTTGGTATCCAAAACCATACAAGACATAACAACCGGGCAGCGCTTTACGACCACAGTAGGGTAACCTGCTGGATCTCCTAGTACTAGGGTTCCAAATAAACAAAGTATCTTCCTCAATAGCTATGCATAACAACCCATTGCAAGAACCGACTATCCAAACAGACTTACGAGGGTGTTTCAAAGGATAATCAAGCTCTAAAGCATTAACGGAATAATTATAGAGGGCATCATAAAGACTACAACTTTTGAGATTAATTTTGGGTACAGTGCTAAAAATGAGTCGATGATGTGCATAATGTTTGTTGTATGTTGATAAAGTGAGGTGAGTTTTAACGAAATGAGGGTCAGATATCAAAGAGTACCATGATTTGCAAACAGACCTGCAGCGCAACAGCGATTCAACGGGGAGCCTCGACAGAATTTCGACAATGATTTCCTGAAGAAGCGGAGGAACGTGTTCAGGATCTTTCGATGATTCGGTGGTTTTTTGTTGTTTCGGATTGCCTTCATCGTTTTCGAGTGCCATTTCAGACACGTTTAGGGTTGTTCGGAAATTGATTTGGGGAAAATAGCAGCAAGTCAATAAGTGTAGGCATATTTCTCTATCTTGTAGATTTACAATTTACCCCTAGTATGTTTCCGTCATTGTTATATTGGGCCTTGTACTTTGCTTTATATCCCCTTTCAGTTGACTTCTTTTTCTATTAGAAACTTTACCTGTGCCAAATTCATACAACTTTGATTTGAACATGAGTCGACCATGTGTCGAAAGGTATGGAGCGCCACACACCACCACCACAATAACGCATACGTGGTGTGAAATGCTGAAGCATCATTATCTATATAACATCTGCATTATTCCTATGTAACAACACTTTTTTGCCCTTAAGCCCAAACAAACCCTCCCACGACTCATAGTCTTAAAGTTTGTTTAATAAATCAGCTCAAGTTAAAGAATGTTTTTCATATATGTATAACAAAACATCATATCAGATTAATTTTTTATGTTTCTTTATTATAGAATATTGACTTAAAAAACACATCAACATATTTTATTAGTAAATGTATTAATACATCTAGTACACTGTAAACAATCCGTCAAACCATAATGATTATAACAAATTCCTATCATCGTTGTACTTCTTAAATCTTTATTGATTTATTGATAAACACCCGTACATCCACGTCTACATCTACATCATAAGTTCGCATTCAAACATCCTTTCAAATCTCCTAACCGTATGAATCCACTTTTTCTCATCTCACCACCATTTGGTAAAGACATTTGTATAAAATTTCATGGTTGAACAACGGGGAGCGAGGGTTTACCCATTCCACGGGGTTCCCGCATATCAGGGGTGTGCTACGCTTTCTTGCGGCAGTCGAGTAGTCAGCCTTTGGACATAGCTCCGAAAGTGTGGGTTTACACGTGGAAAGCAGTTAGCCGTTCAAAAAAAATGAAGTGCTTCATTTATGTTAAAGCCTCCATTATGTGGCATGTGACTACCTAGACAATCAAGTGCAACGTTGGAAGAACGCACTGATTTCATAAGGACCAATCTGATTCACTATATAGATCTAATTACACACATAGTTCTTATAGTTTAGCATAGGTAACATATTTGAGTTCTAACATTAAAAGGTTAGATGTTTGAGACATTTGGTTTTCGATTTGTAACGCATTTAGGCTTTAACACTAACTTTCGTTAAAAAGCTTTATGTAAAATTACTATTTTACTCTTCTGATAAACCACAAGAACTATCTATGCAATTTACTCAAGAAAAAACAAGGCACCTGTGGCATGCAATACAGGTAGTGATCAGGGGCCATTGATCTTTTAAACTAATGATGATATCATAACATGAGTTGACATGATAAACACTTGGGAATGATTAATGAAAACCAGGACTTATATACCGATTTGAACAGACGTTGCAGGTGATCTTGAAAGGATGTTGACTACAAGGAAGACAATACATTGCTTTCAATGTTCACAATCTCATAAACATCAATGTAAAGTGAAGCCAATAACACGGATCTCCTCTTGAATTGGTCAACAACAATTGCTAGTGGTCATAATTCCCAACACCATGCAATATGAACAGGAAAAAAAACAGTTTAGGGGATGTATGGGGCTGTTTAGTTCAAGTTCATTCCTGCAGTTGTCTAGGATGTGAAGTTAACACATTAAGTTTGCATAAGGTCGAACTTCAATTACCCTATCATCCATCCATTTGACAAGTATTGATAATTGTTTATGGGTTACACATGTCTAAGCTAGAGTCCTACTTTTAGACACGATTAACTAATTGGCCAGGGTCCGTGTTCAGGTCAACCTGAAACCTGACATCGGCTGCCACCCCTAACCTATGGTTGTCTGTGAACAAACAAATATGAAGTTGTAACACACCAACCTTTACAGAATCAAACACTATGAAGGTTCATTCGTTTATCACAAATTAAGCAGCAACTGAACAAAGTGGATGGCAGAATGGTAATTCAACCAGTTATACATGTTCATATAATTGAAATTTTGGGAACATACATCATGTATTGATGCTACTTTCGGATTGAATTTCGATACGCATTCTTTGGGTGAAAATTTCTTCAATTGCATGCATAAATGTAGAAAGGTCATGGCATACCTGTACGTCTAAGGAATTCACCCTTTCCTGAAAAAAGAAAGAATTAGGCAATTAGCCAACAAGCAATCTAATTTCTGGATTTTAAAGGTTTGATTTTGAAACCTAGATATGATACTTCAAGCATGTTAAAGCAAAACACACCCAGCATCACAATGATGGTATTAAAATATATACATGGATTTAGATTGGGTTGGCCTGTTGGCACTTCCTGTCCTGTCCTGTCCTTTTTTTAGATTTAACTAAGGCACTAAATATAAACCATTAGTTATTAAATGTATAAGATGGCCACTCAGCTATTGAAACTACCTTCTAGGCCACCCAAGCATGTATCGAGATTCGTTTATACCAAATCTGGCAAGAAAAAAACAAGGTGGGCAACGAATATAACAAGTAAAAGTACCCTTTACTTGTTCCGTAAAATAAAATTGTCATCCAATGGTCAGAAAATGTGTTATTCAGGATTTGGCCTTATATACAAACTGGATACATTTATTTCAATGGTTGGATGACCTTCGTCTTCTACGTTATCCCTTAAAAAACAAATTAAACTATTTAAATGAAGCAACATAAGACACCTTGAGAAATTTACCCCCCTGGTTTCATTGATTGCCCGCCCATGTTTTAAAGTTGACACGTTACTCTGTTAGACTGTTTATGGCCCATATCAACTTAGTTTTAGATAAGAAAGCCGTAATGACCACCTCAATAATTAAGTAATTCCTTAAATGGGAAATAGCATATGTTAAAAACATGATGAGGTATGATGGGAGGCAAAACTTTCATGAGCCTGAAAATTAGAAATGTATAGCTAACCTCAACTTTGCAAAGAAAGCTAAAAGTAACCTCCTTTGAAGATTGACTTGAAGCCTTTAAGGACAGTAGCTTTAATGGAGAACTAGAAATTGGCCACCCTTGTGATACTTTTATATAAGCATCAACTCCATCCAGCATATGAGCTATTATTATCTCATCTTTGTCTACATACTCAACCGAGTGTCTATATTCAAATCAACACAAAATAAGTGGCCAACTTTACCAAAAATAAAAAATAAAAGTGGCTAAAAGACATCTGGTCAAACAAGTATATAAAATTTATTAAGGGCAATGGTAGGAGAAAAAAATTTGTAAACTTTCACTGAATTTGCACATAAAACTCTGGACTTTATTAGACGATGATTGATGAAGTGTACTTTTAAAACTTGACAAGAGTCCATTTAATACTGTTTAGAAACTTAACAATGCAAAAAAGACCCTTTCATTAAAGTTTTTAAGTACAAGGATTAAATCATGCAAAAAATAAGAACTTTTATGTCCATACTAAAATGCAGGGATGTGAAAATTCAACAAAAGTCCATGGAGTTTTTTTTAAGAATTGCCCTAAAATAAACTAAGAATTGCACCACCATATGATATCACCTTGACTTGCTTGCAGCTTTAACCAACGATTTCCTCAAGGTGCTTAAAACAATTTTGTCTTGAACTCTTCGTACAAACCATTCCAACGAGGTCTTCTCAGACGTTGGAAGAAGAGAACATTGGTCCCTGCAAGAACAAATAATTAAAATTCCAATAGATGTAAATGAGATTGCAGATTAAAACTACATTCTCACCACACAAATAACACGTAGTTGAGTCCATCATATGTAGAGTGTATAAGGTGGCAAAAAGGAAGGGAGGGTGGATTGGGTAACAGATTAAATAAATTTGGGTCAAAACATGTAATTTCTATATGCAACACGAGTCAACCCACCAATGGTGTTTTGTGACGCACATTTAACCAATTGCATTAACAGCTAATAACATAAAATTTGACTGATTACTAATAACATACTACCCAAATTGACACCTTCCAGTACAAACGGGTTGACATTGCCACCATGGGTCAAAACGGGTAAATATTATGTGTGGGCCAACTAATGCCAACCCACCAATACTTTCATGTCCTTTTTAATGTCAAATGTGTTAAATATGATTACAAGAACTACAATAATAAAATATAAAACTATATTTTCTGTTACGTAAAACAAGTTAAAACAGTGTAAGCATCTAAATAAACGTTAAGCGACCATTGACACGTCTAACCTGTTCTGTTAATGAGCTAAGAATATTTAACTTGACCTGTTACCATTAAATACTACCCAAATCGGCTCATTTTCATACAAATGGTTTCCACCTCTGGTATAAATAGGATAACAGGTATAGAGCAATGTGGTGCTATGGCAGTATGGCTATTGAAAAGGATATCTCCTAATGTGGCAATGCTTGTTAGACGAGTATCGATTTTGAGTATTTTCAACATGATTAAGTTCCGGTAAGTAGAGTGACAGATATAGATATGATCAGCGTTGCAAAGTTGACATGAAAACTTAAACCTAGAGTATAAATTGAAGTAACTTACACAAATAACTTGGCAGCATCAATAATGTCACCAATATACACATCATTCGGGAAAATCTGAAAAAAAAGGTATATTAGCAATGAAATATTCTATGTCACTTCTTAAATACCCAAACAATAATACCTCAGCATTCTTTAGTTCCAACGTGTCATCCAAAAGTTCTATAGCCAACTCATGATTCTGCTCAGCCATTTCTATTTCAGGGACATATGTTCTTAAAGATAAACTAATTCGGTTTCCATCATATTCGATGACTTCAAGTCCAGTCAGCGTTTCCTCAATCTTTAGAAAACCTTCAAATCTGCATATTTTAGGGTAAAAGAAAATACTTGATGTCAATTGAAGAAAAGTCAAAACCCTTGCAACTCCAAGTATCCTCGCAATACCTTTTTAGAGTGTAGTCAAGGTTTTCCAAAGACTCTAGCATTCCTTTTTTCTTCTCAAGTTGGCTATTGAGCTCTGAAATCTTTAGAAAAAAAATATATTAAACAGCACAAGCTGCATTTAACATATCTTATCATGGTTATATTGCATGCCAGCCGGCCACATTGTCTAACCTTAAACTTAGAATCGACATGTGCACCTTCAGAGTCTAGTTGAAGGCCTGCTCTTTCTGTTTCAGGGCCCTTGAACACAAAATTTCAAAAAGAATAATGTGATGTTATTGATAGCCTTAAAGATGATAATCAGTAGTTCTGAATATGAAGAAAAAAACCTAGTAAGTAATATCAAGTGAATGTGAAAGATATGATTATAGAGGTAGCCTTACCTCTTCTTCCTTGGCTTGTTTTATGCAATAGAAAATGAAGTGAGATAGTTGGTGACAGCTTGCTTACCTGTGACTGAATGAGGTCTAAGGATGAATTTAGTCCTTCAATTATGTTGTGCAGTCGGATAGAATCTGCAATCCAGAAACAACAAGGAAAGTGATAGAGAAGAAGTTTGAATGCATGTATTTTGAAAAGCAATATGTTTTCCCTGACCTTCCAAGTAGGTGTTAGTAAGATTCCCAAGTTCATTAGAAAGTTGGGCATTTTCAGCCTCCACAGAGGAAAGCTCCCCTTTCAGATTCTCCAAATATGTATCTATATACACGAATGTCAAATGGTTAAAAAGTGTGAGTTTCAGTTGTGAATGTGAAGATTGAAATTGTTAATTACATATCTTCCTAAGCTAATGAGTGTACAGAAAAATGTAAGCAAAGCATAGATGTGAGGAATGATGTACCTAATTCCTGAGGCTGTAAGGATCTGACATCCGAGTATTCTTCTAAAATCTGACTAATTTTGCCCTAATTACAGAGTCAAAAGGAAAGGAGGAGGTAAATGAAACGTTAGGAGTGTAAAAAAGCAAGTGAAGAGAAGTGAGTAGTGACCTGAAG
The DNA here is from genome assembly GCA_947069175.1 of Scalesia atractyloides. Taxonomy (NCBI): domain Eukaryota; kingdom Viridiplantae; phylum Streptophyta; class Magnoliopsida; order Asterales; family Asteraceae; genus Scalesia; species Scalesia atractyloides. Next base: position 89,462,330 of record CAMTDV010000022.1, read on the forward strand.
GTGGACAACAGATTCTCTGAGCAGATCCTCCTCGTCGGAGGCTGTGAAACAGACATCGTCATGACAGTCGCTTCCAACTGCAGTAAGTTGTTTGATTCGACTGGATTCAAATCATAAATAAATAAATTTCGGTAAAACAAAACTGAGGAGGGAGCTAGGGTTTGCTTGTGAAGTACCTCTGAATCGCCTCTAAATCCAAGTCGCCCATTGTTCTGCAGCTGAATTTTCGCACTGATTTGATTTCTCCCGCCCTTTTGTTTCAATGGGACGATGGTTGATGTACCTTTTAAACTGCCCGCTCCATTTTGTCTCCATGTGTTAAAAGGTGACGTCACGGTCCATTAAGGTGTATTGCCAGGATATTATTAGGATCTACGTGTCACACCCTTGGTTTTATAACAAAAAAAAACAAACATTTGTAAACGTAATTTTGATCCACTCATGTTTAGCTTTAAAAAAAAAAAAAAAAAACCTTTGTAAATGTAATTTTGATCCACTCATGTTTTATTTGCTAATTTTTATATAAAATACAATGTGTTTTCAAACTTTGTTTCATATATGTTTTTGGTTAGTTTTTGGTTTGTAAATATGTTTTCATGCTTATTTTTATGTATGTTTTTAGTTGGTCTACGTCATATCAGATATAATACGTTTTCACTATGCGATATAAATTCAAGTTACTTTGCGTTTCAACGTTGGCCGCAACGCGCAGCACCATTCTTTAACTTAAAAAAATATTTTTCCTTAAGTGCCCTTTTAAGTACGTTTCAATACAAATATAAGTTGGTTTACGAGGTTGGAAGATCTGGCCAAGGAAGGTGATAGCCCTGTAGATCCGTTCTCATGGTTCGATCCTTCCCAATAAAACGCGACGTGTTTGAATTTTGATCGCTTTTACGTGAGAAAGGGGGACCACCCTCTAAGCCTAAGTATTCCTCAATGACCAATAGCGTACGAGTTGTAACATTTGTGTAAATCGGGTTTCGAAAACCCGGCCCATTTTATTAATCAAAGGATATTCGTTTACGGCGTTTAATTTATTATTTTCAATATCATATTTATGATGATGAAATAAATTAATAAAGTTTAAATAAATGATATAATAATTCATAAATAAATAAATCATCTAATTAATAAATACTTATAAAATTTATAAAGGAAAACAATTTAAAGAAAAAAGAAAAAAAATAAAATAAATAAATGGGTGAACCGGGAATAGAACCCGGGTTTCCCCGGACACACACACACACTACAAACACCGTTGGACTACACACACCAGTTGTGTTTATATTGAAATCTTAAAACTCTTTTATGAAATCTAAGATTTAAACCTGCAATCAAGGCCACGATCAAATAACGCGCCTTTCCTTTCTTGTTGATATCTCCGACAACTGGCCGGAATCAATCATGGTAACACCCAATCAGCTCGGCTGACATTCCTCTGGCAATTGCCAATCACAAATTGTGTTACCATAAACCGAAATCGAAATCCTTTTACCTCTGTCTATAAATACTAAACGCCTACTCAATCGAGACTCGTACCTCGTTCCACTCTTTCTGCTTCTCTGAACTCCCCACTGTTGCCGGAATCCTCTGTTCGCCGGAAAACGCCACACTTCGCCGGAAAATCAAAAGAGAAACCACCATCGGTATTGACCCCCTTTTTCCTATTTGATTTTGTCCTCTGTTTAGATTAATGGGAGTGGTTAAGCATACTTTTGTTTTTGGGCGGGTAAATGTCTCTGATAAAAGATTTTGAATGAAGAAGACAATAAGCAGTGTGTGTGATCATATATTTTATAATCCAGATTTCAACCGGGTAAGCACCCAGCCCAACTGGTTGGGCCGCGTGCAAACCAAACCTACAGTCGATGGTTCGACCCCACGCCCACACACCGGTCCGACTTAATTAAACCCTTTTAAATTTAGCACATCTGTATAAACCCGTTTAGTATATAAATATAATTAAATTGCAAGAATAATTGGGTTAGACACCCAGCCCAGTTGGTCGGGCTGGGTGCAGGTCACCGCAGGCTCGAGTTCGAGACTGGTTGTATGTGTCCGGTTGAATCCAATTTAACCTTTTTGAAAATTAATTAAATCTGAATAAACCTAACATGTGTATAAATATAATTAAAATTCAGATTCCTTCGGGTTAGACACGTAGCTCAGTTGGAAGAGCTGCGTGCACGCAACCGAGAGGTCACGAGTTCGAGCCTCACACACGCATACCTACAACAGTGAACGAACCGGTATGACACGTGTCAGACTGTCGTTTTTCTTATTTTTTTTATTTTTTTTATTTTCCTTTTAATTTTAGTTTATTTCTATTTTATTCTATTTTGTCTTTTTTTCATCATTTCATGATTTATTAAAAGGGGATTATATTTTAAAAAGAAAACACACAATTTTAAAATAATCGATAATAAAACAAATCATAAAAAAATTAATAATAATTTATAAACCTAAAACAAAAGATTATAACCTAAATAATAGTTTACTTATTTACCGAATTACCACGTTATTATTTCTAGGTTAGTACTCCTTCATCGGATAAATTCCCAACTTGTGCGCTCTCTTTACCACTCAAGAATACGCACCCAAGATGAGTGAATCTCTACAAATTCCCCGTTTTAATCACGTTTTGGGGTGTATCATGTGTCGTATCATTTCTTTATTTTATTTAACATTTGTGCTAATATCATTTCGTGATCAAGGGTGTATTGCTTGTAGTGTGGTTTATATGTGGATACATTTTATCATTTAAGTGCACTCATTTCATTAGGCCAATCAGTTCCTCGTGGGATACGGATTGAGCATCAGGTGCCTCATTAGATCGGCTCCGTTCGATTGAGCCTTGAACTCAGATACATCATCATTCATGTCATATATTCATTCGTGGTTTGTGATTTGTTACATTATATATTTGTTCACATGTGATTATGCACAATCTTATTTAAACAACGATAAAATTGATTTACTTAAATGTTTTATCAAGGTTCACTCGCCAACTTTTGTTGACCCAAAATTTCCTCTGTTTTACGCATGATACAGGTGATCAAGTTGAGGAAAGAAACACCTAGGATGGCCTAGAAGAATAAACAAGTTATTTCGTTGGAACAAGCATTTATATTATTATTTATGTTTGTATGAAATCTTGTTGGATATTTGAATTTTAATTTGAATTTAATAAATATGAAACTTCTTAGTAAATATCATGAGATTTGGTGATAACCCAATCATGCCCGACTTTTATTCCGCTGAGGGTCAGGGTGTGACACAAGTACCGTGAGGGAAAGGTGAAAAGAACCCTATTTAGGGAGTGCAATAGAGAACTTGAGATCCGATGTGAACAATCAATCAAAGGAGCGGAGCTTAGAGACTTGACTTTTTATATTAGTCAAGCACACTCATTCTAACAGCGTACCTTTTGAATGATGGGTCAGCGAGGAAATGGGAACAGCAGCTTAAGCCATTAGGCGTAGGCGCTTTCCAAAGGTGGAATCTTCTAGTTCGTCCTATTTGACCCTAAACTGGTCGATCTAGCCATGAGAAGGTTGAAGAGAGCTCTAACAGGCCTTGGAGGACCGAACCCGCGTGTGTGGTAAAAGACGGGGATGACTTGTGGCTAGGGGTGAAAGGCCAACCAAGATCGGATTTAGCTGGTTTTCCACGAAATCTATTTCAGTAGAGCGTATGATGTCGATGCCCCGAGGTAAAGCACTCAATGGGCTAGGGTGGCCCCATTTCACCTTACCAATCCCAAGGAAACTCCGAATACAAGCCTAGATCATTTGTACAGACATACTTTTTGGGTGCTAAGATCCAAAGTCGAGAGGGAAACAACCCAGATCGTACGCTAAAGTCCCTAAGCAATCACTTCGTGGAAAAGAAAGTGATCGAGCGAGGATATCCAGGAGGTGGGATTGGAAGCAGGCGTCCTTTGAAGAAAGCGTAATAGCTCACTAGTTTAGCTCCATGGCACAGAAAATGTATCAGGGCTCAAGTGATTCACCAAAGACGAGACCTTGAAAGCAGTTTTTTCAAGTGTCAGTAGCGGAACGTTATGTCAATCAGGGAAGTTTTTTGTGACACGACCTAGAGATATCAGAAGTGAGAATGCTGGCATGAGTAACAATAAATCCTGTGAAAAACACGACTGCCTGACAGCAGAAGGTTTTCTACGTTCAGTCAATCTATGTAAAGTGAATCGGTCCTTAAGGAACCCCCGAAAGGGCTGTTGTTAGATGGGTACACGAAAGTGACGAAGTTGCTTTGACTATAGAACCATGCCTGTCTGTTAGAGCGAATTGGATGATCAGGCCGAGGGGTGCCCCTCTCCCCTCACTCTCATTTCCCTGATATGAACCTTGAGTCATCAAAGACTTTCTGACTCGGCCTGGCCCGGTTGCCCTACGCGACTAGCGCTTCCAAAAGGCGGAATTCTCGTCGTAGTTTGGCGACCTAAGGGGCGGACATTTTTTGTTATTTAAAGGCGAAGACTCGGAAGTGGGCGAACATGTCGAGCTCCTGGAAAAATCGCGAGCAATACCCTGTTTGTATCTTTTTTATGGTTGGTCGACGTTATGATGGTGGATGGAAGGGGTTGGTGGTGTACTAGTGTTTACTACCTTGAACAAGAGAGAGATAGAGATAGAAAGGTGTTAGAGAGAGAGACAGAGAGAGTTGAATTTATATATTTTATAATTTTTGTTTTTTAATTAACATTTTTTAACTAAATAAGTAAAATTACAAAAGTATTTTCACATATGATATCATTTAAGACTAAAATCAAACTAAGATAGATCTAAAGAATAAACTCTACAACAACCGAAACATAAAATATAAATTTAATCAATCTTAAAGTCAAAAAATACCACTTAAAACTTGGCAATGAAAAAAAAGAAAATAACCAAGTCTTAACAAATTCTTAAAATTATAAGGCAGTTAAAATAAGATAAGAGAAAATGAAGTACTGATACGGATAAGAACAACGTCAACCGCTTCGTCAGTGACATTCGAATTGCAATAATCGACAAGCAAGCTTATAACATAAATGAATCAGCGATTATACATAAATCGCATGATTCTGTATGTATGGGATGATTGATTGATAGTAGTAAGATGACAAGTGTAATAATATCATTGTTATGGGTGGCTATGGCTATGGCTATGGCTATGGCGTTGACTTGCAGCGGCGAGTATTTCAGGCCTTTCAACGTCACCTACGATCACCGAGCCCTTAAGATCGATGGCCAACGAAGAATGCTTATTTCCGCCGGAATTCACTATCCCCGAGCCACAACTGAGGTTTCTTTTCCTTCAATTAACCATTTTAATCCATGTATGTATGCTACTGGTTTCTCATCATCACTTTCATCTCAGATGTGGCCTGACTTGATCGCCAAGAGCAAGGACGGTGGGGCTGATGTCATTCAAACTTATGTTTTCTGGAGTGGCCATGAGCCACTTAGACTGCAGGTACTTTCTTTAACTCTATTTGCTAATTGGTGGGCACATGCAGTCAGTCAGTGTCTTTGTTTGTTTGTTTTTTTCAGTATAATTTCGAGGGGAGATATGATCTTGTCAAGTTTGTAAAACTGGTGGGAGCGAGTGGGCTTTATCTTCATCTCCGAATCGGTCCATATGTTTGTGCAGAGTGGAACTTCGGGTCTCAACTTTTCCCCTCCCTATTCTGTTTACCATCAATTTATTGCCCCCTTTGCTTTTATTACTATCAAGTTGATGAGTGACATTGCAGGGGTTTCCCTGTGTGGCTTCGTGATATTCTGGAATCGTCTTCCGTACAGACAATGAACCCTTCAAGGTACAACTGCACCTCATAATTTATCTCTCGCTTCTGTGAAACATACTTTTTTTTTAACTATATCTTTGTTTATTTAATTGTTTTTCCTTAATCTGCATTTTAAAGTTGTATTCCCAAAGAAGATGTGTTGTGTGTCCTCCTTTCGGTTACATACTTACATTCATAGTGATATGTTCTTTGAAAGCAACCATAATTGGAAAAAACATACACCATTTGAGATAATGGACTGCTTTTGTGATGGTTATTATTATTTCTCTGTGTTATGGATTGTTACTAATAATGGCCACACCATTTTATTGCAGGGAGAGATGAAACGTTTTGTTAAAAAAATAGTAGATTTGATGCGAGAGGAATCTCTCTTCTCTTGGCAAGGTGGCCCAATCATCATGCTACAGGTTGTTTTACGTTTAGGTATAATGTATCATATGCAACTTAAACATTTCATTAAGGACACTTAAATATCAAAACAACGTTACATTTACATGCCACCTACATATCCGTTTGGTTTTGTCAGTGCAAACTCTAGCCAAAAAGTTACTGAACATAATAAAAAAGACTAGCTTTGAAATTTTGCCACTTCTAAAGTTGTAAAGTAACAAAAATTACCCTGAATCCACTCAAATGTTTTTTTTATCTCTATGTAGATTTGATTGTTCTTAGGGGGCGTTTTGTTGGCAGGAATTCAATAGAATTTAAGGGAATTGGAATCTGAATTCCATCTCTTAATATGTTTGCTTCAAAGAATTTGATGGAATTGGAATCTCAATTCCAATCTTTATGTGTTTGGTTGACAATGGAATTGGAATTGGAATTAGGCATGAATTCCTTTAAATTCCTTTAACTAAAGGAATTCAAATCCTTCCTATATGTGAAGGAATTAAAGTAAATTCATTGGAATCTTCGACCGTTTCGACCCGAACCGATTCGACCCGTGCCGTTTCGACCCGTACCGTTTCGACCCGTACCGTTTCGACCCGTACCGGTTTCGACCCTAACCATTTCGACACGAACCGTTTCGACCCGTACCGTTTCGACCCGTACCGTTTCGAATCGAACCGTTTCGACACGAACCGTTTCGACCCGTACCGTTTCGAATCGACACTCGTACCATTTCGAATCGAACCGTTTCGACACGAACCGTTTCGACCCGAACCGTTTCGAATCGAACCGTTTCGACGCGAATCGTTTTGACCCGAATCGGGGCTTGTGGGTGACGGGGTGATGGATTCCAATTCATTTGACAACCAATTCTAACAATTTCCAATTCCCGTTTGAATGTTTAAATTCCAAATCCAATTCCCTCAAATTCTAATTCCTACACAAATTCCAATTCTAATTCCAAACATTCCGCGAACCAAACGCCCCCTTAGTAAATTTTCCGGGAATTTTACCAATATGCAACTCTAGATATAAGCTAAAGTTCTAAAGTTAGGGGCAATTTTGTCATTTTAGAATTTCCTGCAAGTTTTTTTTTGCCTGATTTGGCACAAACGGGAACAACTAGATTCCTAGTGGCCTATAAGACGTTCCGATACTTGTGTGGCCTTAGGGAAATCTTTTGAATACTTGGGGTAGTTGGGTGGCCTCTACTTTTTATCATTACTTTAGCTACATGGTATAAATGGTTTTAGAATTGTAAATGCTTATTCTCCTTTTTTGGCAATTGTTTCTCACTGGCTTTTCATGACTTGAGTTTTTGTATCAGATTGAAAATGAGTATGGAAATATTGAAGACTCTTATGGCCAAAAAGGAAAAGACTACGTAAAATGGGCTGCAAAAATGGCTGTTGGACTTGGAGCTGGTGTCCCATGGGTTATGTGCCAGCAAGCTGACGCTCCAGAATACATTGTACCTTCCTACTCTCTTGGCTTACTTACAGAGTTACAAGTGGCAATTTTGACATGCATGCATATGAATGGGTTGATTCATGTTTTACGTCTAATGACTAACGGGTTAAATGGGTTCAACTGGTCAAAAGTCTCCCTAAGTATATATTTGATGCGTAATTTATCCTACATAATTTATCCAAGAAATTTTGTATTTTCATTGAAATGCATTGGTTTTGTAATCATATTTGATATACGAGTTGTTTATAATTTTTTTTATAGTTTTGGACAAAATATGTATCCGGTCAAACCAAGCTGACCCGTTTCAACCCATAAAAAAATACCCCTTTTGACCAGTAACCAAACTCTATTCAGACAAAACCTAACTTGATAACCTGATTTTGTTTGGACATGGGCTTGTTGTTGCCAATGGATATTATCAACTGATTTATCTTCTTTGGGTTTCTAAATATTTCCTGCAGATAGATGCCTGCAATGGATATTATTGTGATGGTTTTAAACCTAACTCCAACACAAAACCAGTACTTTGGACAGAAAATTGGGACGGATGGTATGCAAATATCAACATATTTTTAAATGCTCTCTCAAAATTTGAACATTTTTAAATTTTAAGCTTTAGGTGTATGAATAAACAAATATCTTCGAATGTACTAGATACATATCAACAGCGTTCTTTTTTATATATTTTTTTCCACTTATTTGCAAGGTACACAACATGGGGAGGAAGACTTCCTCATAGGCCTGTGGAAGACCTTGCATTTGCAGTTGCTCGGTTTTATCAACGGGGAGGAAGCTTTCAGAATTATTATATGGTACTCTATCCTACTCTAAAATGACATCCTACAAAAATAATTATCAAACAGTTTATAATTTTCAGTTTTACCATCTCGTCTTACTACTGGGATGCTTAATTTCTGTGATGGTGAAACTAACTTCATTATTTACATGTGCCAGTATTAATAGTATTTATTCAATCTTCTTATAGTTATTTATCTGTGATAAAACTGACTAGTTCTTGAAGAGCTATAATGTGTGGTCTTCATGAATCAGTTTTTTGGCGGGACAAATTTTGGACGCACTTCTGGAGGCCCTAATTATGTCACTAGTTATGATTATGATGCTCCAATTGATGAATATGGTATGATCAAAGTATAAATATAATGACCCATGTGGGTTTTGGCAATAAAGTGAGAACATTGACGATGTGTATAATCTGATTAGGTCTTCTAAGTCAGCCTAAATGGGGTCATTTAAAGGATCTGCATGCTGCTATAAAGCTTTGTGAGCCTGCACTGGTTGCTGCTGAGTCAGCTCAGTATATAAAACTAGGATCTATGCAGGAGGTTTGTTCAAGTCCTCACCACTTACATTATTAAGCATGCTTTGGTTATACTACTGGTGGCAGGTTCGCCCCATTTACTTATGACCAGGCCAATCAGGTTATGTTTAATCTGTAACGGGTCAATGATAAAATTGAAACAGTTAGCTTATGAGAAAGCACATCCAATGGCTCAAAAGCCAGTCAAAGTTTACTTTTTATGCATAAAACCTCCTAAATTATTTTTATTACAAAAGTTAGATTGTTATTAAAATCAAATAATATATTTAACCATAGTTTACACACTAATTATTTAATTAAAATAATAGTTCTGGACAACATGTGCTTTGTCAACCCAACCCGTTATGATGGGCACCAAAATTACTTTGTTTGACCTGTACCCAACCCGCCTGCCCTACCCTGTTTTTATCTCCTTTAGGCTCTACCAAGTACCAACCTTTTAGTAGATACCAACATCCTAAGTAAAGGTAATTTATCACATCAAGTCACATGGTACCTCTTTTATTGATTTCTAAATTCTATCTTAAGAAATGGCCATACAAAATCAGATCTATCATTTTTTTGGTGCAGGCACATGTATACGGTGGTGGTAATACAAGTTATTGCTCAGCGTTCCTTGCAAATATTGATGAACATAAATCAAGCACTGTACAATTTCTTGATCAATCATACACTTTACCACCATGGTCTGTGAGTATACTACCGGACTGCAAGAACACTGTATTCAATACTGCAAAGGTTTGATTACTGTAATTATGCACAACCTTTCATTCCAGTCTTTGATTTCTTTCTATATTTTTTTGGTAGCTAATTTTGTGGGGGTGTTTGGACTTGATGGTATGGGTTTGATTGTGTTTGAACATGTCCGCTTTAAGTGTATGGGTTTAAAGGAATGGGTTGATACCCATAAAGTGGGTACCCTCCGTACGCATCTAATGGGTTGGCTTTAGAAGTCAATACCCGTACCCATCATGTCCTGAAACCCATACTCGTAGTGATTCCCGGGTGCAAACCAAAAGCCACCTGTCTCTAAAAATGTACTTTTTTTTTAAATGGAGCAGGTTGGGACACAAACCTCCATTAAGGTGGTAGATTTTGAGCGGACATCATCTGCAAAAAGTTATGATCCTGAGCACTTAATGATTGAGAAGGGAGTACCCCTCATCTCTGAATGGTGGATGACACTTAAGGAGCCCATTGGTGTCTGGGGTGACGATAATTTCACTGTTCAAGGCATCTTGGAGCATCTAAATGTGACAAAAGACAAAACAGATTATTTATGGTATATCACCAGGTACACCATGCAATAATTATATTGTTTGGGTAAACTAAAATCTGTATGGTGCCTGGGTTAAAGTTGCAGGTTGGCCCAACATGGGGCTAGAAACTGAAAATAACACATAAAAGTCTTGTTCGCATCTACATTTGGCATTTAGTTACCTCATTTCACTCTTGAGGGAAATTTATATTTTAATGTTGTTACAATGGCTGTTAACGAAATGCAGAGTACATATTTCTGATGAGGACATCGCACACTGGAAAGAAAACACAGTTACTCCTTTACTCAAAATCGATAGCATGCGTGATGTTGTTCTTATCTTCATCAATGGGCAACTAATAGGTAGTTTTTTTTTATTTCTTTAAATTGGTTGATGACAATTATCGATTTACAAATCTTTCCCTAATGCATTACATGTGTATTGAAATAAAAGGAAGTTCAAAGGGTGACTGGGTTGAGGTTGTTCAACAAGTTAAACTTAAGCAAGGATACAATGACTTGATGCTATTATCTGAGACAGTTGGCTTGCAGGTAATTAAGTTTTGGGAAATTTGGATATAGAGTTTATATTAATACTATAAGCACTTCTACCAATAGTATTCTCAGATGAGAAAGACTCATTTCTTTATTTGAGTGTTGGTTTCTGTTACTCCCCCTATTTGTTTGTTTGTAGCATAGAACCAGGTTATTTGATTTCTAATTGAGAGGGCAGTTTTCAACAGTTTACTAAATGGGTTGATTTCGAATTTGTTATTTTTAATGGATTAAATGGGCCAAACTAAAAAAAATAGCTTAAGGAAACATGTCACATGGATTTTAAGCTATCCAAACTGTGTTCTTATTGCATGCAACCTTCCAATTGATTTTATTGAAAAGGTTATATTACCATTGTAGCAATATAAATTTCACAGTCACATTTAATACATTAATAATAATTTACCTAAAAATGGACAAAACAGTACTTGTGGGTCAACCCAACCTGGCAACCCATTTCAACCGACGGTAAGAATTTGCCCGGTTTGACGCTTGATCCGAATTTTACATGCTTTGCCCTAATGTTATTATATCTTCAGAACTATGGTGCCTTTCTTGAGAAAGATGGAGCGGGATTTAAGGGTCATATTACCCTGACTGGATTCAAGAATGAAGATGTTAATCTCACATATTCACCATGGACCTATCAGGTATTTTTCTGATTCACACCTTTTTTTTAAACATGTTACTGAGGATTTAATGATCTTTCTACTAAGCTTAACCAATCAAAATGATTTGGCAAATATTAGGTAATATTTTTTTTATCTATTTTTGATCTACTGAAGTACAAAATTTTCAACTTTTACTTCAAGTGTTTTATCTCTGCAATGCGCGGCAGCACACTTTTAAGTAAAGAAAAGCAGTCCATATAAAATTAAGATGCTATGTTGTTTCATCTGTAGTGGTCAAAGGTTATTCTTCAGTACCAAATTACTATCTTTTTTTAACCATAGGTTGGACTTAAAGGTGAATTCCAAAAATTATACGCTACTGACAATGATGAAAGTTCGGGTTGGACTAATTTGACTCGGGACAAAGTTCCATCAATCCTTTCATGGTACAAGGTACAAGAATTCATATTGGATTCATTTTCAATTTCCCTATTAATTTCTTTTGCTCATCAAGCAATTAGAGCTTACTCCTGCTAATTTATTTTACAAGCTATGATAATTTACTTCACATAAAATCAAGTTCATTTTTGTAAGACTTTGGCATGGTTGGAAGAAGTTAATGCTTGTATACTATGCTGTATGACTTGTACTCTGCAATTGGCCTCTTTTAAGTACTTGTGTGGTGCAACTTGCTTGATAAATCATACATATTGACCTTTCACGTTTAAGTGTTGATGGTTTCTAATTTACGGGTGGCAATCGTGTCCGGTTGAAATATATTCATGTTAAAGACATTAACCGTAACTCGGACACATAAAATCATATAATCCTAACACGGCCCATGTAACCCGTTTTTCTAAACAGGTTGGCGGGGTGTAACAAGATGGATGGTGGGTCAAACTTTAAAAGCATATTTGTATTTTCTCATTCTAGGGTTACCGGGTCAACATTTTAGTAGGACCGAACACGACTCATCAATAATAAAACTGGGTTAAGCATGCTAACCCGGAACATGATCATTTCTGATTCATGCTTTGGGTCATGTCAGGAATTGTTACCCCTAGTTTCTATCCACTAGCGTTGACTAACAAGAAAATTTTTGCAACTTATGAGATGGTGCTATTCGAGGATAACAAATTTCTGTGCCACTTATTTTGGGTTGATGGCAGACATATTTTGATTCCCCGGGTGGAAAAGATCCAGTGGTTGTTGATATGAGCAGTATGGGTAAAGGTCAAGCTTGGGTCAACGGGCATCATATAGGAAGATACTGGACTCTTGCTGCCCCAGAAGATGGATGTCAAGAAACTTGTGATTATCGCGGATCTTATAACTCAGATAAATGTCAAACAAATTGTGGCAAGCCTACTCAGATCTGGTACGTACTTTTCTTTCAAAACTGAAAATCATTATGGAAACATAGTAAAACTGGTTGCAGATTTGACATAGTGATTTTGATAAAAAACAGGTATCATGTACCAAGATCATGGTTACGTCCATCAGACAATCTACTTGTTCTATTTGAAGAGACAGGAGGAAACCCATTTGAAATTTCTGTCAAGACAGTATCTGTTGGAACCGTCTGTGCTCATGTGTCCGAGGATTATTATCCCCCCATCAGCATGTGGTCCCACTCAAATTACATCAATGCAGCAGGCGAGGTGGAACCAGTAATGGAATTGCAGTGTGAAGATGGTTATATAATAGCATCCATAGAGTTTGCCAGCTATGGAACCCCCCAAGGTCGCTGCCAAGCATTTTCCACAGGCAACTGCCATGCACCAACTTCATCTTCCATCTTATCCAAGGTAACATAGATGCACTTACACACATACTGTATATACATATATGCATGCATGCAGTAGGTAATTAAAGATCCATATCAAATTCGTTTCGTTAAAGAGCTAAGTTGCCCAGTTAACTAATCACTACTCAGCATGGTTGCTATACGTCATGTAACATGCGGGGCGTTGGTGGCAGTTTAAGAAAACATTACCTTACTGTTCAACCCTGCCCATCTTGCCAGTTCTAAAAATGATTTTGTCGAGCTGCAATATCTGTTCTATGTGTGATAAATTAGCAGTGAAAGAAACAAGCTGAATTTTTGAGAAAAAGGCATAGCATAGCATAGCATAAAATGATTGTTTTTTATGGGTGCATGAGTTTGTACTAAGTGATTGTTTATTATGATATGAATTGTTGACAGGCCTGTGAAGGAAAAAACAGGTGCAGCATACAAGTGTCTAATTCGGTATTTGGAGACCCATGTCCTTGGACTGTAAAAACATTGGCTGTTGAGGCAAGATGTGAACCACGGTACCCTGGCTTATCAGAATTATGATCAGTGCGGTGTACTAAATTTCTACAATGTCAATATGTCATGTATGCAATGACATTACATTTAACCAATCACAGAATGTGCAATATCGACAAGAAGCAAAAAAAAAAAAAAAAAAAATAATACCTAAGAAAACCATGAAAACATGACATAAAATGACCATGACTTCATTTATTCTTGTGTCATAACGTCTGTCTAGATCAAGTGATGATGAGGTTGAGTTGGGTTTGTTGACAGAAGTCAAAAGATGCAACTGAGAGACGTTTGTTCGATTTTGAGTGGGTGCAAGCAACAATTGTTGGCTGACTTGAAACGTTTACACATTAATTAATTAATTATCTTTAAAATAGAATGAGGATAAGTATCCTTTAGAAACAAATTAAATTGACCTAGGGAGGGACATGTTTTAATTATATTGGTAAATCCATGATTGTGTATATTGTGGATTAGTTAACCCCTAAAAAGGACCATCAAGCTGAGCCTTCTACGGTTGTACTAGACTGAACCCTTGTATTAACCCAATGCATGGACTTACCTTCTCTAGTTGTTTTCAGAATCTTCAAGTTGCAGATAATAGAAGCAGAAAGAATACAGACAAATGGATCCATTGGGTTTACTATGAAGTGTTCATGAAGAATCATCATCATCATCATGATGACATTTAGTTAGGTGGTGGCTTGAATGATGTTGTTATCTTTGAAGATAAATTAATTAATGCCCTGGGAACATTCATTGACAACTGAAACAGAAAAGCAGGGCTTCTCCTTTTGAGTGCTGATTGTGTTGTTAAGTTGTTTTTTCCCCATGGGCATGTACAAGTCAAGTCATGATCCAGTTGAAACTAGGGTTAACTAGAGAAAGTAATCAAGGTAAAGAGTAAGAATACAAACTTAAAGAAGAAGCAAGCAGCAAGACATAATTAATAATAATAAGTAAATAATAAAAACAAACAACATATATATACATATATAGAAGATTGATTGATTTATGAATTTGATGATTGTAGGCATAAGTGACATAAATAATAATAATAATAATAATAATAATAATAATAATAATAATAATAATAATAATAATAATAATAAAGTGTTAATATGTTTCATATTCCACAAGTCCAAGTAAAAAGAAATCATAATCCAGTACAGTACCAGTAGTATACTAATATGTGATTATTTATTCCGTAAGTAAGTAAGAAAGAAGCAAGGAGAGAAGAAGAAAGATAAAAGTAAATGAAAAGAATCCAGGGATATTATAGCTTTATTTATTATAATATCTACTTTCTATCAATATAATAATAATAATAATAATTTTGTATGTTTTTAAAAACCTCTCATATCTAGTTTCTATCAATATAATAATTCTTTATAAATTTTGTATGTTTTTAAAAACCTCTCATATCTGTTTTTATTTTACTAAAAAAAACTTTTTTATTGTTTCTTTTTTATTCAATTTTTTACACTTATAAAACTATATATAGAGATGAACAATGAATCTCAATATTTAAAGAGCTGGTGTAGGTTCTTTAACCTTATCTCTATTCTATTTTATAGATGTTGATCAAGATAACAAAAGATTAAAAAAATAAAAATAAAACTCTATTTTTCTCTATAATTGATGTGAATGCTTTAATTACAATTAAACTCTCATGAAATATAACTACCTCACCCTATGATTAACTTCATGTATTTTCACATGATACTTTTCTTATACTGTTTAAATACTTCTGTATTTTCACACTTCCATTATAGTTTTCACTTTTCAGCTTAGTGATTGATATGGTGTGACAAAAAATCACTAGAAGCTTCTATTAGAAGCTACGCGTGCAAATTTTAATCAAAACCGACCTTAGCTCAGTTGGTAGAGCGGAGGACTGTAGTAGGCGATAAGCTAACAGCTAATCCTTAGGTCGCTGGTTCGAATCCGGCAGGTCGGATTTTCTTTTTTATTTCATATTTTCTAGCTTTTAAATGTATGTTTTTTTTTCATTTTGTGCATTAAATCAATCCCATCTCTTTTCTTTTAACGCTGCTTTACAACGCTAATTAGCTTTATGTAATTTCATTCCTAGAATTCCTCACTGAATATTGACGGATCAACCAAATTGAAATTACATGGGCTAATTCTTCCATAAACATAACCCGAATCAACTCATTTATATATATAATATATATATATATATATATATATATTATATATAAATGAGTTGATTCGGGTTATCCTATAATTGTAAGTTATAACCATATATTATTTTGAATTCCCACGAGTGAATTGTAAGTCAAATCATGTAAAGATTGACAAATTTGAATGTAGGGTGAAATAAAACAATGTTACTGGCTGGAGGAGAATTTACACGCAGCGGATCATACAAAAGTAACATTAGAAATACAAGGACATCTATAGAAGAATGATTTAATGTCGGTAAGTTGGATGAGAACGTAGTTTGTTGGCTACATAAAGCAAATGACTGATATTTGTGGATGGATAACTTTGGAGTAACTTGAGATTGGCTGTAAAATCACAAGCAACCTAATAAGAATCAGCATTGCACAACAAACCCGAAGCAAAGTCTCCTGCAATTTCACCCACAAGATTAAGCCATCATACTTGAAAATGTGATGTATATGTGCCCACACGGGTGGGTAAGCCCAGGGCAAATGAGTTTTTTCCCCCTTTGTCCAGGTTGAAAACTGGTCGATTGATTGACCAAAACACTTTTGGTCCACAATTTCAAGATTTTTCAAAAAGTTACATTATTTAAAATTTTTAATAATAATAATAACTAGTGTTAAGTCCCCCGCGTTGCGGGGCGGGGAACGTCAAAAAGCGTGCAACCAGCGTTGCAGGGTTGGGAGGTGTAAAATCATGCTAAGTAGCAACCGAACAATGACCAAAACCAGAAAAAAGCGTAAAACAAAAACACAAATTTATGACACCAAGTGGCTCACGTAACGTAATAAATAGACAAAAACAAATTTATACCTACACATATTAGAAAGTCTATCGGGTATAAAAACTTGATGAAACAAATGTGACCACAAAATACCGTAGTAAGTAACAACGGAACAACAACAAATCCAGAAAAAACAAACGTAAAATAAAAACTAATAAAAAATAAACCCGTTTAAATTTTGTGGCAAAATTATAAAAAGTTAAAATTTTGTTACAAATTTAAAAAGCCATAACGTTACCATATCAAAAAAGAAAAAAGGAAAATCAAAAAGAAAAAAAAACCAATAAAAGACGAAAACATCACTATTCATTAACATGTTAGAAATTAATACATATATATATATGAATAATTTATTATTATAAAGAAAATTTTGTGAGGTTTTATGTAATAAGTATACACTTCAGGACCTGTTTGACCCATTTGGCTTTTCAGCTAACATTTTCTTTTATTGTTGGACCCATTAAAGATCAAACAAAACCCAAATCAACTAATTAGTAAGTAAATGGATTAATAAGGGCCACGTTGATGACATAACGGAAAAATTGAAAGGTGGTTGCTTGTAAAATTAGCCTTAGGACATCCATAAATGAATCCAAAAAGAAATCATTTCCTACAGTTTTTGAGAATTTAAATGTCACATAAATCTTTCGGTGCCTCCCAGTTATTTCTAACAAGGAATGACAGGGTTAATTCCAAATCATGAAGCCTAAGATAACAACTGTAAAGAACCATGACGGAGTTGACTCACTTGAGGACCTTCAAGGTAGCTTAAAAGTGTGTCCCATATGCGAAGACTATCAGCAAAAGTGAATTCTTGGGTCAAAAGAAGAGTGATCCATCTAAATGCATAGAACTGTCGGTTAACCTGCCATCACAAAACCAGAACCAAACACTATTATATGCTGATTCAGCCATTCAGATATATTCACAAAGTACAAACCAGTGAAACCAGCAAATCCGGTCATCGGATGTTCTTTTTGCTATTTTTTTCAAACCAGTGGTTTTTTCTCCAAACCAGACTAAACGATTTGTTTTACTAACTGTCCGGTATCAAACTGGACCAGAACGTTAACTTAATCCTGACATAACCGACTTTGAGCAACTTTCAACCGGTTTGACCGTTCTCCTTTTAGCTAACTTTTTCTTTTTTGACTTATGTGAAATAAACACAACCTAAATCGACCTATTCAAAGCAAATGGGTGGAAATCACATGATAGATATTAAAAAAAATAACAGAAAATAATTTTCAGATTATTATGATATAGTTAGACTTTGAGAAGTTGTAAGTAGTAGTGTAATTTCTGAATGATCCAAGCCACTCATAAGGTACTCATGATCAGCTCAATAAAAGCTTGAACCGATCTAAACCAAGCTTAAGTGAGCTCGAGCCTAACCTGCAGCTCATTTAACAAAAGAGCTCGAGCCTGAGCTTCACATATCGAGTTTAATTAGGCTCGCGAGCCAAAACAAGCCTATTACTTATATATGATTATAATAACTTAAATCACATGATAAATATTATTATGTATAAAACATTAAAACTACAATAAAAATAACTATATATAGAAATTATACATGTATTTAACCATCTTCTTTTATCATAGTACTATTTAACTATCTTCTTCCATCATAAATGAACACCAGAAACAATATAATCAGGATATTCATCATTAACATATAAAATTTTTACATTGGTCTATAAAACTTTCTAGCAGCATCAGGTTTACTAACGTATAATTATCTTCTACCATCATACTTTTTAACGAATAATGAATCACCAAAACAAGAACACAAATTTTCAGTGGGGATACACTACAAGGCATCATAGATCTAAATGAATATTTGATATTTATGTAGTTCAAGTCATGAAATTGCTTGCAGTATGGTCATATATTCCATGCTATATATGTAACTTTGTAAATTAGCAAACCCTACTACACAAGAAAGATAGCATTTCATACTTACATTGTTACCAATAATCTTGACACGAGCAACTCCCATTTTTAAAATGATGAAAACGCTTTATATCCCGTACTACAATATCCCTCTTGGTCATTTTGCTAGCATGCTTCATTAAAGAGTGACAATCCCCGCAAATCTTTAAATTTTTCACAATCCTAATAACCTTTAAATCATCACCAGAAATTAGGGCAAAAGCAAGGGCCAGTTTCTCACTATGACTTCCCAAAGATTCTTCTTTTTCTTCTTCTTCAATATTATGAAGGACCCACTCAGTTTCAGGCGTGTAGCCAAATTCTCTTGCATTTTTAGTAATTTCATCTAATTTTAAATGAATTTCATCTGAGCGATCATGAAAATGATCACCAGCTACGAAACTAGTGACTTGACCATGTATTTCAATATAACTCCACCCGGGATCTTTTGCTACACCTTTATTTTTCATTTTGGTCCTCACCCTTTCTACATCTTGCCACTTGCCTGCCCCGGCATAAACATTTGAAAGAAACACATAGCCACCAGGATGTTTAGGCTCGAGTTCTAGAAGCTTCTCTGATGCATATTCTGCCATTTGAATGTTCTTGTGTGCGCGGCAAGCACTGAATAGTGCCCCCCAGATGACAAAATCGGGATCTATTGGCATGTTTTTGATGAATCTTAAAGCTTGGTTTAGACGACCAGCCCTACCATAAAGATCAATGATTACTGCATAATGTTTCATGGTGGGTTCAATTGAATAATCATGCTTCATTTTGTCAAAAAAACGAAGACCCTGGTCAACATTTCCAGCATGCAAACAGGCGGTTATAATAGCAAGAAAGACTACTCCATCTGGCTTTATTCCTGCAGACAAAGAGAGATTATAACATGTTTGATCAGTAGGGTAACTTTACATATATCCTTCTAAAAGTTCATAATATCAGAAAGAAAAATCTGAAAATGGAAGTCAACCTTGTACCTGTAGACTTCATTTTGTTGAAACAGTCAAGAGCCTTGTCAAGATATCCATTAATGGCACAGCCCCATATCATAACACTCCAAGTACGAAGGTCTTTCTCTTCTGCCATGTCAAATACCCGACTTGCATTCTCAATGGACCCACATTTTGCATACATGTCTACCAAAGCAGCCGTGATCCCTTTCTTCAAAGCGAATCCATTGCTCAAAATATAGTCATGTATTCTCGTTCCTGTCTCAAGAGCTCCTGCTTTTGCACAAGCCAAGAGTGCACAAACGATAGTCTGATCATTAGGTTTCACACCCTGTTCCAACATTTCAAAGAACATCGATAGTGCCTGTTCATGCTGCCCATTTAGTGAAAACCCATTTATCATTGTAGTCCAAGAAACCACATCCCTGTCCTCTATCGAACGCCAAAGCTCCATAGCCTGGTTAACCTCACCGGCTTTCATTAATCCATTAATCAAAGTGCTCCAGGTAGAACCATATTTCTCCGGCATTACCTCAAACAATTCCACAGCCTTACCCCATTTCCCAACCTTACAATACCCGTTAATCAATACATTCCATAATAACGTACTTCTTGCCTCATCCCCCCATTGAGAACTTTCATCAAACAGTTGGCATGCACACTCCAGTAACCCAACTTTAGCATACATATCCACCAAATGAAGTAAAACAAGCCGATCGCATAGCAAACCAGGTTCAAAATCTGAGTATGAATCTCCATACCAACCCATCCCTCTTGTAATGCGGCTGTGGATTTCAAAACAAACGGGAAAGTCAAAGTGGTGGGCTTAATATTGGACCTCAACATGAGAACAAAGTAGGAAATGGAACTCATATGGTAGGAATTATCAGCAAGTGCACGAATTAGTGAGTTGAAAATGTATAAATTAGGGTTTTTGAAGTGGCGAAAGATGGAGAGAGCGTGATTGATGAAGTTGTTTTTGAAAGAATAAGAAGAAATGAGCTGGGTGACGATTCGGGAGTTAGAAAAGTGGTGGTGGAGGATGATTTGGGCATGAATTTGCTGAAGGTGTTTGATGGTTTTGGAGGAGTGGATTAGAGAGATGAATTGGGTTTCAACGATGGGGATCGGATTGAATGAAGGCTTTTTGGCGGAGGGGGTTTAGAGAAGAGCATACGAAGGGCTTTCATTCTGTGACAGCCAAATAATGCAAATTCCTAGGGTTTTATTAACCCTTTATATTTTATAAAAAAAAATCACAAAATAGTTATTTATTTATTTATTCATGTTTTCTAAGTAATTCATGGCACCACATGAATATGAAATTAAAAAAAAAATACATTCACTTGTTTGATAAACGTGTTGTATTCGAGTTAACTTGTTTTATATTGTGTTTAATAAAAGTCCGAGTTAACTTATTTTGTATTGTTTGATTGATTGTATGTTTATTACCCTTTCTAGCTCATTTTCAAGCGTAAATATCAAAACTTGTATCCAAAGTCCAAACAAACAACGTAAAGTATCATATTTTCCCTTTTGATCAAAATTTAATCCATGAGTTTTATTTCTTATATGTGGTTGAAACATTCAACCCAAGAAGGGTAAACAATTTCAGGAAATATTGAAGGTGTCATCCTATGACGATAGAGAGGAAAAAACCATTCACTTATTAGTCCTTTTATGTAATTAAGTCTTCACCTCTTGTGTTCTAATAGGTTTATGAACTCATATGCGATTTTTGAATATTAGTTGTTACTAAAAGCAATATCATTAGAGTATGCATCCACACCCTATCGCTTATCCCCATAATTTAGGGAAATAGGAATTTTACACGTTCAAAGCCCCCATGTCATTCATTATAACGAAGATGGAATTTACATGTGCCATAATAGTCCTCGTATTTGGGGATTTACTGTAGATCTTGCATCCCTTATTCTCCCCAAACGACCGTCCTTCCTCCTATGTCTTGTGCTACCATTGCAAAGTAGCACCGTGTTTTCAATAGGCAACAATCAATTAAATGGAAGGCAACAACTATATGTTCCATATTTCAACAAACAACAGCCATGCCATCGACATGTAGGTTTTCAAAACCAATCTTCTTCTTGACGCCTCCCTCCCCCTCTCATATGAACATCAGTGGTCATATCTCTATCCTTCTTAAGAGAATAACATGATTCTAGTTTGCTACACACAATTATCTAAGTGTGAATACATTTAAGCAAACACCATTTCCCAAAATAAGTATGACAATTGATCAACAAATTTGGGTATTCAGAGTCCTATATGTTATTGTAATATCGTATCTCATACTCAGCCGCATGCATGTAGGGTTTCCGATTACTCATCGCATATATAGTTCGTGGGTTTCCGTACAAGTACAAACTATTATTGCTCTTTTTACTTCAACATCCCATCAAATACGAAATTCATTTTATACTCATCGCATATATAGTTCTTGGGTTTCCATACAAGTACAAACTGTTATTGCTCTTTTTACTTCCACATCCCATCAAATATGAAATTCATTTTAAAATCAAGTTAAAAAGGTCTAAAAGCACTCACAATGGAGTCCTTAATGCCCTATCCTCTCCCCATACCCAAATTTCAGGGAAAATGAGAGATTTTGTTTATTTTCACTCCTATACTAGAGCCTCCATCCCCATACCCCACCCCGTATTATTTGAAGAAAAGTAAAGTAAACCCCTTTATCTTGGGGTTCAATATTCTCACCCCTATTTAATATATTTTAGTGGTTAGGAGTGGAAGTGTATTATTTAAATGATTATGAATATATATGTTAGAATCTAATGTGGGGAGTTTTTAAAAGGAAGAAATTTTATAGATGAACATGTGTATTAACTAAAATAAATATATGGGGACGATAATTAAAACTCTTGCGGCTTCAATGATTTAAATAGAGTAAACTACACTTGTCTTTCATCTTTATACTAGATTTCAGGCGATGTTTTGTGCCTTTAAAATTGATAAGTTTTATACTCTTATGTTTCAGATTGTTACACGGTTTGTTCTTTGATCCTGACTTAGTTTGTTTTTTAACGTTAATGAAATCATGTGCATGTTATATGAGGGTACCTTTGTAATTTTACCCATTTAATTAAAAAATTTGTTAATTAAAAAAAAACAAAAAATTAAAATATGTATAAACCCAAAACACACACTCTCTCTCTTAACACCCCCCCCCCTATCTCTCTCTCTCTCTCACGGAGGAAGGTGGAGTATGGGTCGATTATGTACCTTTATAGCCTTCGGTTGGTTGCTGGTTTTATCCTGCCTTCAATAAGAGAAAGAGTTTAGAGAGTGAAAGCGTGTTAAAGAGAGAGAGAGAGTGTGTGTGTGTGTCTATCTGTGTATTTTTTTTTGATGAAATCCGTAAAGTTGCAACAGATAGGGTCTTTGTTGGTGGACCATATATTTTAAAAGTTTTGGGATTTAAAAAGAAAGTTGATTTAGTTGTGGTTTTGATAGGAAGATGAAAGTTGTGTTCAATTTAGGTGTATCAGGCTTACATGAGTTTAGGATTGGAGCAACGATCCTGAATTTCATTGGTTTTGAAAGTTTAGGGTCACAGTAGCATGTGTTGCTATACAACATCCACAGTAACCCTTCCATTTAAGTCTACAACTATTTTTTTTTATTTTTGAATCCTTAATAAAATCATAGATATTGCAGTAAGTTGATAAGCAAAATTCAAAATCATGTGTTACTACTCATATATATCCAACTAATCGATCGCTATGGATGAACTGAAAATTTATATTTTAATTGAGTACCAACAACAACAATTTGAAGAGTCAAGATACCATACAAGAAATCGATGACGTTAGTTAATAGAAATTTTACCCGCCATGTGTAGTCTGTTTATTACTGCTAATTGTTGGTAAGCAGTTTTATGAAACATATATTTTCTATAAAAAGTTAACAGATAGTACGTATGACACTTTCTTACTTTTTTGATTTGCATGCTACTGAAGTTAAATCATGTCTACGTAAGGAATTTTGTACAATGTTGACCGACCGCCCGCTCTAATTAAGGACACCACCTTATGTTGACCAACTTTTGAAAATGGAAAATTGTCAATTCTGGAGGGTAATATTATTATATTATTATTATATTTATCAGTTAGCACCAAACAAATTAACACCCATTACATTTAGACTATATATCTTTCATTAATCTCCCTGAAAGTTTAGCCGGCGGCCGGCCAATTAGTTTCAAATGGAAGCAGAAAGCAGGGATTGGAACGAATTCCCTGTCGACTGTTTGGTTCAAGTCTTGACAAGGGTTGGGATCGAGTCTCTTGTACAAACTGTTCCTTTAGTTTGCAAGTCTTGGTACCATGCTACCTTCTATCCTCAATGTTGGCAGCGTCTCGTTTTTCATAATAATGTACAAACCCCCAAATCTATAGGCAAAGACCACTCAAGTTTTCATTTGGGTTTCGGGTTAGTGATGCATCAACATGACGCTCTAGAAAAATTCCTTTATTTTGCAGTCGAGCGTAGCCACAGACTTGTAACCCACCTCTCTTTCCCTCTCAATCACGTTTGAAAGAAGGTCAGATCGCGTGGATCGCTCAACGGTAAGATGATGATCTACCAGGAACAATACTTTTTAAATAAAAACAACTTAAGTTAATTCATGTTTTAACA
This sequence comes from Scalesia atractyloides, assembly GCA_947069175.1. Taxonomy (NCBI): domain Eukaryota; kingdom Viridiplantae; phylum Streptophyta; class Magnoliopsida; order Asterales; family Asteraceae; genus Scalesia; species Scalesia atractyloides. The sequence continues at coordinate 89,486,621 of CAMTDV010000022.1, forward strand.
TGCATGTATGTGTAGATGCCCCTCTTTAAAGCTGTTGGTGTTACCCAACTATTTGAGCTATGTGATCAACTTTGAAGTTCCTAGCTCAATCTGCAAGTGGAAAGATTTGGAGGGTTTACAAATTTCATCCTTAATTGGACTGAAAACAACCATTGCAAATATCAGTAAAAACTGTCCAAATTTCAGTCATTTAAGTGTTTATGTTCCTCGACTTGATGGAGACGTGGCGTTGGCCATTGCCTCCCAACTACCCCATATAAGAACCTTAGACCTACGCTTCTCCATCATCGAACGTGATGATCTGCTCCTCATCCTAAAAGGTTGCCAGAAACTTCAACATCTCCACATTAGTAGTGATCATGCAGACGATGATGATTTATTACAAGTTGCACCTCATGTTCGTGTTTTTAAACACTTGTTTATACATATGTTACTAATTGTTTCTCTGCTTAGCAGGCAGGCAGGCAGGCATAGGATAGTCATAATGTGTATATGTCGATCGGTGTCATTAATTTATCTTCTTTAATTCAAATCATCATTAAATCCATATAAATTGAATTATATATATTATATATATTTAAAACTCACTCCGGCCAGTATTTTTCAAGTTGATTATATAATATAAATATAATAAATCCCCGGCCTAAAGTAAAGCGTGCAGATATATAACAAAAGCCAAAATTTTATATACGATATAAAAGAATTTTATTTGATACATTGCCTTAATCTTAGTTGGCGTTAATTATGACTTTTAAAACTTCGTATTAGTTATTGTTAATACTTCTAAAATTCATTACTTGAATTAATAAATAGTACGTCAGTCAGGATAGAGCTTCTCGTTACGTTTGACATGTCATTTTTGACGCTCACCATCAAATTAAATGAATTTTGGGTAGCTTACAAAATTAACAATTAATGTTTAAAAGCTCAACAAATAAGTATTTATGATAATTTAGGAGTAAAGCATCGTAATTTAAAGATTAATTTGCACTCCTCTATATTATTTATTTTATATATATATATATATGACTCCAAGATGATACGAGCTTGTTTAGTTTGGGTAGCAAGGAACGTACGATAAAACACCTTTGGTAAAAAGTTCACTTCTCATGTCTAATTCATTATTCATACATAGTCAATAACGTTTCCACAAAATTTTTATCCATAAAACACTTCTTGAAGATTTTTCATCTAAAAAAAGTGAACGTGTATATGTTCAATCCAAGCCAAACGTATTAAATATAAACAAGTGAAACCCCCGTAAGCTCAACACAGGATTTCTTCCGAATTTGTTGTTTACATTATCCTAAATATGTACGCCTCGCATTTCGTAAAATTTTATTCTAAGAAATACGCGTCGTACCACTAAATTATTTATTTGTTCATTTTTATTATCATTGTTATTATTATGTATTTATTCATTATTTTTATAAATAATAATAATAATAAACAAAATAAATTCGACAGTTTATGAAACTTGTACTTGAAATTAGATCTCGTCGGTACGTTCAGGCCACTCAAAAACGTTAGAATGGGTTAACGGGCCTTGACCCAACACACCACCTAAACCTAGCTAAACTCTAACCTAAATAAAACCTAAATATATTTAACTACACACGCAGACACACACAACACACACACTCACACTGCCGCATACACACACACTCACTGTTCTCCCTCTCGAATTCCAGGTCACCGGACCCGGTTCTCCGGCGATGTCGGCGCCGATCCCCAGTCGTGCACAACACTCTCCCCTTCCTCTGCGGTTAGCACACATAACCCGTAATCTCCTCCTTATCTTAAACCCACCACACGACCCTCTTTCCCCAATTAAACAGTCAACCACCACCATCTGGTGGTGGCGTGCGGAGGCAGAGAAGATAGAGACGCGGAGCAAGAGTGAGAGAGAGAGAAGCGGGCGGAGATGCCGTTTTTGCGGCGACGACGGCAATGGTGGTGGTTTCGCGTCTGGTCCCGGGTCAGATTCAAAAGATCCGGTTCAGATTCGGGTGTGTTGGTTCAGGTCAGTACAGATTTGGTTCTCGGGTCTTGGTTCGTGTTTCTACTCAAGAGGTCATTAGCTAGTTCCAATCAACGACAGTCGGCTCCGGTTCGGTTTGAGATTCAGATTTGGCTCCGTTTAGGGGTCGGGTTATGTCGGATCCGGGTTCGGGTTCAGTTGGGTCTCGGCTCAGGTTCAGATCCGGCTGAGTCCGTTTCAGCTACTGGTTATTTTGACTCGCTCAGTTCACTCCGATACAGATTCGGGTCCTAGTGGTTCGGGGCATGTTCCAGCGAGTTGGGTTCTAGGCTAACAGTTTGGTGCTCGGGTTCCGAGTGGGTCAATGTTAGTCAACAACAGTCAACGGAGATTCGGTTTTAGGTCAAACCTGGTCCGCTCAGTCAGACGCGGCCAACGTTGTCACGAGTTTCGGTAAATATTTAACGACACAAAATTTTGCTTATCTTACTTAGCTCAATATTAATTGTTATGAATCAAGTTCAAACAAACGAGTCGTAGCATAACTTTAAGTTTATTACATAGTGCTTTATTACATCACACATTTTTTTTATACTTAGCGAAAGTTATATATTGATACTACATTTGTTATTGCGTTTTGAAAAACCTTTATCGACAACTTGAGTTGTCGGGAATCGTCTAAAAAAAGGGGAAACTTTGCCCGTTTTTCGTAAAATCCGTAAGATCAAAATTCGTTAACTTATATAAAACAAAACCCCTCGAATTTAATTAATTTTTATAAATATATAAATATATATTCATATCATTAGCGCTTCGACAACCTCTAATGTTTGTATACTTTCGTTATCCATGTATGACGACCTCTGAGTTGTATTACCGAACTCTTCACTCCTCGCGGGATTTCCAAGGAATGCGTTGCGAAATTGTGAGCATACCCGACCCCCTTTTTACACTTTAATGCATTTTGGGGTGCAACATGTATAAATTACAAAATTTATTTTAAACAAAATTAAATGTGTTCACAATACCAAATGTGCCATCAGTTACGCTTAAAGTGGTCTACATATTCGTGCGATTCGACTTGAATATATACTTGTCACAATCAAAACAAACTTTATACTTATAATTAATTTCAAACTTGTATGTTCGCCAATACTTTTGTATTGATCTATGCTTTTAATACATGTTGCAGGAATTTTGATGACACATGGAATCTAGTAGGATTGCTTAGAAATGCATTTAAACTTTAAATACTTATTGTATTGTATTAGTTCAAACATGTATTTTGTTTCAATATCTTGTATTAAAACGTTATCAATGAAATGAAATTATATTTGTTACGTGTCGGGATCTAACTTTTGTATCATTTGATTTAAACTATGTAAAAAGGTAATTATTAAACACTTGACACAATTAGCGTTATGAAGCCTCTTGCAATCTAGTTTTCGTATTATCCCGATGTTTCCACCATCGGTTGGGGTGTGACAGATTGGTATCAGAGCCATAACTATAAGGAATTAGGTAGAATTGTCATGTTCGACCTAGTCTATAGTTTAAGTACCATACCATTGACCATTTGTGATACTTGTCTAAAAGGTTATTCTTTCTATCATGCTTCTCCCCCTTTTGATCCTAAAACTTACAATATGTCTTTCCTAAGACATGAAACACAACACACGCTTTTGAGTATATTCTTGTTCCACAATCGAAAGAACTCATCAATACAGGGGTGATTCCCGCCATTGGTGATGAGTTTCCATCCGCTCTACATGTTATTTTGTGCGAAATTCACCATCAAGTCAGGAGTGATATCAATATCTTGATGGGAGTTTCATTTCATAATCTAGTGGATCCTTATTGACGATTCGAGATTATATCTTGATACGTTCAATAAACCACAATTTGGGGACGAAATTGTCAAGCCAGGATTGACATCCACACCTTGATGACTGGTTCCGCTCCTCAATTTTCAATCTCGCCAAAGTTTCGTATTTTTCGATCAAATTAGGGACATGTACTAACTGGAAGGGTAAAGTACCGTTAATCACTTGGCGACGAGAGTATCATACCTATTAGGCCAAATCATGTCTCCCTAATTCGAAAGTACTTACGAGTCACTTTGGAATAGTCGAAGTTTCTAAAACCGAAACACTCCAACATTTTAACAAGTCTCTCTTTTATGCTATTTTACATTTTATGCTATATAATTCTTATTCCTTCAATTTTTTTCAATGTCACACTATACTAAAATCAAATTTATGCACAACAAACTTCGCATTTATACTAAATCTATTACGCAACGATTCTATAGGTGCATACTAAACATCATACTTGATTTGGGATTACTGGAACATTATATGTGATAAACTCGTTATAAAACCACACCTTAACATGTATAGCACTATGCGTAGTGCTATAGGGATAGCGCACCGCCCTTGAGACTAGAGGTCATGTTAAGTAAACTATTTCATACTAAGTAAACTATTTTACAATATGTTTCAACAATATTGACTAGTCAACATTGCGTACACAAAGGTTTGACTTGTTTATTCACATGTTTATGTGGTAGACTCGTCATTAACTTTGATCAAGCCACACCTTAACATGTATAGCGCTTGTGTAGCACTATAGGAGTGACGCCCGCCCGTATTCTTGAGGTCATGTTAAGTAAACTATTTTACACCCTCTTCGTTTTAACGATGATGGGTAGTATACATTGCAGTACACGATGGTTTGACCTGTTTATTCACATGCCAGTAATCTGTTAATCTTGGTTAAACTAAAATATATCATCTGTATTGTACACGAATGTGCGAACACGCACGCTTACACTTATACTCATACTTATACAGTATACCTTCTCATACTTAAATGCAATTATACTTATATACTTGAGACTCTATATATGCTATCATTCTCACTTGTAATACGTTAATAAATCATAATCGTGACACGGAACGTAACATGACACCGATTAGCGAAAGAGAAGTAATATAGTATAAACGTGGTGGATACGGCGCGGGTACTTCCTATATATAAGTGTTACTACCATATTACCAAACTTTCGTAAAACGTGCCATGAGAAATTCGGTGTTTCACTACTATGTTTAATACAAACTTTAATCACTCACAACCCATTTCGCGATTATACCCATACATACTTCAAAATGCCCTATTATTCTAAAGTCTTCCTCTTAAATAAATTTCGGGACGAAATTTCCTAAAGTAGTGGAGACTGTAACGCCTTGCGTTTCCGTAAAATTTTATTCTAAGAAATACGCGTCGTACCACTAAATTATTTATTTGTCCATTTTTATTATCATTGTTATTATTATGTATTTATTCATTATTTTTATAAATAATAATAATAATAATAATAAACAAAATAAATTCGACAGTTTATGAAACTTGTACTTGAAATCAGATCTCGTCAGTACGTTCGGACCACTCAAAACGTTAGAACGGGTTAACGGGCCTTGGCCCAACACACCACCTAAACCTAGCTAAACCCTAACCTAAATAAAACCTAAATATATTTAACTAACACACGCAGACACACACAACACACACACTCACACTGCCGCATACACACACAACTCACTGTTCTCCCTCTCGAATTCCAGGTCACCGGACCCGGTTCTCCGGCGATGTCCGGCGCCGATCCCCAGTCGTGCACAACACTCTCCCCTTCCTCTCCGGTTAGCACACATAACCCGTAATCTCCTCCTTATCTTAAACCCACCACACGACCCTCTTTCCCCAATTAAACAGTCAACCACCACCATCTGGTGGTGGCGTGCGGAGGCAGAGAGATAGAGACGCGGAGCAGAGAGAGAGAGAGAGAGAGAGAAGCGGGCGGAGATGCCGTTTTTGCGGCGACGACGGCAATGGTGGTGGTTTCGCGTCTGGTCCCGGGTCAGATTCAAAAGATCCGGTTCAGATTCGGGTGTGTTGGTTCAGGTCAGTACAGATTTGTTCTCGGGTCTTGGTTCGTGTTTCTACTCAAGAGGTCATTAGCTAGTTCCAATCAACGACAGTCGGCTCCGGTTCGGTTTGAGATTCAGATTTGGCTCCGTTTAGGGGTCGGGTTATGTCGGATCCGGGTTCGGGTTCAGTTGGGTCTCGGCTCAGGTTCAGATCCGACTGAGTCCGTTTCAGCTACTGGTTATTTTGACTCGCTCAGTTCACTCCGATACAGATTCGGGTCCTAGTGGTTCGGGGCATGTTCCAGCGAATTGGGTTCTAGGCTAACAGTTTGGTGCTCGGGTTCCGAGTGGGTCAATGTTAGTCAACAACAGTCAACGCGAGATTCGGTGTTTAGGTCATACCTGGTCCACTCAGTCAGACGCGACCAACATTCGTCATGATTTACGGTAAATATTTAACGACACAAAATTTTGCTTATCTTACTTAGCTCAATATTAATTGTTATGAATCAAGTTCAAACAAACGAGTCGTAGCATAATTTTAAGTTTATTACATAGTGCTTTATGTATCACACATTTTTTTTGCATACTTAGCGAAAGTTATATATTGATACTACATTTGTTATTGCGTTTTGAAAAACCTTTATCGACAACTTGAGTTGTCGGGAATCGACTAAAAACAAGGGGAAACTTTGCCCGTTTTTCGTAAAATCCGTAAGATCAAAATTCGTTAACTTATATAAAACAAAACCCCTCGAATTTAATTAATTTTTATAAATATATAAATATATATTCATATTATTAGCGCTTCGACAACCTCTAATGTTTATATACTTTCGTTATCCATGTATGACGACCTCTGAGTTGCATTACCAAACTCTTCACTCCTCGCGGGATTTCCAAGGAATGCGTTGCGAAATTGTAAGCATACTCGACCCCCTTTTTACACTTTAATGCATTTTGGGTGCAACATGTATAAATTACAAAATTTATTTTAAACAAAATTAAATGTGTTCACAATACCAAATGTGCCATCAGTTACGCTTATGTGAGTTATATGTGTTAGTTTAAACTCGTCTATACATTCTACTTGTTATGCTTGAGTTTGTTTATGCTTATTAGTTTTGACTTGTATTCTCATGATATCGTTATGCTTATAATACTATGCATGCTAGTTAAGGAATTCGATTATATGCTATTGTTATGCGAAAGTGGTCTACATATTTGTGCGATTCGACTTGAATATATACTTGTCACAATCAAAACAAACTTTTATACTTATAATTAATTTCAAACTTGTATGTTCGCCAATACTTTTGTATTGATCTATGCTTTTAATACATGTTGCAGGAATTTTGATGACACATGGAATCTAGTAGGATTGCTTAGAAATGCATTTAAACTTTAAATACTGATTGTATTGTATTTGTTTCAAACATGTATTTCGTTTCAATATCTTGTATTAAATTTGTTATCAATGAAATGAAATTATATTTGTTACGTGTCGGAATCTAAATTTTGTATTATTTGATTTAAACTATGTAAAAAGGTAATTATTAAACACTTGACACAATTAGCGTTATGAAGCCTCTTGCAATCTAGTTTTCGTCTCATCCCGATGTTTCCGTTATCGGTTGGGGTGTGACAAAATAGGCCCTTTATTGATGCTTCCACTTGAAATTATGATGACGGCTGAATAACTAGCGGTGTAAGCATCTTGAGTCACTCATGGTATACTTGAAATGATCTTGTTGAAAGCTTAAATCATGTTGAGCTCATACGAGCTCGAGCCCAGGCACGAGTCTGAAAAGAAGCTCGTCAAATAAACGAGCATGAGCCTCATTTGATATATGCGTTTGTTTGGTTTCATGGTTTGTTACTTTATTTTTTTATTTAATATATCATTGAAAGGAGTTTTCATCATATGTACTTTTTTCAAAAAATTCGACTTCGTTTTGAGTTTTATGATTTTTATATTTTTTTTTGGTTGAATATTGGAATTTTTAATAATCTCAATTATTCGTCGTTGGCCGCCAAAAATCTCAACTTCAAACATAATCATGGCAGTCCCAACTATTAACATATTGGCCTCCAATGGACCTTGACTAACAGAATTCTAACGCCGTTAGTCTCCGGTCGCCTAAAAAACGATTTTTGGCCGGAAAACTCAACATTTTCGTCCCAAACCTTTTTTTAACCTTGTTACGGACCTTTAGGAACTTTTTATAGTAAAAGCCCCAATTATTGAAGTCACGGAAAACTCATTATTTTCGCCAAAAACTTTTTATGGCTGGAAAACTCAACTTTTTCGCCGGAAAACTTAACATTCTCGCCAAATCACTTTGTAACCTTAGATCAGACCTTTAGAAACCTTTTTATGGCTAAAAACGGTTTTCCGGTGATCAGAGACTAACGACATTAAGGATCTGTTAGTAAGGGTCCATTGGTGGCCAATATGTCAATAGTTGGGATTGCTAGTGGTTATTTTTTAAGTTGGGACTGTTAGCGGCCAACGGCGAATAGTTGGGATTATTCAAATCGAATATTCCTATTTTTTTTAAAGTAAACTTCATTAAAAACACACATCCGACCCAAACGGGCAAAAGGTCCAAACAACAAACAACACCCCCGACCCAAACGGGTAAAGGGCAGACAATTACAACACATACAACGGATATTTACACCAATCCACCCATTTAATATATTTACAAGACAATCTATTCTTAGCCTACCCAAAACCCCTCGATTTAACCTCCCCTAGAATATCATGTGGACTTCTTCTAATCTGTTAGAACACCATTTCATTTCTACCTTTCCAAATACACCAACACGTGATAAACACCAGACCTTGGATGAGAGACTTAGCTTTCTGACTTAGCTGAGTGAACTTGTGAATCTCCATAACGTCTTTGAAATCGAAGACATAAATATGAGGTAAGTTGCACCAAGCACTGAAGACCAACCAAACCCTATCCACCATTGAACAAGCGGTAAATAAATGCTCCATCGTTTCATCAAACTCTTCGCAAAGAGGGCACATGACCGAATTAATATTCCCATTCCTTCTTCTTAAATTATTTCACGTAGTTAATCTATCCAAATTATCTCTCCACACCATAATATTGCATTTGAAAGGCACCCATTTACACCATTCGAAGATAGGAGGATGACCATCACCACTGTCCTCAATTAAAGCCAATTTGACAGCCTTCACCGAAAAACCTTCTTGATTGTCGTTGTTCCGCTTCCATAAATCCTTATTATTATTAAGTGAAACCCTATTAATTAGGATCTCAATACATTCCTGCCATTCCTTAAGCTCAATGTCCGACTTCGGCTGTCAAGACCAATTCCACGTAAATCCGCCATTACCTAGGTTCACTAACCTTCTGTCCGCAATCCTGCATAATTTAGACAGTTCCAAACCAACAAATGTCGCCATCTTTCCACGAAAGGAGTATTTCCTGTCCAAGTGTCTAACCAAACACGTATATCCTCCTTGTTCCCAACCTTACCAAGATCAAACGATTTAACCCCTTCCCGTTAAGTTTCAAGTTGGATATCGAATTCACAATATTTTTCCAACATCCCCTAATGTTACCATTTAGTGGAAGGAAGCTCCTTTGATTGTTATTACCATGGCAAGCTTCCACCACCTTTCTCTATAAATTTTGATTTTCTACCCTGTATCTCCACCCCCATTTACAAAGAAGAGCCAAATTAATCTCTTTAAGTCTGTTATACCCAACCCTCCTTTAGATTTAGGCCATGTTATCCAATCCCAAGCCACCCAGTTCATTTTTGTAATTTCATTTGGTCTCCCCCCCCCCCCCCCCCATAGGAACTTTCTTATTTTCGCTTCAAGAATCTTAATAATTCCAACCGGGACCTTATATAACGAAAAGTAATATATAGGGAGACTTTCCAATACGGAATTAATCAAAGTAAGGCTTCCCCCTATCGAAATAGTTTTAGCTTTCCAAACCGACATACTTTTATCAAACACATCAATAATCGGATTCCAATTATAGATTCTGTTCATATTAGCCCCCACTGTAATCCCCAAATATATAGCGGAATTTTATCAGAACTACATCCCACCACCATAGCCATATCCCTTATCTCCCACTCTTCCACATCCAACCCGAATATATTAGATTTATGGAGATTAATTTTAAGACTCGAACACAGGTAAAACACTCTCAAACATCTCGCCACATTTAACAAATTATCCCTATCACACTCCCCAATATAAGAGCATCATCCGCGTAAAACAGATGCGGAATTTTCGGATCATTATCTGGCGTTTGAATTCCTTTGAAAAATCCTTCAATCCCCGCTTTACAGAAAATGCTAGCTAAAGTCTCCATAATTAGAAGGAGCAAAAAAGGTAACAACGGGTCTCCTTGTCTAACTCCTTTAGAATAACTAAATTCAAAAGTAGGAGACCCATTCACAAGCACCGAGGACCTACCCGAAACTAGCACCCCTTCAACCCATTTACACCATAACCCAGGAAAATCCATTTGTCCCATAATGTCTAAAAGAAATTTTCAATTAACGTTATCATAAGCCTTTTGATTCAGTTCTAGTGAAAGTATAAGAATATCACCTTTATCTTTGTTAAAGTAGAAGTATAAGAAAAGAAAAGTTGATGATTTATATTATCCATATTGTTTGTCTATGGCTTTCGTGCTTTCCAACGCACGTTATCCGACACCGTTTATCCAACTAGATCAAACACCCATGTGAAATAAGCAATAAAATATAGCTATGGACTACAATTCATATTTTGAAAATTGGCCATGTTTCTTCAACTTCATACCTAACCCCATTTGCATATTTGGCCAAAAAAGCACATAATTCAAGTGTATTAAATACAATTTAACAATTTGACGATAATAATAATAATATATAATAATAATAATAATAATAACAATAATAATAATAATAATAATAATAATAATAATTTGACGATAATAATAATAATAATAATAATAATAATAATAATATTAATAATAATAATAATAACAACAACAACAACAACAACAACAACAACAACAATAATAATAATAATAATAATAATTTGACGATAATAATAATAATAATAATAATAATAATAATAATAATTTGACGATAATAATAATAATTTGACGATAATAATAATAATAATAATAATTTGACGATAATAATAATAATAATAATAATTTGACGATATATATAATAATAATAATAATAATAATTTGACGATAATAATAATAATAATATATAAATATAATAATAATAATAATTTGACGATAATAATAATAATAATAATAATAATAATAATAATTATAATAATAACAATAATTTGACGATAATAATATATAATTAATAATAATTTGACGATAATAATAATATAATAATAATAATTTGACGATAATAATAATAATAATAATAATAATAATAATAATAATAATTTGACGATAATAATAATAATAATAATAATAATAATAATAATGATAATAATAATAATAATAATAATAATAATAATAATAATAATTTGACGATAATAATAATAATAATAATAATTTGACGATAATAATAATAATAATAATAATAATAATATAATAATAATAATAATAATTTGACGATAATAATAATGATGATGATGATGATGATGGCATGATAAAGCTTTGGAGGTTGTTGACACCATAATCAAATTGGTTTAAATTTCGGTAACAATCATAGCTTAGAATATCTTGTGAGAACCACACCTAAAACTTTTAAGGAGCCAAAAACCCACATATAGCCGAAACATGTTTGAAGTCACGGCCGTACGTATGCTTGTAATCGAATAGGTTAGATTAAAATAGTAGTTATTTTTTTTTAAATAACCGTTAGAGGCAACGGCTATATGACACACCCCAATCAAAACAAGCCACGTCGCCATCACAACCATCACCATGCCGGTGAAATTTCACCCGCTGCCTCCCCACGCCGTGCCAAAGTGAAGGACCAATTTCAAAGATCACCGGCACAATGTCATTGTTTATATATTTCTGAAACCATGATTTCAGTAATTTTCATGCTGTCTTTAAAATCGAATATTGTTTATATAATTTCGTTTTTAATTCGTAAATACAAAAGAATTATAATAAATTTGGCCTCCATATCTCGTGTGACATCATAACTCAAAACGGTAAAGCAACCGGTCGACAATTTCAAAGATCACCGGTCTTCCCCACGCCAACCCTTCCACCATTCTGCAATTGGCTGCTGCAGTCACTGTCGCTGACTGACGCCCAATCATAGAAACTGTCATTTTCTGCAACTTACAAAGATCCCAATAATATTCCACAGGATATGCCTTTCATCCATCCTTAAAAAACATTCACTCATACCTTCAATTTACAAACAAAATGGTGATATTCAAGATCATCGACGCCTTTTGCTTCATATTTGTGGTGTTATTATGTGGTGAGATTGTCAAAGGTGACGGTGATATTCCCACCACCCTCAGTGGACCTTTTAAGCCGGTCACCGTGCCACTGGACGACAGTTTTCGTGGGAATGCCGTCGATTTGCCGTCCGATGACCCTCGGGTTCAAAGGACCGTCGAAGGGTTTGAACCCGAACAGATTTCGATCTCTCTTTCCGCCCACTATGATTCTGTTTGGATTTCTTGGATCACAGGTACCCTTTTTCGTAAAATCTTGATTAGGGTTTAATCAAAGTTTGTATTTTTTTTTTTCATGTATGCTATTGGTGGTCTTGCTTGCTTGTTTGCGAAATAAGAACAAAGTTGTAAAAATGCAGGTGAATTTCAAATCGGGGACAATATAAAACCACTAGATCCTGATAGTGTAGCCAGTGTTGTACAATATCGGAAGGCGAAATCTTTAAATAAACTCACACAAAAGGCAGAGGGTTACTCCCTCATTTACAATCAGCTCTACCCATTTGAAGGCCTTCATAACTACACTTCTGGCATCATCCACCATGTGAAACTTACAGGTTAGTTACATTCCAAATATTTGATGTTTTTAATTTTCATATCAAAGTTTTTCAAAAAATCTTGAATCTTGGTGCATGAATCCTGCAGGATTGTCTCCGGATACTGTTTATTATTACAGATGTGGAGACCCTTCAATTGGAGCAATGAGTGATGTGTTTCGATTCAAAACTATGCCCGTTTCTAGCAGTCAAAAGTACCCGAAAATCGGCATTGTGGGTGATCTTGGTCTTACTTATAATACAACATCAACAGTGAGCCATTTGATCAAGAACAACCCTGATCTTGTGCTGCTTGTGGGAGATGCAACTTATGCCAACTTGTATCTAACAGATGGCACAGGCTCTGATTGTTATTCGTGTTCATTCGCAAATACTCCTATCCATGAGACTTATCAACCGCGTTGGGATTACTGGGGAAGGTAAAAGTTTAAATCTTTATCAAATCTCGATTCTGTAACAGGATGTTTAAATATATATCAGTTAATGAGACTTGTATATTCATTTGACCTAATGTGAAAAATCTTTTACTTTGATTTCGCAAACCGTCCCAATTTTTGGTCACTTTGATATTATTACAACTCAATATAACAGAAGCTAGCTAATTATCTGCTTGTGATTATACAATATGACTATCACTTTCATAACACACATCTATACATTCTCTAAATCATATACTTTTGTTCTTGAAGATGTTGATTAACAATTTTGAGTGGAAATTTCAGGTATATGCAGAGATTAACATCTAAAGTACCAATAATGGCTATAGAGGGTAACCATGAAATCGAAGAGCAAGTTGACAACACAACATTTGCAGCTTACAGTGCCCGATTTGCGTTTCCATCTAAAGAAAGTGGCTCAAAATCCACCATGTACTACTCTTTCAATGCAGGAGGCATACATTTCCTAATGCTTGGTGGCTACACTGCTTATGATAAATCATGTAAAAATCCAATATTTGTGCATTTGTTGACTCCTTGGTTTCGACTTAAAGTTTTAACTGATGGGGCTGTGTATTTGTTTCATATAGCGGATCAATACAAGTGGTTGCAGAGGGATTTGGCAAAAGTTGACCGCAAAGTGACACCATGGCTTGTTGGTGTTTGGCATCCTCCATGGTACAACACCTATGTTTCTCATTACAAAGAAGTCGAATGCATGAGGGTTGCCATGGAAGAACTACTCTATAATGCTGGTGTCGATATAATTTTCAATGGTCATGTAAGTGTTATAAGCCATGGGTCAATTTGAGTTGGTTTCAATTTCAAACAGGTCAATAAAAATAGCTAACAAGGGAATGGGTCAAATGGACCAGATTGGTCAAACACTTTTGTCACTCACCAAAGTGCATTTATAATGCGTGCAAATACCTTAATCATGTTTTTTAGAAGACTATTACAATCATGTATAATGATGCGTTGGTTACTTACGAAGAGAATTAGAATGGATTCTTTTCTGGTCACCCCAACCTGACCCGACCCATACCAGAAATGGCCCGTTTTGACCTGGACCTGTTTGACCCCTTATCCAATCCTACTCACCTGGCCCGTGTATTTTGCCACCTTGTACTTTATATTATAAAAATCGAAGTTGAGTGTTTGACTCTGTGCTTGTTATAAATTTTCAGGTTCATGCTTATGAGAGATCAAACCGAGTGTATAACTACACGTTGGACCCTTGTGGTCCAGTGCACATAACTGTAGGGGATGGTGGTAACCGAGAAAAGATGGCTAAAAAACACGCAGATGAACTGGTAACTGCCCGGAACCATCTTCGACACCAGATTCCTTCATGGGTGGTTTCTGTGCCTACAATTTCACATCTGGGCCCGCAGCTGGAAACTTCTGCTGGGACCGGCAGCCGGAATACAGTGCTTACAGAGAAACTAGCTTCGGACACGGGATTCTTGAGGTAAAGAATGAAACGCATGCTTTATGGACATGGCACCGGAATCAGGATATGTATAATGTGGCTGGTGATCAAATATTCATTGTGCGGGAACCTGAACGGTGCCCTGTTAGAGCTCCTCCGGTTATGGTGTGGGATCAATAAAATGAATTTAAATGTACCCTTATGGTTCTAGAACAGATTTGTATAGCATATATGGATCGATATCTGTAACATGATAGGGCGATAAACATAATTACAGTCCATGATTCTTTGTTTGTTGTAATCCAATATGAGTGAATGTAGCAAGTTAATGAACTTGTAAAAGTTAGATAAATCATAAGTAAAAATAGATTACTTATGAACAATATAAATTTGATTGATTTAAGGTTGCATTCCAACTAAACAACTAAATATCTCCAAGATGAAGGAGAAGAGAATGAATATGGCGATTTATGTAGCTTTAGAAGCAGGTGGGGCATCTAATGGTGGTGATGGAACAATATTAGCAACCGCGTAAGCCCTCTGGTCAGTGGTGGTGATGGAACATTGCTTGAAACCGGAGTCGTAATTGGTGTCGTAGTCGCTCCTGCAGTACTGAAAAGAGAGACCAGTGCATTACACGGGTTGAATAAATGATATATCTCACGTAAATGAATAAAAGAGAGACAAATATATACAAAATTGTTCAAAGCCACCCATAATCAAGAAAATATTAAGTATTTCTTTGAATTAATGGATCTCACTTTGTATCATGTTTTGTTTTTTTGTGCCAGTAATACTAAAGTTAAAAGGTTATTTTAAATGACTATAAATTATTTAAAAACCCGTGAAATCGCGAATTTCGCAACAAATATACAACTTAAAATTGTTTAAATAAACCTTTGAAAAAAATAAACATTCAAGTATTAGTAAACTAGAATGAACCGAAAAAGGAAGTAACGCAAAAGGAATTACAATTAACTTGAAAAATAAACCAAGACTCTGCCCCTATATATATTAAGGAAAATGACTTGCCATGCAAGGCATAGGAATCGTACAATAATTTCTAATTAATTAATAGGAGACAAACTAAATAACTAAAACATATAATGAACACACCTTCGAAAATAAGACTTCTTCCAAACCACACTTTGAAGTCACCGTACCACCTTATTATTGCATCGGCTTCAACATAAGTTAAGAATTGATAGTTAAATACTTTTACGGTTGTTTTGGAACATTTGCTACTTTCACCTTCCAAGCTGCTGTCAAAGTAAATTTCCAAAAAGCCCATTGTTAATTAAATGATGAAGAAATGAGTTGGTCAAAAGCAAACTCGTTTACACAAGCATGCATGGTTTCTATAACATTCACGGGTCCGGTTCCAATGTTGGGTTGCTACAAGTCAATTATAGTTGTATATTACACACACGTGTAATATATTAATCCACAAAATTTGTTGCTAGTATTTCAAACTATTAAATTCAAACCAACAAAAACCAAAACTCTTGATAACTTATAGCAATGCAAAACCTTGACCTTTGCAAGGTCTAATCCTTTTAGCCTCCCCAATTAGATAAAAAAATATATAAATCATTTTAGCTCTTAAACAGTATCTTTTGTAAATTAATTAATTAATTAATGTTGTGACACCAACAATCGCCACCCTCCAGTAATGTTCCAATACCAACAATTGCCGCCTCCGGCTCTCACTCGCCGCCACAATGTCCGCCAACTACGCCGCAACCCTAACCTAACCTCATGATTCACCGAAGATAAAACCGAGTGCGGCGACTTCCACAGCATCAATGCCGCCATACCAGTGTTCTTCATTGTGTTTACAATTCTAGTCAACGACTATTTTGACCGGTCAATCGCCTCCTTAAAATCATCAGCAAATTGATTCTTCTTGTTGTACCCGTTCATTGTGCACCTTCCTATTCTCCATATTGTGCAGAAAAAAAAAGTCTCCACAACCTTCTTCCATTTAGTCGAGTCCTTCAAGCTGTCCATCTTTCACATCAGACACCCCAAAGACGATACCGGTATCCATAACTGGGATCTTTACCCAGCCGCAAATATGCCACCAAATCGATCCAACAATCACACATTCAACCACCAAATGGTCCATGGTCTCTTCCTCATATCCACATATCACACAATAGGTATCCGAAACTGGAACCCCACGGTGCACAAGCACAATTTTTGCAGCAATGCAGCCCTGCGCGAGCTTCCAGATAAAGAAAAGGACAACTTTTGGAATCCATAGTTTCCATCTAAAACCTTCAGCCGCCACCTTGTTCCAGATCTACTTTGCCACCTCGTCCCTAAACCGAGCGACTAAAGAATTTTTTCCCTCTCCATCCGCATCTTCGACCCCCAACTTTTCTGCCCCACTTACTCCAGCTTTGACATTGTCTTTCAAAACCGAGCATATATCCTTCCAAGTGCCAGCCGTGTCTCGCCAAAGCAGTACTTGTAAATACAATTAACATAGAAGAAGTTGAAGACAAAGCTGCTTCTAGAATAGGTCTACGATCAAATTCTGTATACAGTGATGATCAGAACATAAATAATCTAATATGATTAAAAGACACAATATCCTTTTTTTTCAAACAGAATCCTATGTAGTTGAAGACTTAAAGTTCACAAACGTCCAGCCCAGGCCATTTTGACTATTTTAGACTTCTTTACGGCTGGTTTAAACTGGTTTTTTGGCCTATTTAGATTGGTTTTGGCTGGCTCAAACCGTTTGAAATTATTTTTGACCGGTTAACGTGCTTTTTGCACCTTGTTGCCCTCAAGGCGCCTAGGCCGCACCCTTCATAAGCTTTTAACTACATATTAGATCAAATAGCTTCCAATTGTTTCAGTGATGAACATCTAACAAAAAACAATAAAAAAATTCCAAGCATCTATGATGCTAGTAACAGGAAAGGGTTTAATATTCCACGAGTAAAAACTAATTGGTATTCAACCCAAGTTCAATAGGTTTCATAAATGCATTTCATCAAGCACCTTCTATGCATAAATTAAACAAAATGAAACAATGGGATATGTGTCAATTCAGCCCCATACTGATAAGATCAATAAACAAAACTGGGAAAAAAATAAGCAATTCCAGAGCATAACCTTTTAAACAAACATGTGTTCACCTGTTGTCCCTTGATTCTTGTTCTTTGAAAATGACGACCTGAACCAAATATAGATGACGACTGCAAAACCACCTTAAAATCGCATTTTAAAAGCCTTGATTCAGCAATCTTATAAATCAAGGGTGAAAAAGAGCGATAGCCAAAAACAAACCAATGGATGCAAAAGAGCCATAGCCAAAAACAAATGCCCAGATTGAAAATGTCCCAAACCCCAATTAATCAATGGATGCAATCAAACGCAACAATAAATTCAATTGACTGGTTTGCTTCTTTAGAATCAGAAATCCAAAAAAAGGTTGGAGTTGCGTGATGTTTACCTTCAAATGTAGAACTTTTGAGCCCTAATCGTTACCAAAATTCATCAAGATCGTGTAGATTATAGACACAGTCAACTGAACATAATAAAAAATCTCAAACATGATCAGTTATTGAAGAATAATTAAACGAAAAAAACACTAATAATATAACATATATAATCGAGTCAATCAATAACAATTCAAGAACATCAAACACAACTGGAGATTTCAGACATGATCGAGATTTCAATGGTTAAAAAGAAGAGCATAAGAGAAAAACAAACCTGATCGAGATTTCTGACACGATTGAGATTTCAAGTTACGATTTAAGGTTTTGAAATCTAAAAAGCATTGACAACAAAAGAGATGAATTAAAATAGAACAATCATTGAAATCTAATACAAATCGACAAAGAAAATAAGAACATTAGGTAGAAGATGATACCTAGAATCACCATTAAGTGTTGAGTCTGCCATTGTTTTTGTAAATTGGGGGTGATATCGGTCGAATTTGAGATCGGAGGTGAAAGCAGATTGAATGTTTTGATCTAGAAAGAGGTGATGAAAGGAGACGAAGAGGAGAGAAAGATGAGACCAGAGCCAATTTAAGGTTTGTTGTAAGAGGGAAGTTTTGATCAACACTGCAACTGCATCAATTAGGGTTTTGAAGAGAGAGAGAGAGAGAGAGAGAGCGCGTGTGAGTGAATGAATGAAAATAAAGAGAACAAATTGCCGCCCAAATATTAATTCATTCTCTGGCCTAAGGCCTACAAGTAAATTGTTTTAGTATAATAGACAACGATTTTATCTCTTTCTTTTTTTTCTTTTAGTTGCTATACCAAGTGTTAGTACCATTACGAGCTAATCAGATACCGATTGAAACTGAATTCCTGTCGCAACACGCAATGAATTGCAGTAGTTATTACTACAAAGACTTCTAAATCTAGGAAAGGTACAAAGACCTAACATAAGGCAAAAATACACAATGAATCGCAAGAAAAAAAACACAAGAACGAAAATAAAAAAGGACACAATACCAAATAAAAAAAACACAATGATCTAAATAAAAATTCTAAAATCTACAAACTAAAAATCCAAAAACGAAAACCTAAAATCTAAGATCGTAGAGTTTGACGAAACGGTTTCATGCCTTTAAATGGATTTCAATCGAACTCCTTTTGATACCCTTCCCACCATTTTCGATTTTTAAGAGACTATGTTCATGAACCGTACCCTTTAATTATATAATAAAGTTTGCATTTATTCATATCTTTTTACCCATTTTAATACTTTTATTTTTAGTATATCTTTTTACCCTTTTAATACTTTTATTTTTAGTTATAAACGGTGCTCTAACATTAACTTTTCTACTAAAAACTCCTACAAATAAATAGTATTAGCAAATTAAAACTGTACATAAATAGACCACTCTTTTAAGTAAAGTACGAGAATATAAAAAAATGTATTATATCCAAACGCATCTCTCATCTATTAAAGTTACATATTTTGCATCTACGGTAATCTATATGTGTATTTATTTGATATAATTATAATTCTATATATAAATCAATATTGACTTTTTCAAGAACACGTGAAGTATTTGTTTTTAATTATTCTGCATTAATTATTTTTATATATGTGATTTTTGCATTAACTGTTTTTATATTTATGATAAGCTATATGTATTAATTGTTTAAATAAAATATAAGTAATTACGAGGTTGAAGGAGAGGTTACATTACATGCATTAACTGAAACCATTCCGTATATTCGCTGGCTGGAAAAAAGGTGGCGAATTGCAGGCTCTAGCTTGCTTTCATATGGTGTTTAAACACAGGGCAAAAGACAACAATATGTGCTGCTGGCTGTCATTTGATTTTGTTTGATCATTGATGTGTAGATAATGTTCTGCAATTGACTGACTGACTGACACCCAATCAAATCAAAGAAACTCTCATTTTCCTTCGATATGCCTTCACTTCAATTTCAATCCATCCTTAAAAAACACCAACAAGTCTCACCTTCTTCGATTATGCTATTATTCAAGAGTCTGCTACTTCTCATCGCCTTTTGCTGTGTTTGCTTGATATTTGTCGCTTCTCTTTTAGTTAGGGAGGAAGAGGAGACTGTCAAAGGTATTCCCACCACCCTCACTGGACCTTTTACGCCGATCACCATGCCACTTGACCAAAGTTTTCGTGGGAATACCGTTGACTTGCCCTCCGATGACCCTCGCCTTCAGAGGACTGCCAAAGGCTTTGAACCCGAGCAGATTTCCATCTCTCTTTCCACCAACTTTGATTCTGTTTGGATTTCTTGGATCACAGGTACCCTTTTTCGTAAAATCTTGATTAGGGTTTAATCAAAGTTTTTTTTTTTTCATGTATGCTATTGGTGGGCTTGCTTGCTTGTTTGCGAAATAAGAACAAAGTTGTAAAAATGCAGGTGAATTTCAAATCGGGGACAATATAAAACCACTAGATCCTGATAGTGTAGCCAGTGTTGTACAATATCGGAAGGCGAAATCTTTAAATAAACTCACACAAAAGGCAGAGGGTTACTCCCTCATTTACAATCAGCTCTACCCATTTGAAGGCCTTCATAACTACACTTCTGGCATCATCCACCATGTGAAACTTACAGGTTAGTTACATTCCAAATATTTGATGTTTTTAATTTTCATATCAAGTTTTTCAAAAAATCTTGAATCTTGGTGGATGAATCCTGCAGGATTGTCTCCGGATACTGTTTATTATTACAGATGTGGAGATCCTTCAATTGGAGCAATGAGTGATGTGTTTCAATTCAAAACTATGCCCGTTTCTAGCAGTCAAAACTACCCGAAAATTGGCATAGTGGGTGATCTTGGTCTTACTTATAATACAACATCAACAGTTACTCATTTGATCAAGAACAACCCTGATCTTATGCTGCTTGTTGGAGATGCAGCTTATGCTGACTTGTATCTAACTGATGGCACGGGTTCTGATTGTTATTGGTGTCCAATCCATGAGACTCACCAACCGCGTTGGGATTACTGGGGAAGGTAAAAGTTTAAATCTTTATCATATCTTGATTCCGTAACAGTATGCCCTGCTTGCGGTGTGCACTTATAATGTATATATGTGTGGGCCCTCGGGGGGCAAAAGTGAAATTGCACTAATTTTAACGTTATTTTACTAATTTCGTGAAAATAACGTTAAAAAGCGGCGGATGGTTAATCATGCATTATGTGGTGGCGTTGATAGCCGAAAGACAAAAGGGTACATCCACTAATCGGCCTTTGGCCCGATTCTTGAGTGTTATGTGTCTTATCTACAAGGCTTGATGCAAAACTACTATCCAGCCAGAGGTCTCACTGGAAGCAACCTCTCTATTCCTATGGGGTAGAGGTTGTCTACATCTTACCCTCCTCAGACCCTACCTTAGTTTTGCTATTGGTGGGATTTAATGATGATGACGACGTAATAGGATGTTTAAATATTTATCAATTAAAGAGACTTAGACCTAATTTCAATAATCATTTACTTTGATTTTCAAACCGTCCCAATTTTTGTGATTATACAGTTTGACATTATCACTTTCAGATTACACATCTAAGTATTCCCTAAACCACATACTTTTATTCTTGAGGATGTTGATAAAAAAATTTGAGTTGAAATTACAGGTATATGCAGAGATTAACATCTAAAGTACCAATAATGGCTATAGAGGGTAACCATGAAATCGAAGAGCAAGTTGACAACATAATGTTTACATCTTACAGTGCCCGATTTGCGTTTCCATCTAAAGAAAGTGGCTCAAAATCCACCATGTATTACTCTTTCAATGCAGGAGGCATACATTTCCTAATGCTTGGTGGCTACACTGCTTATGATAAATCATGTAAAAATCCAATCTTTTTGCATTTGTTGACTCCTTCGTAAGTTTTAACTGATGGGGCTGTAAATTTGTTTCATATAGCGGATCAATACAAGTGGTTGCAGAGGGATTTGGCAAAAGTTGACCGCAAAGTGACACCATGGCTTGTTGGTGTTTGGCATCCGCCATGGTACAACACCTATGTTTCTCATTATAAAGAAGTCGAATGCATGAGGGTTGCCATGGAAGAACTACTGTATAACGCTTGTGTCGATATAATTTTCAATGGTCATGTAAGTGTGTTATAAGCCATGGGACAGTTGAGTTGCTTTCAATATCAATCAGGTCAAAAAAGATTAGCTAACAAGGGAATGGGCCAGATGGACCACATTGGTCAAACACTTTGTCACCAAATGCGTGCAAATTTCTTAATCACGTTTTTTTAGAAGATTATCACAATCAGGTATAATGATGCATTGGTTACTTACGAAAAGAATTAAAATTCATGGTCACCACAACCTGACCCGGCCCACACCAGTGTTGACCTGGACCCATTTGACCCATAATCCTACTCAACTGGCCTGCCTGTTTTGCCACATGGTACTTTATATGATAAAAAATAGAAGTTGAGGGATGTGCGTGTTATAAATTTTCAGGTTCATGCTTACGAGAGATCAAACAGAGTGTATAACTACACGTTGGACCCTTGTGGTCCGGTGCACATAACCGTAGGAGGTGGTGGTAACCGAGAAAAGATGGCGGTTAAACATGCGGATGAACCGGGTAACTGCCCGAAGCCATCTTCCACACCGGATCCGTTCATGGGTGGTTTCTGTGCCTACAATTTCACATCTGGGCCCGCAGCTGGAAACTTCTGCTGGGACCGGCAGCCGGAATACAGTGCTTACAGAGAAAGCAGCTTCGGGCATGGGATTCTTGAGGTAAAGAATGAAACGCATGCTTTATGGTCATGGCACCGGAATCAGGATATGTATAACGTGGCTAGGGATCAGATATACATTGTTCGGGTGCCCTGTTAGAGCTCCTCAGGTTATGGTGTGGGATGAGTGAAATGAAAGTTGGTGTTACAAAAGGTTGATTGAAAAAACTGAATTGTTGTATTTTCTGTATGTTACATTACAGAGAAAAGTATACAATTTATAGCAAAAAAAACGATAATCTAAATATGGTAGATGAGCTCTGTTTACGGCTGGATTTACAGCTGTTAATAGCTGTCTTTGACCCTCTTAATTGGGAGATGATGCTTGACTGATCCCGCAATCCTTTGATATCTTTTATTTTTAACACTCCCCCTCAAGTTGAATAGTCGGATTTCCAAAATTCAACTTGCCCAAACAATCGCTGAAAATTTTTCCATTAACCGCCTTTGTTAGAATGTCAGCGAGCTGATCCTTTGATCGAACAAACGGTAGTTCAATCGTACCATCTTCCAATTTTTCTTTGATGAAGTTCCTATCAACTTCCACGTGTTTAGTTCGATCATGTTGTACTGGGTTTTCTGAAATCTGAATTGCAGCTTTATTATCACACATAATCTTACTTGTTTCTTTTGACGGAAAACCAATCTCAGCTAAGAGTCTTCGCATCCACATGGCTTCTGTTAAACCTCGAGCTATACCTCTAAATTCAGCCTCTGCACTTGAAAGAGCAACCACCTTTTGTTTTTTACTTCTCCAAGTAACAAGATTCCCCCCAACTAAAGTGAAGTAGCCTGTTGTTGACCTCCGACTTCCCTTATCTCCTGCCCAGTCTGCATCGGTATAGATTTGAACATTTAGGTGTCCATGTGATTGAAACAGGACTCCATGACCCACTGTTCCTTTGAGATATCTAATAATTCTCCAAACTGCTTCCATATGGGACTGTTGAGGTTGGTGCATGAACTGACTTACTACCCTTACAGCATAGGCAATGTCTGGACGAGTATGTGAGAGATATATTAGTTTTCCCACCAGCCGTTGGTATCTTTCTTTATTTGCTAACTTTGCTCCTTCCTCCATATAAAGCTTTTGGTTTACACCCATAGGAGTGTCTGCTGGTTTGCAATCAATCATTCCAATCTCTGCCAACAAGTCTAAGACATACTTCTTCTGACTAATGAAAATTCCTTGTTTTGACCTTAGTACTTCAATTCCGAGGAAATACTTAAGTCTGCCCAAATCTTTCATTTCAAATTCAGCAAACAAGTTTTCTTTTAGTTTTAGCATTTCTTCTTTATCGTTCCCTGTAATGATCATATCATCTACATAGATAATTATGCAGGTTACGAATTTTCCTCTTTTTTTGAGAAACAAAGTATGATCGGCATTACTCTGTTTATATCCAAACTTTTTCATAGCTACCGTAAATCTGCCAAACCAAGCCCGGGGAGATTGCTTCAAACCATAAAAAGACTTCTTCAGACGGCAAACTTCTCCAGTTTTGAAATCTTTTGTGAATCCTGGAGGAGCATCCATAAATACCTCTTCATCTAGGTCCCCGTGTAAAAAAGCCTTTTTTACATCAAACTGTTGAAGTGGCCACCCTTCATTTGCAGCTATCGAAAAGAGAACCCTAATTGTGTTCATTTTTGCAACCGGGGAGAATGTTTCAGCATAGTCAATCCCATGTGTCTGGGTATACCCTTTTGCTACCAGTCGGGCTTTATATCTTTCAATTGTACCATCTGGTTTATACTTAACCGTATAGATCCAACGACACCCCACGGATTTCTTTCCCAACGGGAGAGTACACTTTTCCCAAGTATTGTTCTTGATTAGGGCTTCCATTTCTGTTTTCATCGCTTCCTTCCAATGTTTAGACTTTAAGGCTTGATCCACGTTTGTAGGAGTTTCTTCGGAATAAACAGATGAGATAAATGCTTTGGCTTCCTTAGTGGAATTTCCATCAGCCACACTAGCTATAGGATAACTAGATCTTCTTGGTTCTTTTTCAGGAGAATACCGTTTCGGAGGAACCCCTCTGTTTGTTCTAGGGGGTAACACATATCTTGATGGTGGTTCTTCTTGTCTGGATTCATCTGCCTGAAAATTTTCAGCTTGTTCTGTGGCAGTTTCATGGTTAGAAGTATTGGTATCTTCGGAGTCATTAGAAACTTCAAAAGTATCACCAGACTGAATAGGGTGAGTATTACTTACCTCGGACACCAGGTTAGGAGGAACATTAGGACCTTCAGTGGCACTGAAATTGGACTCTGGTGACTCTGTAGTTGGTACATAGGGAACATATTTCAACCAACTTAGTGTGTCTAAACATTCCTTCTCCCCCTGACCACTGAGTTGGGAATTGTAGTAATAATCGGTTTCAAGAAAGTCACAGTTTATTGTGGTGAACATATGACGTGTCTTTGGGTTATAACATCTGTATCCTTTTTTGATTCATTCCATACCCAACAAAGACACATTTTTCAGCACAAGGGTCAAGTTTGGTTCGATCTGATTTAGGTATGTGAACAAAGGCAGTACATCCAAAGATTCGTGGTTGAAGAGTAAGAACTGAGGGTAGTTTGAAGAATTTTGAAAGGGTGTGTAATGGAGTGTTAAGTTTGAGGATATTTGTTGGGAGTCGGTTGAGAAGATAGGTAGCGGTAGCAAGGGCTTCAGGCCAAAAATATTTCGGGACATGGGATTCAATTAGGAGAGCTCGTGTCATTTCCAGCAAAATGCGATTTTTCCTTTCGGCGACACCGTTTTGTTCTGGGGTGTTTGGGCATGTAGTTTGGTGGATTATTCCCTTGTCTTGGAAAAACAATTTAAACGAGGTATTAACAAACTCACCGCCATTATCAGATCAGAATATTTGGATGTTTGTTTGAAATTGGGTTTGGATCATGGCGTAAAACATAGTGAATTTTTCAAAGACTTCGGATTTGTTTTTCAAAAAATAAACCCAGGTCATTCGGGTACAATCATCAACGAACATCACAAAGTAACGATGGTTTTGCCCCCCAAGAACTGGGGCAGGACCCATACGTCAGAATGGATTAATGAAAATGGCAAAGCAACCTTAGTATTATTGGGTTTAAAAGTTTTCCTGTGGCTCTTTGCTAAAACGCATGTTTCACAATGTGACATAGAATTAACTGGAAATAGTTTTGGAAATAAAATATGCAAATAACTTGTAGAAGGATGACCTAATCTTCGGTGCCATAGCCAAGCTTCTCGTTCCGATGTCCCATGAGTCAACATCACAGCACCACTTTGAGTCACTTCATCCACATAATACAACCCTTGATTTTCAGTGCCACGCCCAATGATCACTCCCGTCCTGATATCCTGTAAAATACAAAACGTAGGGTACATTAGGACAATACAGTTGAGTTCTTTTGTGACGTGGCTAATGGAAAGCGCTTATGTGACAACGAGGGAACATAAAGGCAATTAGAGATTTTTATTGTGGGTGAAATCTCAATAGTCCCTCCCGATTTTACATCCATTATCCCTCCGTTCGCCGTTTGAATATGTGTTTTTTCTGGTTTGGTTGTTGAAATAATATCCGACAGCTCATAAGTCATTGTGTCGGTCGCGCCACAATCGAAGATCCATAGTTTTTGTTTTTTATGGTGTACTTGGGTCATATTAGCATTTCCCCTATTTCCAGGGACTAAATATGACATATCTATTTCTTTATTATGGTTATAACACCAAGGGTTTGAGGACTGCGCCCCAAACCCGTTACCTGTTGCAGCGTCTTCTTCTTCATTTGCTTCGGCCATTCCGCCGAAACCAGTTCTGCTCCGGCTTCCATCTCTGGTGACATCTCGGTTGCCGGTGCTGGATGATTTCCCTTTTTCTTTAACTGTAGCCTTTGTGCCCCTCTTATGACCATCAGACCACCATTCGGGATACCCGACGAGTTTGAAACATTGTTCCTGGGTATGCTTTGTCATGCCGCAATGATCACATTTGAGGTGAGTTTTGTCATCTTTGTTACCTGTTCCGGTTCTTTTTCCATCGATCCGTCGGTAGCCTTTTGATGCAAGCCCTAACCCGTCAATTTCAGAGGCCATTAGACCCACTGTGATGCCCTGTGTGTCATTGAGAGGTGTTCCTAGAATATTCTGGTGAGCGGCCTCCTTGCGAACAGTGGCGTATGCAGTTTCTACAGTTGGAAGGGGTTCTAACCGGAGTATTTCCCTTTTTATAGGGTCATATTTCCGGTTAAGAGCATTTAGAAACTGAAACAATTTCTGTTCAGTCCTGATTTTGTGGTATGCTTGGATATCGGTTGGGCAGGTCATAGGGTTTGGGTCAATCCGATCAATTTCTCCCCATACTCCTTGGAGTATAATCCACAATTCTTCAAGGGAGAGATTGTTCTGTTTGATTTCATTCGCCTTGACATGTAGGTTGAAGGTTTGGAGCTTGTCACGTCCACTGCTATATGTTATAGCCAGGGCATCCCACAACGATTTTGCTGTCGGAAATTCGGTTAGATTGCTGGCGAGGGTTGGTTCAATGTTTTGTATGAGCCATGAGAAGACGACTAGGTCGTCTTGTTCCCATTGTTCATACTCGTCGCTGGTTTGGTTTGGTGGATTGGTTGATAAATGGTTTAAAAAAGCTTTTGATTTACCGCCTATGGCTACCCTCATCATCCGGGTCCATAGAGCATAATTCTGGCTGTTGAGCTTGAGGTTTATTTGAAGGTTATCGGACAATTTTGGGTTCCGATTTTGTGGGTTGAGGCCATTCTTGAGAAGATTAGCGATTTGGATTGATAGATCTTCTCCCAAGTTGCCGGCTTCGGCCATGGTAGCTTGGTTGAGAGGATGATTGATTTGGGTAAGTGATGAGCAGGTCGGTATTAGAACCGTGAACACTGCTCTGATACCATGTTACAAAAGGTTGATTGAAAAAACTGAATTGTTGTGAATTGTTGTATTTTCTGTATGTTACATTACAGAGAAAAGTATACAATTTATAGCAAAAAAACGATAATCTAAATATGGTAGATGAGCTCTGTTTACGGCTGGATTTACAGCTGTTAATAGCTGTCTTTGACCCTCTTAATTGGGAGATGATGCTTGACTGATCCCGCAATCCTTTGATATCTTTTATTTTTAACAGTTGGTACGGTTATAGAAAAGATTTGTATAGCAGCATATATTGATCGTTATCTGTAACAGAATAGGGCGTGAAACAAAGCTTGATCCATGATTTGTTGGAATGAAATATATATGAGTGAATGTAGCAAGTAAAAGTTAGATAATCATAAGCAAAAACAGATTAGCTAAAGGAAGGAACAATATAAATTACAGTAATTGACTGATTTAAGGTTGCATTTATCCATAATCTAAACGTACGACAAAATGGTTATCAACTCCAAGATGAAGGAGAAGAGGATGAATATGGTGATCTGTGAAGCTTTAGAAGCAGGTGGGGGGGTATCTAATGTGGGTACCACTGTAGTCGTCTCATTAGCCACGGGGCCGATGAGTGGTGGTGATGCTGTGGTAATTGGTGTAGTGGTTGCTCCTGCAGTGCTGAAAATGGACCAAGAAAGAAAGGGTAATATTATTATTATTATTATTATGATTTGAATCATCATGTTACAAGCATTAAACACAGATGTGATGCATGTTTCTTTCTTTCTTTCTTTTTGAAAGCATACCAACCTGGGAGAGGGTGGATAAACGCAAGATCCGTAACTGGGGTCAGTCTTGGCGAAGGTGGCGGTGCCGGAGAAGTCGCAGGATCCGGGAGCCATGAATCTGCGCATGTAGTAGCTGTTGAAGGCATAGGAAGCGTGTGCTTGAATGGTGTTGGGAAGGAAACAGAGGCCGGGCGGCTGCAATGGAGCGCAGTCAGCTCCGGCACTGCAGGCATAGTCAAGCGCCGTCTGTAAAGCCTCCCTTGAGGCGTCGCTTCTTGCAACGCACCATGTGGCCGTCGTCAATCTGGCGTGGAGAGTTAACAGTAGCACCGCCATGAGAAGAGACGGTGTTCCCATCTGGTCAAACAAAATCAGTAAGGGAGACAAAAGAAGGTTATGTGTCTTGGTAAAGCTACTAAAGAGAAGTAGGAGAAGAATATTCATGTCATGTCATGTCTTACTCATTATTAATTAATTAATTACTAATAATATAATATAATGTACAAAAAAAAAGCTTCATTCTCACTCTAATTACGTCACTAATCACATTCCAAAAATTATATCTTTATTTATATGTAACCATCTCATCTTACTCTAGTCACGATACAAGCCAAATAAACTTTCTGATTCGTCCACAAGAAACTTCTTTTGTTACCAAACTTTGCTTTTTCTTTCTTGTAAAACTATTGCATTGCATTGCTTTCTATTTAAAAAGTAGTTCGACCCTTGAGCCGCGTAGTCTTCAGAGTTTGGTTTAACATAAAAGTTTCGATGTATATGGTCAAAGCATCAAAATGATAACCAACTGCACAAATTTATCTTCAAATTTCGTGAGCCAATAACGCTTATAATCTTTCTTTCTTTTTTTTTGTTGTTAACAGCAAGATATTTATAGGAATTCATAAACGTATATAGATTTCAAGATAATAAATATAAAGAAAAATACAAAAACTGAAATGTTTTCTTATCCACTAAAATGTTTTTCATCAGTGCAAACGTAGTAAATTGTTCAGCTTGTCTAAGCATGTCAATAGATTTGATAGTTTCATCAACAATCTTTTGGGTACCATCACACTCTCAAGAAGATAGCTCTAAGCGTATGTCATATTTGTGTCAGTCATATTATGTTGAGGATTTTAGTGTTATAAACTCAATCTATTAAGGTAAATAAATATTAATGCACGTTAGTAGGTGTAAAATACACATTTTTAAGGGGATTATGATTTCTAACACCTATAAACCTTGGAGGCAGAGCCCACAAAAAGCAAAAATTTGATCACCAAGTTGAAAAGAACTTTGGAATTTATTCGTTAGTAGTTGATCAGCACTAATTACAAGCTACAACTAAGAATAACATTAATCAATGATGTCATGTAACACCACATCCGGTAAGGATGCACCATGCACAATTTCTACCAACTTACAAAAAACACTTATTTGATTAACATAAATTGTAAAAACACAAAAGTTGAAAACTTAAAAGTACAAAGGTTTATAAGACTATTTCTAGCCGTAGAAACAAAACATAGCTTTGCTCCATGGATGTTTAGTATAATGAGCCAGCTACTATTTATTTTGTATATATATATACATTTTGCTTTTGGGGATTTATTACTTTTTTTCCGTTTACTAAAGCGAGTGCCGGTACCTTAAATAATCAAACTGTGGAACCGATTACGGTAAAAGAAAAGGAAAAAGGGAAATTAAATTAAAGTAAGACAAAATTACACATATTGTCCTTTATTTATACGTAAAATTGCATCTTATGTCCTTTATGACTAAATTTTGCACACTTCAAGTCCTTTACACTAACCACCATCCATTTTATACGTTAAGTATACGTTAAGTAGGTGCATGTGCCCAATAATCATTTTACACATACTTTTCTCTTCCCACACTTTTATTAAACCCATCGATCAAACACTATGCATGTCCTACACCTCAAAACAATTTTAGTACTATTATGTGTAAGGCAATTGCTTTTGTGTCTATTCTAATTTGTCAAAATTAATATTACAATGGGTAGATATAGTTAGACTTAAACTAACTATGACTGCAAATGTCCATACATTAGACTTGAACCAACTATGCATACAGTAAATGTGGTTAACCATAACAACCATAGGTAACCAAATGTTCATACATTAGACTTGAACTAACTAAAAATTTGGGTGCTGATATGTGCATGTATTAATCATACTTGGGTTAGACTGCAAATTTGACACTTTGATTCTAGAATTGCAGCATTTAGATACCCAATTACACAAAAAAAACATTAGATGCAAATGGGACTTTGAAAAAAAAACATTAGAATGTACAAGGGACTTGAATAAAAACATCAGATGCACATATCTTGAATTGTCAATCTCATAAAGATCTTGTTCGTTCGAGATGTTCACGAATGCAGAATCATTCAACACCCTTATCAAGAGGATTATTCATGGTAATTAGGCCTGAATTTATAGTTTATTGTAACGGAGCGTTATAAACCTGACTCTATATTTATTTAAACATGGTATGTTTAAAATGGTTGTTTTGTCCTTCACTTTTCACATGAAGGGCAGATGCACCTGCGGATGATAGTTTAGTGATAAAAGGACATGTATTATTGAAACCCTGGTTGAAGTAGAAATCGGGAGAGATCGGAGATGTATCAGATGGCATACCGTCGTCATCTTCTTCTCCGTTCTCACAAATCCACAATCACTACTACTACTACTACAGGTAGGTATCATCTATCCACCACCTCCCAACCATATATCTATCTATCTATCCATTTCCAGTTTTCTAATCCGCTTTCATTCATTCTAGCGAGCTCCTACTGCCGCCGGCACCTTGCGTTTTTCTCCACACACTTGCTCGGAGGAGATACCCCTGTCCTTGTATGCCCCCTTCCTTCCTTCCTTCCTTGTCTCATCTTCATCTTCTCTGATCATCAAGTAATGGGTTTTGATTGAACAGGTTAGAGACTTCATACACTCGGCATTATATCATCCTCAACATGGATACTTTTCCCAAAGCCCAAGATCCGTTGGGGTCCTTGACCGGAGCATTAACTTTCATAAGCTGCAAGGTATTTCTTTCTCACCTTAATTGTTTATGTCATCTGGAACTCTTATGATTCATCAATGTATCAAACACTTTAACCGGTGGGCTTTTCCAGGAAGGAAGGCTTACATGTCACATTTGGAGAAAATATACAAGCAAAATGATGTTTCTTGGTTTACTCCAGTTGAGCTCTTCAAGGTATACACCATTACTTGTTTCTTTAACAATTACATTCATGGCTGCCTCATTCACACAATTACTAACTCTTCTTTGCCTATCCTATCTTGTAGCCTTGGTATGCCCACGGGATTGCTGAAGCGATTTTGCGAACAACTAATCTTTCTTTTCCACTAAAGGTCACTTAATTCTTTTTCAAAACATCAACTTTTCGCATCATGTATGTTTTCTTTAGTAAGGTAAACAACACGAAAAAAGCTAAGTTTCTATTTGTGGTGCCTTCAGATTTATGAAATTGGAGGTGGATCTGGAACTTGTGCAAAGGGCATCATGGATTACATAATGTTGAACGCCCCTACTCGAGTTTACAGTAACATGTCATACACGTATGTGTAATGTTTTTCTTAAAAATCTGCATGTACTAATATATAACACATTTTTTTTAGATCCTATTATTGTCTTGTGAAGAACTATTATTTTTCTGCAGTTCAGTAGAAATTAGTTCTTCCTTAGCCAAGAAACAGATGGAAACAGTTGGAGAAGTTAGCAGCCACTTATCAAAATTCAAAGTAGAATGTCGTGACGCTGCTGATCGTGCTGGATGGGGTATTTCTACTACCACTTTTATTTAACTTTGCTGTTTTCACAACCATGTTTAAATATAATTGATTAAATTCATGTTTATTTAATGAAACTTTGAGAAAGTTCTGTTTTGCTGATGGATGGTGCAGCTGGACTTTCTCTTGTCATGAACAAGTTGGGAAATTAATAGTTTTGCTCTTACACAGGGGATGCAGAGCAACAACCATGTTGGGTTATAATGCTAGAGGTAGTTTATAGCTTATATCTTCTCATTATATATTACTGTTATATAGAAAGATTTCTCATTTCGTAACTTCGACGCATATTTAACTCATTTTTTACACATTTCATCCATAAGAAATAAAAAAAAAACCCAAATCAGCGCGTTCATAAGTAAATCGATCAAAACTGTCACCACTATGCCATGCTTTTGTCACCTCATTGCAAGGTTACTTATTTCTCTTTGTTTACCAGGTTCTTGATAATCTTCCACACGACCTTATTTATTCAGAAAATCAAGTTTCACCATGGACGGAAGTTTGGGTAGAAAAGCAACAAGACAGGTTAGTTAAATTTCATTTTTAATATGAATTATGAGATATGTACATTATCCATTTTGTTTCATCTTTATTGGAGAGTAGTTTAGAGAATTGACTAAAAAATTTAAAACCTTCATCTTGGTCAAACGCAGGTCTGCATTGTCTGAGTTGTATAAACCAATGCAAGATCCTCTAATCAAAAGTTGTTTGGATATTTTAAATGTGGATAAAGATTATAGACTCCTAGAAACTCGGGAGCCTTCATTGACCAAGCAACATTTGGGCTAAAATGTTTCCTAAACCTAGACGACGTTGGCTACCAACTGGGTGTTTGGTAAGGATCCATTTTGATTTTTAAATTGGGTACTTGTCAAAAAATACATATGGACTTTTGTTGAACTTTATTTGTGTAATCCCTTAACATCAAGAGTCAATGATACCCCCGCAGTTCATTATTAACATAAACAACTTTTTTGCATGATTATATCCCCTGGAATTTTCAATTTTAACTAAAAGCTCCTTTTTTGTATGATTAACTCTCTACACTTCACTAAAAGGGGCAATTTTATACGTATGATTAATGATATATCCTCTAAGTACAAAATTTCATATACATCCTTCTAAAGTTTGTAATATCATATTTACCCTTTCTGAACACTAAAATTATCATATCCACCCTTTCTGAACACTAAAATTATCATATCCACCAACAGTTACTTGTAACAACATGATTCACTAACTAAACAAAGTGAACACTATGCTGCTGAGATGGTTTACAGTAATATTTGTTTATTCAGGGAAACAGAATGTTATAAGTATCTTATTTTTTTTTTTTTACTACGGAACGGGTAAATATAAACTTTTAGTGTTTTGAATATATGAGTTTGATGTCATGAAATGGGTAGGATATGTATGAAATTAATTTTGATTAAAAGGACTATTTTGTTTAATTTTAGGTGTAGGGAGTTAATAATGTAAAATTGAAGTCAAGAGATTTACTTGCACAATCAGTGAAAGGGTATGGAGTACCATATTATTGACAATTGCCCTTTCAAATTTAATAGAAAGAAGATATGTTATTCATCTATCTGTTGTAATGAAGCTTGATGTGATATTTAGAAACTTCTAGAAGCATTACATGGAGCCCTGCCAAAGATGTCAATGATTGCTTCTGATTTCAGTTACCTTCCTGATGTCAAAATACCTGGTGATAGAGCTCCGTTGGTTTCAACCAAGGTACCATAGTTCTACAGTGTTAATGACACTGAATGCGATAACTAACCATCTTTTTTCTCAACTAATTTAACTCCTTGATGAGACTGTGAATGTTGAAGAGTAAAATTCACATTTTTTTAAACTCGACGGTTTGAGCTTACATCCCTAGGTTTCAACTTGAGGTGGAAAAATAGGCGCGTCAGACGGGTTGGGGAACAAGCCGGTTGAGTTCGTCCAAAAGTTCTAAAATTTGTATAAATAGTTAATATGTCAAATATGATTGGTCATCATCATCATACTGAGTAAATCCCACCCATAGCAAAGCTAAGGTAGGGTCTGAGGAGGATCAGATATGATTGGTAATATTGCATTATTCCAGTAATAATGTAATACTTTGAAGAAAATCACTGGGAGGATTGTTTCATTAAATTATATGTCGGCTAATATTCAACCTGTTTAATTTTATTACTCTCATTAGAGAAAACATAACCGGATCAACCCACTTTTAAGTAAATGGGTCAAACTGCCTCCTTTTGTTTTAACTTTTTCATGACGATATACATATAATGTTTCTGGCATTGTCATTGTTTGCAGAAAGATGGAAGCAGTTCAGATCACAGCACGTATCTGGATGCCAAGGTATTGTTAGCTATCCATGTTCTTTAAATACTCTTGCAACATTTAATTCGGCATAGATGTTTGGAAATTGGAAACCTGCTGATTATGTGTCAAATGCCTAAAATCCCCTTTTAATGGAGAAAACCAATGATCTCTCTGCATCCCACATGAATGCTATCATTTTGTTTGTAGTTTGACTAAAAAACTTTGGGAGTGTACATATAATTTAAATCAACTTTTTTTGCTCCCTGATGTTGTGCTTCATTATCTTTCTTATAGGGTGATGCGGATATATTTTTCCCAACAGATTTTTGGCTTTTAGAACGTATCAACCATTACAGTTCTGGGTGGTTAAAATCGCGAATTGAACATTTTGACAGGTCTTCCAAACAAGGAAAGAAAAGGCGCACCATAATGGTATATTCAAGCGTTTTATCTAATCTTATCTACTAGAGGTGGCAAGAGATGTTGGTTGGGTAATGGGTCAAAACAGGTTCGTGTTGGTTGGGTAATGGGTCAAAACAGGTTCATGTTGGAACGGGCCAATTTTTCAGTACAGGTTCAAACTGGATTGGGTTGGGTTTGGTTGGCCCGCTGATATTTCATTGTCCTTATTTTCTGTGAACATTCGAGGGTTAAGTGCATGGAATAAAATCAACTTTTACACTTTTTCCCGGTTTTAGCAACCTACTTAACAGAATAGAAACAACTTACATTTTGTTACCGATGGTAGCAACCAAGTTACATTTTATTGATTATAACAATGAATGGCTTGTCCAACTTGTAGGTCATTTCTTGTTGATTTTTATTTTTTTGTGCTGATGTGGCATTTATTTTTCATTTTCATGTACTTGATAACTATTTTTGGATAGAAGTTATTTTCTATAGAAAAGGTTCTTTCTAAACTTGCTAAATTAAATTACTTTTTAACTTTTTTTCACATAAACAGTTTTTTGCATATGTGGCATGTGGCAACTTGCATGTCAGTGCCATGTCAGCAACTTACATGTAAAATCAACTAATACAAGGTTGAATGCTAAACTCGAATAGAAATTGTAAGTTGGTTTCCATTTAGTCCCTCATTTGAAGTTGGTTGCTAAAACTGAAAAAAAAAATACAATAATGATCTTTTCTAGTTCATTCATTGGCCCAATAACTGATTGCTTTAATTATAAATTTATGATGGGAAAAAGTATTCCGTCATATTAATAAAAACTAAAACGTTCACAAGGTAGTATGGTGACTTTAAACCCGTTTGACCCATTCCTTATTTAGCAAAGATCTTTATTTTACCGTCGATAAAATCGCTTTATTCATGCTGAATGGTGGAAATAGCTACATGTATAATCTACTATCATGTGTGATGAAATACATGTGTATGCAGCTTGATACGTCGGTGTTTATGGAAGAATTTGGTCTGCCGACAAAGACAAAGACGAAAGATGGATACAACCCTCTTCTTGATGACTTCAAAAATACAAAATTTTACCTTAGTGTTCCAACACACAATACCAAATAAGACAAGACAGTTTGATCAAACAGGAGAAATGAGTTTATGTACCGATGCCATAATTTGGGCTAATGATTGATTCATGCCTAAACTAAGAGATGCTGGGGTAGAGATTGAATCCTTAACTTTTGTGAAATTGATTATTATATAATTCAAGTTTTGGATTGCCACTTGCATGTGGAATCATAGTAATAAACCGTTACCCTGAACCTTGTATGGAAAAGAATGAATGAACAGGACCACTTACCCTCTATCTGTTATGTACCTGTTGAGTGCCAAGAAAAAGCAAAACAACGGACAACCATGGTCTAAAATATTTTTAACCCTTGGATCAACTGATACGCTGCCAAAATGTTTGGTCGCCGTATGGGGGTTCATCGACTAATACGTTTTTAAAAACATTAATGCCCATTGTTCGTAGCTAAGAAATAAATCATCATGGTCAAGTGATAAGAGATCTTATTCTAGTTGTTACTTTTTGTAATTGTGGTAGGGGTAAGTGTAATTTCTATTTCTATAAATAAGTCATTTTGGGAGGGAGAGCGGGAGAGATATTGGATATTGTTAGGCTCATTGCATTAGCATGAGAAGGGCATATTTGATTTCATCATTATCTATCATCAAGTCACCTGGATTTAGATATACTCATTTTTCAAATCTGAAAAAAAATTATTTTAGAATGGAACTTTGGTAGGGTAATTAATCAGCTCTCACAAAAATAGAAACACTTTTATTAGAAAATTTAATTTGCTAGGTAATTCAACAAAACACTTAGACCACCCGTAGTGGGGGGTTTTGGACGTTTTTCTCAAAAACCGCCCCCTCCACGCCTTGGAACCGCCCCCTAGGCCTTTTTTTTTTTAAAAATGGTTTGGCGTTCTTTTTTCAACGCCATTGTTCATTCTTTTTGGCCAATGACTTTCCTGATGCTTTTTGTTTGGCCAACGTTTTTATTTTATTTTATTCTATTAACATAATGCCCCTCAATGCCCATATCCCCACTACACTCAATTTAGAAAAAAAAAAAAAGAAACATCCCATAATGCCCGATTACTCTACCACATGGCGCACAACGCTCATAAATGGGGGCATTATTCATGTGCCACGTGTTAGAAGAAAAGAAAATGGAAAATGTGCTCCTTCAGGAAAGATAATTTTTTTTGAAAAGTTCGTTTGATGGGGTAATGTGTATGGTAAACAAGAGCCAGGTATATCTAGGAGAATATGACAGATATATTATTGTCTGATCATGGTGCAGGACTATGTGACATGACAATTCGTTTTATACATTTATTATTTTTACTTTTCTAATTATTGCTACTTTACATAATTGTGTCCGATCATGAGAAGTTGAATACTGAATAAAAAATAAAAACATAAAATATAATATACATTTTTTTCTAGAATATGTAGGTACTACCGCTAAAGTACATGAAATTTCAATTTCAAGAACAACAGCCATTCCTCCAAAGTACAACACATTCTATATTTAAAGTTGTGCAAGTATCAGCTTTCAAACATCACAAATCAACATGCCATCTTCGTAAGTTTCAAACTTGTGCTCATCACCATCTCCAGCTCCTCACAAGATCGTCCACAAAATATCTAAGAAAAGCAAAGCAAGGGCACACAGACGCCACCATCTAAGAAAAGCAAAGCAAGGGCACACAGACGCCACCATATTAAACAACGTTGTGGCTACTCCATATTCATCACCAACCGCTGCTCAGCAAATGGCGATGGATTTACGTACAGGGAAGTTAATTACTGTGCAGCATGCACAAAGTGGAGGCTCAGCAACCCGCTGTACTTTAAGATAACCAAGCACCTACAACGTCCGTTCCTGATGGAAACGGACTACATAGAGATCCAAATTCGGTTCAGCCACAACCTACGGAAGGAACTAGGAATACACAAATGTTGCCTGAACTTCAAGGTCTAGACGACCTTGACTTTGACTCCTTCGACAACTGGTTTTCTAAACAGTTGGAAGTTCCACTTCCTGTCATACCTGGACAACTTGGGGAATATTTCCCTGCATAATTGCATTCGTGCTTTTGAATATTTTGTATCAAAGTATCCTAACCAATTTGTTGAAGTACGAGAAGGTCACGAGATAATGTTTTATATATTACAACAACAACAACCATACCCAGTATAATCCCATCTATAACGAAGCTATTGATAGGGTCCGGGGAGGGTAGGGTGTAGGCAAGCCTTACCTCTATCCCATGGGATAGAGAGGCTGCTTCCATTGAGACCCCAGCTCCAAAACCATAACCAAGACATAAGCTTCTGGAAAGCATACATAAGCACACCACTACCAAAAAAGGTAGAAATAAAAATGAACACATATAAAGATAAGTATTTGTTAGTACTACTACGACACCGGGAATTGGTGAAACCTATAAAAACTGTCGCACCTCATGGAAACTGACAAATTAAACTCAAAAGACAATAACCTAAACCAAAACCAGGCCAAACTCCTAAAAGTCCTTAACCCTAATCCTACGTCTCCACGAGGTTCTGTCCTCGACCATGTCCTCAGAGAGGTGCAAATCTAGCAAATCTTGCCTAATCCGCCCATCCCAAGTCATTTTCGGTCTGCCTCTAACTACTCTAATCGTGTCTGTCGTCTGCCTCCTCCTGACATGCCCAAACCATATCAATCTCCCCTCCCTTATCTTGTCTGAAGTACTAGCAACTCCTAATCTTTCCTAAAAACCTCATTTCTTATCTTGTCCAACCTAGTGTGCCCACACATCCATCTTAGCATCCTCATCTCTGCTACCTCTAGCTTTTGTGCATGAATTTTCTTGATGGCCCAACAATCTGTTCCGTATAACATATAAAATTTTCCTTTTAATTTATCAGGGAACCTCTTGTCACACAATACCCATGTGGCTGCCCTCCACCTACACCATCCAACCTGGATACGGTGAGCTACGTCACTGTCTATCACTCCGTTACTCTGCACAAATGTTTTATATATTAACTTTAATTAATTACTATCGCCGTTGTATTGTTTATTAAATGCTTTGTAATTGTCATTGAAATTATCTATTTAAAAAATAAAAATAAATTAGACTGAATAAAATACATGAAACTTTCCGGAGGATGCATTCAAAATTGATCATGGTGGTCTTGGGAAAATAAATTGCATAAGACTCCGGTATGCATTCAAAATTTTTAGGTCTTGGAAGAAATTAATGGCAGAAAAAGGAGTGGTGTGCATTCAATTTGTAATACGCTTGTCTGACAAACAAAGAAAACACAATTCTTTACACTAAACAACATCTATCGTCTAAACTCCAAGCATTCAAACAAAACTCCAACACTAACGTTTGACATACTTTGGACTTGGCGCCGCTTGTTCAACAAGTGGAATACAGAAAGAAGTCCGCTCATCTTCTCCGCCGCCTGGTCATACCTGCAACTCCCGCGAGCTCTAAATTCTCTGGACACCCTGACTTGTATCAACTCTGGTAGCAAGGTGGACAAACGACCACATAAATTTCTAACATTTTCATCAAAACCACTACTCGTTTTGCCTTTCTTTTTGCTAAGTGGGCAAATAAAGCCTGGTGACGTATCAACAATACGTTTTTAGAGCAGATTGCTATATGTCCTTTAATGCTTAAATAACTTTAATAATCTATAAAGAGTTGTACCTAAATTCAATTAGATAACGTTACCTATGATTCATTAAACATAGCAAAAATGTTTTATACAATGTACCTTCTTTAATGTTCAGATTATCTTTTTTATATATAAGTTGCAACGAGTCTTTATGATGGTGCTTTAGTTTACATAAGATATAAGCCACTCTCGAAGAAGATTACTTGGGCTAAAAAGACCAGGTTTAGTGATTCATGTACGTAGAAAAACAAACAGTTCCATGAAATACAACATGTGTCTTAAGAGTCGGAAATAAAAACTACACTATAATCACCTTCCAATGTTCTCCATTGCACTGACCCAGATCAGAATCATGAAGTGTATTCAAATGGCTGGGGTGGCTGAGGCTCATCATCTACAGCCATGGCTGCAGTAGAGCCCGGTTGTGCAGCTGCGGTTGCACCCGTGGTGGTTGATGTGGGTGCGTCTGTTAGAGCCAAGACTTCTGGTTCAGTTGGGCAAAGGTCTCTTAAGAGAACAAAACCAGATGTGGCTGCCTTCACAGGTGCGTATCTACTATCTTCTAGAAACTTGATAAATTTCTCTTGGGCGGGGACAACTCTAGCTGGGTTGGTCAAAATCTCAAATGTTGGCTCAGGCTCAGCCTTTTTCTCCTTCTCCGCAGCAGGACCATCCACCTGTCAGATCCATAAATAACCAAATATAGTCAATATTTAGTGTGGAGTTTTAAACATAAGCTTAGTTCGGAAGTTGACCAAAGTGTAGAATGTTTTCAACCTCCTAGACAAACTTACCCAAACAAAATATATTTAGTACACCAACTATTATATCATATGCATTAATTATTTGAAATACCAAAGAAAGTGTTGGCGGGTCAACCCCATATTTTTTACCCAACCCCTTAACCTGGAATACCAATTTATTCAAACATATTGTGTTAAAATAGTAATATTGTTTTTCAAATCGCATTTAAGATATTAATTATGTGTAACATTTAAAGATCACAACCAGAAGGTGTAGCTACATCTACCCAAACCTGTTTTCACTTTTCACCCTTTTACCTTCAAACAAATAAGATACTATTTTCATAATATAGTTTTTGTAACAGCATTTAAAACATCAGTTTATGCAAAAAAAAAAAATATTAATAAAATGGACAAGAAAGTGTTGGCAACTACCCAACATACGAGATCCAACCATTTTGACTTTCCTAAATAAATGTGACAAAAAACGTACCTGCATTGATTCACCGTCCTCCTGACCAGAAGCTTTTCCTTTGCTAGAACTGGATGAGTCAGCAGCACTAGACAGCTTTTCAGCATTCGCCTTTTCAGCTTCCTTTTTGGTAGCTCGAGCCTTGGCTCTTGCTGACGTGGACAAAACAGCTGTAGGGAGTTTCACTGCTGACATAGCAGTGGGTACGGTTGTTGGTCGAGGGTACTCAAACAATGACGGTTTCGCATGTGATAAAAACTCAAACTTGGGTACTTTTAAGTCATAATTGAGTCCAATTAAAGCTGTTGGGGAGAAAGCTAAGCTGATGAAGTATATGAGTGGATACCAGTACCAAAACTGACTGAAAACAGCAAGCCCAATAACTGCAGTCATTTTGTCATGTTTTGTTTTCGAAAGTAACTTAATTGTAACATTTCTTCCACCAGCATCAAGAATTCCTGAAGCTAATATAGCTCCCATTTTGCTCATTGTATCTTCATGTTTATCCAGAATGATCTTCTCCAGTTGCCGTCTGTTAATTATCAAGAGCACATGAACAATTAAATTATCATTTTTAACTAGAAAGAAAACGGGTCAGAATCAATTGCCACTTGTACTAAATAGCAATGAAGACTTGTACATCGGAAAAAATGAAGTTATACCTGAAAGCCCCTACACGAGAGTCACTAGCTTCACTGACTTGTATCATGACCATGGCCATTGCAATTAAAGCACCTTGGCGGACAAAATCAGTTACATCTGATGTCAGTGGTTCTAGCAAAGATATGGCCTCACTTAGCCCAGTACCAGCACATGAAATGCCTACAGCCATGGCTGCACCATACCGCACATGGGGGTTGTAAGACTCAGAGAGTAGTGCCACTGTACGTGGTGTCTGCAGCAAACAACAAAATGGGTCAAACGGGTATGAGTTGAATTTGAAAGTGGCCCTAATTGTGATTTATTGCATAAAACCTCCTTCTGATCGTTACAGTAAAATCAAATTATTATTGAAATAAGGACACATGAAAACAATCTACATGAAGTAGCAAAACTTAAAACTTTGTTCCAGAATTTTAGCAACCAGCTTCATTAAACGCAAAATAGACACTTTATTATCAATTATATCCGTTCAAAAAAAAAGAGATTTATCAACTTTAGCAACCAATTCATATTTTATTGCCAATTGTTCCCACAAATGACCTGTTCAACCAGTATCAGGTCATATTTTGCTGATTTTGCAAAAACTCTGGACATTACATCTTATATGGCACATGTCATCAGATTTGAAATTTAATAATAACTTTGAATAGCAGTTATATGAAACAAGCTCAAACTTGTAAATACATTTTTACAAAAACATTTTTTCGCATAAAGTGGCATCAACCAGTGCAACATTAACATTTTCATTTTATGCAGTTTGCCCTTTTGTAAACATATTTGGCACACCAGGTATCTATAAGAAACTGTAAATTTCAGGCAAAAAGTGCTTCTAGAATCTAGTCAACCCAACGTATTGAAAATTTACCAATTTGCCACCTTTACATAGTAGATGCAGGAAACGTTGGACTATTCTTGTCATATGATTTAATAATTTGAGAGGTTACTTGGTAAGTTTTATTTACAAAGTCGTATTTTAGGTTTAAGAGATTGAGTTCTTATTTAGCTTCCTATTTGAGTGGTTTAGGTTTCTTATTTTCCAAGATGTTGTTAAGTGTATATAAATGGTTAGGGTTAATGTAATTGCGTGGTTTTTTATTTCCGGTTCATAATAATAGAAGAGCAGCACGTGTTCTTTCAATCTAGTGTTTTTGTGTTGTGTTTGAGGCCTAATTTTCCAACAGAGAACACTAATAACAAGAAAAACAGCAATAACTAGGAACTGGAGTAAGATATAGAGAAACATTCAAAGCAATAAATGAGGTTATAGAACTAGTCTAACCTGTTCTGGGTCGGAGTATAGAACAAATCCAAGGGCTAAAACAGCCGTCCGTCTGACATCATCGCTGACATCAGATACCGCAAAGTGGAGTAATTGACGGATTGCCTTATTATTTGACGTGCCACTATATGCCAATGCTATTGCATACATCCCCCCATAACGTATTATTGCATCTTGATCCAAAGTCATCTGTTCGATTAAGGTATCTGCTTCTTCTTCTCTTCCATAAACCGTGAGAGCGATACCTAATGCTAACCCCCTACATACCATAATTTTATAACATTAACATAAATATTATCACAACATAATTCAAAGTGAACCATTCATATGTGAGCTGCTCAAAGGTGCCACCTCTTTAATGAAGGACATAATATAGAAATCAATTTAGAAGCTGCTTATCTGTTCACCTTATGATTTTTTCATGTTGTGTCTCATGAGCATACACCAGCATCTCTGATGCCTTCTCACTTGCGGTCCCCACCATTAGTAAACCGATGCTAATACCTGCAGCTTCACCCGCAACAGCACTGTCAGTGTACAGTACACTTTTTATCTCTTCATAAATATCTTCATCAGCAGTCCCTAAAGATGCCAGCCCAAGACCTAAACATGCACCATGTTGAACAACCTGCACCAGCCAACATGCTCAATAAATATCAAGACACATAACACTCGGGATCAAATGGGAATCTAGATTTCGTAATGCAAGTGTATTCACTATTTTCTAACATTTTGATGAATTAACATGCTTCTCACGTTTCTCACGAATATTTTGATGTATACACTAGACACACGTATATGAAAAAAGAATGTAAGTACCTCGACATTAGTACTGCGTAGGCTATCCCTCAAGAACTGTTTGATGCCTTCTCCATGGTTTGCATGAATTAAACCTAACGCATAAAG
Organism: Scalesia atractyloides; assembly: GCA_947069175.1. NCBI lineage: Eukaryota > Viridiplantae > Streptophyta > Magnoliopsida > Asterales > Asteraceae > Scalesia > Scalesia atractyloides. The sequence continues at coordinate 89,530,706 of CAMTDV010000022.1, forward strand.
GGCCCCGCCTTCTGAATATGGACTACCACCACCAGACCCACTTTGAGGAAGATAAGGAGCCATTAATGATCTTCCTTGCTGCAAGTGCCCACGATGAATAACGCCTAACCCGGCTGTTGCACTGAATTTAGCCCAGTTTGTGGCTCTGCTAAGCCAATCCTGAAATCATATGCAGGTCACGTGATTTAAAATTGCAACTAAAACTTGATAAAAAAAAGAGAGAAAAAAGCAACCGCAAAGTATGAATATATTTACCAGATTCTCCCTCAGGAATGTATCAATGGTTGTTCCAGCATGCATAAGGGCATTTGCGTATATTGTCGCACTGTGGCAAACACTATTTCTCGATTCAATTGATTGCTTTATTGTCTTGAGAATAAGTAGATCCGACCTATTTGTCACACAACATTATAAGAACATTTCCACAATAACCACAAAAAGTAACACCAAAAGAAAGAAAAAGAACAAAGATGGCAATTACGACCCATAGATTGCTCAATTCACATTACGTTTTGTTTCTAGCAGGTCAAACAGGCTACATAAAAACAAGTTAAACAAGTCTAAACCACTAAAGCAGTGCAAACAAGTCTAAACTTCGTAGTCATCCAGAGTATAATTTTCATACATAAAACCTCTTTGACCGTTTTCTTTATAAAAGCATACCAGTATGAAAATATAATAATATCCGTAATCGTAATTGACACACTAATTGTAAACAAACAAGTTGACGTCAACCCGCGCGTTTTGATAATGAATATCTTTATGAATGGGAGTGAGAACATTACGGAATCGAAACTTCAAACGGAAAATGAAAAAATACGTTGACAGATGAGAGACGAACGAAATTCATATGGCGATCGGAAACAGAGGAAAAATGAAGGCAGGTGAAACGGCTAGAGAAGAAATAAGAAAACACCTGAATAAAAATGACGGTGGTCCCGTGACAGGCTGCAGTGGTAAAAATGGTATTGGTGACTGTTGTAGTTTATATTAGGTTAAAATGTAGGTTTGCCGTAAATGTGGAAACTTTTAGACTGGAAAATTCCAGATGGTTTAACTATTAACATAATAAGTCTTTTAAAAGGTTATTCTCTTCAAAGTGCGCATTAGTTTAATATGCATGTTTTTAAACATTTTTTAACATTAAAATTTTGTTATTAATATAGCCATGTTTTAGGCTTATCGGTTAATTTTAGCATGAAATGAAATGTTTGGATGTTTATTTTGTTTAATCCTATTGATGTGAATTAAATTCAAAAACTACTTATATATGTAACCTTAAACAATACGAATAAACATGTATATTTCATATTTTCGTTTTAGTTTAAAACTGACGTCCAATTATATCTTAACATAATATAAAATTATATAAACTTATATAAGAAAAGGTATGTGATACGCAACAATAGGTTATAAACTTATAATTAATTATTTATATTGGTGCCTTTTTTATGAAGCCATCTAAAAAATATCAACATTATCAGCAGATGGAATCGGCAATGTGTTAAAAATGATTACAAATATAAAAGAAAAAATCTTGTAAATATTACCTTTAAACTTGTGAAAAAAGAGAGTGAACGGATTTTCATTATTAAATGATGTCTTAATTAGGAGAAGTTTATAAAATAACGTCTTAATTAGAAGAAGCAAAGACAAATTGGAAATCATTGCATAGAAGAATTCTACCCTACATACTAAAATGAACCCTATATGTTATATACATGTGTACATAAAGAAAGATAAAGGAAATGTTAAGTATATAAATTAGAGCTTTTGTAGATTGTTGTAAGATATATAATGTTAATCGTAAGTTTTAAAGTAACATTAGCTTTGACACGTGTAATGACAAAGTTGAATTCAACAATTGATAAAAGGAAAATAACGTATTAAATAAAATATATAGTACCCTGCTTCATTTTTAATTTAAAGATGGCGGTTAATATGTTTATTGGGAACGGGGTGGTTACATATCGGAACTAAAGAATTGTAACACCACTTTTTTTAGTTTAAAGATGGCGGTTAATATGTATTTTTGGGGACGGGGCGGCTACATATCAGAACGAAGAATTGTAATTGCTTTTTGTATGATAAGACGTAACGTTTGACCAAAAGGAGTGACCAAGTTGGTATTTGTAGTTATATATAATATAATATAATTGGACAAGAAAGTGTGTGGGAAAAACCATACCCAAAAACCATTAGCTTTGACATGCTACCCAACCCATCCAACCCACCCATTTTGCCGCCCCTAGAAAAAACGAACTGACCCACACCCAAAAACCACCAGCTTTGGCCTGCTACCTAACCCACCCATTTTGTCGCCCCTAGAAAAGATGAGATATTGACAATACCACAAAAACAAAAAAGTTCCTCACCTGTTATGACTCTAATAATTGAAACAATATAGCCCTTATAATCATATTTGACGCTAACTAAAAATAAATAAAAACTGAAAGATTGAGCAAAAAGTGTTTCAAGTCAGCCCCCAATGCGAGAGATACCCAAACACTATGTTATTATTTCCCTACCGATCCATTTTGCCACCTCCAGATGAAAAGAAAAAACAGCTATGAATAAAGAAAGGTTGCTCACTTGTTATGACTGTATAAAAACTGAAGAGTCAGCTGGATTGAAGTTTCCCCAGACAAAATTCCTTTCATTTTAGTCAACCTTTCGGCATACGTAACTTCAGCTGGGTCAGACTCAGGCTCAGGCACTGAAGCAATAAGTGGCTGAGTTTCATCAGCCATTTGAGTGTCCTCTGACGCAGCTGCATTTGGCTCAGTGACAGCTGGAACTTCAGGTTTTAATTTGGGACTTGACAACCGATCTCTCACGCTCAATAGAAAAGCTTGGTGTTCATTTTCAATTAGATCAAAAGCAATTTGGAATGCCATCATTGCATCATCTTTGTTTTCAGATCTTAGCAGTTTTTCTAGTATGCTTGCAACACCTTCCGGTCGATCAAGTAACATAAGACACTGGCAAATGTTTAAGTAATCTGGGGATGCCAGATCTTGATAAACTTTGACAAGGAGAAGAAGCACCTACCCATTTTCCACAACAGTTGGTAAAGCAAAATCTTCAACTTATGTACCAAATGTAAAAAAGAAATATATACATTAGGTACATACGATAAGTATAAGTTAACATTCATATTACCTCACGGCGATATTCTCTCCTGTTTACAAAAGCATGAGATACATTCATGCAATATGCCAAGGTTGCATGAACGTTATCACTGTTTGTAATCGCCTCCTTAAGTTTATCCAACCTTCTGCATTCAATTGACATCCCTATTGCTTGTTGATATTTTCCATCAGTTATACACCTTAAAATATAGAGGGAAAAATAATATAAGACAAAACTCCTTTTTTTATCATATTAAACCAATAAAAACAAAAATATGTACATATATACATACTTATCAAGCATTCTCTCAACTATTGCTTCTAGCCTAGGATCCACATCTGATTCTTCCTTTGAATCGGCTGCCTTCGTTTTCAAAGTTGCGTACTCATCAATAGCTTTGGCTGAGAAAAGAACATTATTAGTCCACAATTTAAAAAATATATGTTTTATAACTAGCAACAATATAAAGTCATAAACAAACTTTAGGATTAAGCAAACACAAAACACACAATTGAAAGCACTAAACGCCACAAAATATAATGTGGTTCGGTCCATCTAAGCTGGCCTACATCCACAGGTGGCAACTAAGGCTATTCTTTATTGAGCGATAACTTTGATTAGAAGTACATGTCATATATATAGAGACTAATCTAGGTTAATAACTTCGTGATTAAGAAATCACTAAACAAGCTGTGCTTAGGGCCGGCTGCCATGCATCCCTCATGTCTCCTGCGCACCACATGTAGTGGTTCGAAAGTAGGCTAGGCCTACGAACCCAACACAAATGTGATAAATTTCAATAACAACTGCATTTGTATTTTGTAAAGCAGGACTTACCAAGAAGAGTATGAACATAATCGGAATCCTCAGAAACATCAAATAAGCTGCCAGCTCCAAGGGCATATGATAATGAGTCATTAAGCTCACTCAAGTAATAGAAAACCTGCGCGAGTTAAGGAATGAGCTGTTTTGACTTTACAAACAAACGAGAAATACGTGTCCTGCTGGAAAAAATAATTCTGTTAACTGGTCCCTGATAACTGTTTTAACTTTAAATATAATCCTTTAATCAGTCAACAAAAAAGATTTCAAAGAAATACAATCACCAAAAGCCCAAGATCAAAATTCGTAGAAAAAAAAGGTACCTTTGAAACAAGTAAAGCAGCCAACTGCCTCTGATCAAACTCTTCATCTTCATATAAACTCTCTCTGGGTTATATAAACCATACTATGTCAGTGAATCGATTGGAGAATACTTCGATAACCACAAAAGGTTCAACAAAAATATTGACATGTTAACATATTTCTATGAAAGTGAACAGATGGCTAAAAAGTACAAAAGTGCATCATATGACCCACCAATCAAGCTTAAGTTTCAGGTTCTTTTAACGTAGTGATACTAATTAATTTTTTTATTAAAGAAAGGTACATTTAGGCTCTCTTGTTATTAAAAAAAAAACCATAACTTGACAGTTGGCATCTACTATTCGCTTGATTTATGTGAAGATGTCACTTGATAGTAATAGACTATCAATGAACTTTTCACAGTATATGTCCATGGGCCAGGTAGATAATCTCATCCTTGAAAGTTGAGGCTTTATTGAAAGAAGATCAATAATTAATCTCAGTTTAGAGACTGTTCATTCATTCAAATCCAAAGTCTTCCCATATATTGATCAACAACCTTAGATATCAATAAGCTCTGAATCTATGAGTATCTCAAGACAGATGCATAGTTCCTTTTCTCACCGCTATTATCTTTTGTATATAGTTTCTTAACATGCTTGGTTGTAAAAGAAAGAAAAGCTTCAAGGCACTTATTGGAAGCTGAGGCACAAGGCAAAGGCGCCCGATTTATTAAAAAAAGAACTTATAAACTAATTCTAGATAATATTTATTACCTTGTTACTCCTTGAACACCAAAAAAAAAGATAATAGAAGAAATAAGCATGATTTAAAAACATAAACAAGCTTCAAGGACAGCTAAAGTAGCAGGAGAAAACAAACTATTTCTTACTAATACGCAAAACCAACAAGCTTTATGTACAACCTAAGAATGTATGACTTAGGAGAATATATGTACAGCCTAAGAAGCAAAGTTGTATTTACAATGAGGTTCTCCTACACAAGACTGACTGCTGAATGTAGTCTGGAACCTCTTTGTTGACTGACCTTAAGATACATAGGCCGCCCTTTTGACCTATTGTCATCTACATCCAACTTCCATGAGATACAAGAACATAAGGGCTCTTCACCACATACACAAATTCCTAATATCAACATGATCCCCTTGTTAAGGGTAAAAAATAAAAACTTGGCAAGAGTGAATGAAAAGACTAAGCCCATTGTGTGGCTTTAACAAACTACAAACATACATGTAACAGGAATACTAGTAATCAACCTTTAAATGCTGAATAAGGAAATCAAACCTAACGAAAGTAGATAATTGATGTAAAGGGATGATTAAAATTACATGATCGGGACGCTGGTTGAGATCTCAGGCCAGAAGTGGTCGACAAAGGCGTTGAGATTGGAGAGAGCATGAAGCTTGAGAGACGGATGCGGTTCGTTTAGCATCGCCAACAGACCACCAGCGGAGCTCACCATAGTCGCTGCCATCAATGTCGATTGTATCACCGACGATCGGATCAGAGTTAGGGTTTGGGTTTGGGGTGCCGGATAAATAAGTACAGAGTTACGAAGACGTTCGGTTTCTTTGGGGAGGGGCAAGCCGCAGACTAACCCGGATTTATGTTAATATTCCCCTTTCAACTTTTGTTTTTCCCAACTTTAACTCTTCATCTTTACTTTTGTTTCCCACTTTCAACGTAACTAGGTTTATCACTCTAGCCGCGTTGCGGCGAACTTCTTTTGTCATTTAGTCTGTGTTTACATGTGTTTTGAAATTACTACGAGCGCATTACGCACAGAACCGCTGACAAGAATAAAAAGAAAATATTGAAAATAAAAACAGTATAAGATAACCGAAAGAAAATCAACCAATAAAGTTTTATGGTTATGATGTTGTTCATATGAAACCCATGGTCAGAGATGAGCAAATGGTATTGGGTACTGATACCGAATTTCCCGAACCAAAAGATTTTAAGTCAATTCGGTACCAACTTTTGGCGTTCCTGGTTCCGGTTTGCTACCAGTTTTTACCTTCATATACCTGTAACGCAACCGGTATTTTCGGTACCAATACCGATTTAGTATCGGACCATCGGTTAGCACCGAGCTCATCCCTATCCCTGAAACTAAAAAAAACATTAAAAGTTAAAGAAAATCAATAAAAAAAAGTTGTACGATACCGTTGTGTTTGTACGGTACCCGTGATCAGGGATGAGCAAATGGTATTGGTTAGGAGTGCGAATTTCTCGAACTAAAAATTTCCAATATCAATTCGGTACCGACTATTGATGTTTTTTGTACCATGCAAGTGCCGGTTTTTACCTTCATGTACCGAGACCGAACAGGATCGTGCCAGTATTTCGATAAAAGATGGATAAGTTTTAAAAAAAAGGATTGCCACGTGGTCAGAGATGAGCAAATGATATTGGGCACCGGTGTAACATCCGTCAAAAAACGGATTTACCAAACCCGCTCCGTTTATCAACCGAACAGTCAGTCAAAATTTTCGTTTCGAATTAAATGTCCAAAACATTTTTAAACGATCCGTAATCAATTATTATACGCGAATATATATTTAGTTTTTGAAAAACTGTCAAAAATCGCAAAATAAAAATTAAATACATCTGCCGGGTTTCGAACCCGGGTCTGTACCGAGTCACTCAGTGACTTATCTTCAACACACACAAACCACTGCGCCACTTGTTCCGTTTGTGATATAATAGAATCAATTAATTCATAAAGTGTCTTTGCGAATTCAAAACCGGCGCCCAACGATTCAGTCGTCGGAATCCCGGATTATTCGCGAAGTCTTAACACCAATTTACGTTATAACGTAAATCTTTAATCACATATCGGTTATAACCGATGTTTGAAGTCCGCGACCAAATTCAAAACCGCCGGAAAACTTGAATTGACGAACCCAGTCCGAAATCAGACCAAATACATTTCATTTTTTCCCTATAAATTCAACCACAACCGTCTACAAACACTTTCGCACAAAAATCACACCTTTTCACGGCGTATTTTCACTCGCCGGAACTTTCCTGTTTTTCGCCGGAAAACCGTGTTTTGATCCCTGAGCTTTATTGAATCCCCTAAACCTTCACCGAAGTCACCCTTACCTTTTTGCAAGTTTTCTGGAGACTAGCTACTACAAGGAACACGTCGCCGGAGTTGTTTTTCTGTCGCCGGAGTTCTGCCGGAAAACAGAGGAAACGAGTCGGTATACCTCACGCTTATTTTCCTTTCTTTTTACTTCCATATTACCAATAATTAACCTAAAACGCTAAGAAACTGATTTAAAATCTTGATCTAGTCGAACACCGATTCTGGTTATTCTTTCAGTGAAGAAGACGACGCTCTCTCGTTATCATATAAGTATAATATAAATCAAGAAATTAATCGGGTTAGACACACAGTCCAGCGGTGGACTGTGTGCGCATATAAAACGCAAAACGTCTCGAGTTCGAATCCCGTCTCACACACGCTGCCTTAATAAAATCCATTTTTTTGTTTACTGAACCGGATCGCCTAAGATATATGTTAAGTATATTAATAACCGAAACAATAACCAAGTTAGACACACAGTCCAGCGGTGGACTGTGTGTTTGTTTATATCACAGGTCACGAGTTCGAGTCCGGTCCTCAGCACCGACTCGGACAATTATCTTTTTTTAAATAAGGCAGAAAAGGAAATATCTATTTTGTATTTAAGTATAATAAAAACCGAATACTATAACATGTTGAACACACAGTCCAGCGGTGGACTGTGTGTTGGATTGAACCACAGGTCCCGGGTTCGAGACCTGTGGTGTGCATGACCGTTTCGATTAAATTGTTTTTAAGATAAAAATGATTTTCGGTTTAATCTAATTAGTGTATATATATAATTAAAATCGGATATATAACTGGTTAGACACGTAGCTCAGTTGGTAGAGCTGCGTGCACGCGTACGAGAGGTCTCGGGTTCGAGCCTCACTCAGCGCACAATAAACTGTCAACGAACCGGTCAACGGTCAGGTCAACGGTCAACCGGCCGGTCAACGGTCAGAAAAAAAATAATCTTTTTTATTTATTTTTATTTAATTATTTTAAATTAAAAATCAATTATAAATACTTAAAAATAACATTTTTAAGATTAGAAAATAGTTTCAAACTCACAAAAATACACCCAACAATCCTACTAAAATAATTTAATAAAATCCGTTTACTCACCAAACCATAATGCGATTTATCTAGGTTAAATCTCACTCGTGGTTAAAACCACTTCGCGTGCATTCATCATCATCAACCGAACGCACCCACTGTGAGTGAATCTTACAATTCCCCTTTTAAATTACACGTTTTGGGGTGTGTCATGTGTTATGAATTAATTAATTTATTTATTTAAACTTGTGCCATACCACATCATGACTTAATCTTAGATTGATTTATTGTTGTGATTTATTCATATTCCGTTTGTCAAATTACATGAAACTCATACATTAAGCCCATCAGTTCCTCGTGGGAAACGAGTAGAACATCGCGTGCTTCAATCCAAATTCATTATTGTTCATGTGTGTTTTCATTGAGTTTATATTGTTTGTAGTTGTGTTATTCGTATTATCATGTTTATGCAATTCATTCATCAGGCCCCTCAGTTCCTCGTGAGAGACGAGTTGAGCATCGCGTGCCTTTAATTGTTCCATTATTGTTCATGAGTGTTTTCATTTAACATCTTATGATTATTGATCAAGTTACATCTAATGTTACTCATGTTTGGTTGTGCACATTTTTCATAATCAATTTAAATAAATTGTTCAAATGTTTTTTCCATAGGATTCACTCGCCAACATTATGTTGATCCAAAAACCTTTTTACACATGATACAGGTGAACAGGTTGAAGCAAGGATAGCATAGGATATGCCTTAGAAGAGAACAAAGGAGTTAGATTGTTAGTTAGATCATGTTGTAGCAATCATTGTAAACTTTCATTTAATTTGTAATAATGAATATGAAACATTTAATAAATGTCATGAGCTTTGATGATAACCCAATCATGCCCCGATCACCTTGTCCGCTGCGGGTCGGGGTGTGACAGATTGGTATCAGAGCCATGACTATAGGGATATAGGATAGGTTATTAGACCCTTAGAGCCTATACTATAGTCTGCCTAAATTTTAAATTGATTAGGTGGTTACATACAAACTTGTGATATTTATCTGTTTCATATTTGTTTACATTTCAGTTAAACATACATGCTCATATACATGTTCATTATACATATATACATATTCATTATACATATATCGATGTTCATGCGTTCAATTTAATTTCATATTCTCATTATCCAAAGATTTTATGCAATTTTCAATTCTCATCAAAGTAAGTTCTGCGACGGGCATGTAGTAACTGGAAGGGTACAAGTACCGGTAGTCGGAACGTCCTGTCTAGGCTGGCATTCGTATAAATCCAATATAACGGACCAGTTTGCCTACCTGGGGACCAACGATGAGAGTACGAAGGACCTATTAGGCCAAAGCATGCCACACCAAACGTCGTTCGAACTAACCCTACTTTGAGGTGTCACCGTGTCTACACCTGGACACATTCCGAACATCACACGTTGTATACATATTTCTCGATTTTCACCGGGTTTTGTGTACGCAACCAGGCAGAAACCGTGCGAACCATATGAAAAACCGGTAATTCATGGGGGCCCACATGATTACATAAGGTAAAGTATGGCGGCACGACGGGCCTAACAGCGAGCAAAGCCAAAGACATCCTATGGATGTGGTATTTTTGTATGATTATTTTATGAATGTTCATCCCTAATGTGACCCATGATCTCAAAAGCATCCAACTCATACCCTTGTCATGTATTCATTGTAGATGTCTTCTAACCTCGCCCGTAGGAAGACGAGAGCAAGAAAAGCCCGCGAACGCATGGCTACCTTAATCGCTCAACAAATGGCTGCTGTAATACCCAATATTGTAATCCAAGTTCAACAAGCACTTACCAATAATCCTGTCAACCAAGCAAACCAAAACATTTTCAACTCTTCCCCAAACACCACTAAATGCACCTACAAGCATTTCAAATCATGCGACCCTCCGAAATATAAAGGGACTGAAGGTGTCACCGCACTCCTCCATTGGTTTGAAGAAATGGAGAATATTTTTCTAAATTGCGATTGCCCTGATGATCGCAAAGTGCGTTATGCTACCGGTCGATTATATGGGATAGCACTTACTTGGTGGAACACAGAGAAGGCAAAACGAGGTGTTGAAGATGCTATGTCCCTAACTTGGAACGAATTGAAGGAAATCATGACCAGACGATTTTGTCCAAGGAGCGAAATCAAGAAGCTAGAAGATGAATTCTACTCATTGAAGCAAGTGGAAGGAGACCACACCACCTACAACAAAAGGTTCCTCGAATTACATCAAATGGTTCCCAACATGTTTACTCCCCTCTACCGTTTGATCGAGCACTACATTCGTGGTCTTCCGTCAAAGATTCAAGACCCTGTGATAAGTACCAAGCCTGCAACTTTGGAAGCAGCCATGGAGCTAGCAATAGAGCTCACCGAGAACCGAATCCGAAACAAAGACTTCGAGGAAGAGAAGAAGAAGGATAAAGAATCAACTGAAACCTCCGAATCCTCTTCTCAAACCGAATCCCCTTCTCGACCCGAATCCCCTTCTCAAACCGAATCCCCTTCTCAACCCAAACCTAAGAGAAGAAGAGTTGGGCGACTTTTCGCTGCTACTCAACGAAATCAACCAGTTTTTCACGCTATACCCATCCGAGCTGTCCCAATCACCCAAGTGGCACCCAATTCAGCTTACCCAAATAAGAAACCATATCTTGGACCTCACCCTCAATGCAACCACTGTTTTTATCATCATTCCCTTACTTTACCTTGCCGGCTATGTACAACTTGTGGACGTTATGGTCATTTGAGCAATGTTTGTCGCACCTTTCAAGACCAAACCTTTTCCCCTACTCAAAACATGGCCCAAACTTTTCACCAACCCCAACACCCCATGTTCCCATATGCTCGAGCTTGCTTCAATTGTGGCGACCCTACCCACCTTAGAAACACATGCCCTCAATTGGTTAACGTTATCAACACTCAAGCCCAATCAAACCCAGTTAACCAAGTAAACCAAGAAAACCCAACCACTATGCCGCCAGCAAGAGAAAGAGTCTTCAATATCAACGCCAACCCTGTCGAAGATAATGACGGCCCAAACGAAGATACTCAGCTAGTCCTGTTCGCCGAGGATCCAGATTCAACTCCTATTGTTTAGTCTTTCTTTATCACATGTGTAGACTGTTAGAGAAATCATTGGATATTATATATTATATATTGTTTTCAGTATACGATTTCGCCGAGGCCGTGGCTCCCCATCCATCGAGGTTGAGTTGGATCCCCATTTTATTATGTGGTTGATCTTGGCGTGCCCGCACGATCGGCTCCGTTTGTTGAGCCTTGATCGGTTACGTAATATTACATTTCAAGTACATGCAATACACTCGGCTCCGTTTGATTGAGCCTTGAGTGCACAGTTCAATTTACATTTCAAGTACATGCAATACACTCGGCTCCGTTTGATTGAGCCTTGAGTGCACAGTTCAATTTACATTTCAAGTTCATGCAATACGCTCGGCTCCGTTTGATTGAGCCTTGAGTGCACAGTTCAATTTACATTTCAAGTTCATGCAATACGTTCGGCTCCGTTTGATTGAGCCTTGAGCGCACATACAATTTCATTATCAGTATCTTGTGGTTGTGGTGTTTGTAGTAGAGTCGCATCGAACTAACCATAACTTTCGGATAAAGTCAACGAAAATTTGACAAGGATATGGTGGATACGCCGATGGTACTTCCTATATATAAGTATTCTTGTCAAATGATCGGAGGCATTATCAGGCGATTATGAGAGGTTCCATGCATAGGCTGTTTGTGTGGTTAAGTTATTCATATTCAGTACATGCAATATGTTCGGCTCCGTTTGATTGAGCCTTGAGCACACAATTTCAATTTCAGTACATTCAATATGTTCGGCTCCGTTTGATTGAGCCTTGAGCACACAATTTCATTTTCAGTACATGCAATACGATCGGCTCCGTTCGATTGAGCCTTGATCGCACAGATATGTTTCATTTCAGTAATTTATGTTTGTTGTATTGATTGTAGAGTTATAGGACTAATCATAATTCACTGTTAAAACCAATGAAAATTTGACAAGAATATGGTGGATACGCCGCTGGTACTTCCTATATATAAGTATTCTTGTCAAAGGATCAGAGGCATTAACGGATGGTTATGAGAAGTTCTATGTAGGATTTATTAGTTTCTTGGTAACCAATCATAACTTGTGGATAAAACTAATGAAAATTTGGCAAGAATATGGTGGATACGCCGCTGGTACTTCCTATATATAAGTATTCTTGCCAAAGGATCAGAGGCATTATCAGACGGTTATGAGAAGTTCCATGTAGGATTTATTATTGCCTTGGTTGGAATTTGTGATACATTTATATCATCATGTATTTAAAGAGATTGGATTGTGTTCCATTTCTACATAAATTAACCTCTCCATCATAACAAACGAGAGAGGAACTTTCATCATTCAAACATATATGTTATCAGAATGTGGATTCAAATATTTGCTGTTGTGTTTATTCATGTTCAAATATTCGCTGATGTGTCTATTCATGTTCGAATATTGGCTATTGTGTTTATTCATTCGCTGATGTGTCTATTCATGTTCGAATTTTTGCTGTTGTGTTTATTCATGTTCAAATACTTGCTGTTGTGTTTATGCATGTTCAAATATTTGCCGATGTGTTCATTCATGTTCGAATATTTGCTGTTATGTTTATTCACGTTCAAATATTTGCTGATGTGTTCATTCATGTTTGGATATCAGCTGTTGTGTTTTTATGTTCCATGTAGATTGTAGTGTTAGAAGTTTTGCCTTAGGATATAACCATATTTTTCCCAAACGTATCTAAACTCTTATGCATGATATCTTTTTAGAGAATCATTCCTGTTTATCAATATTCATACAGTAGGCAACAAAAAGCGATTCCTGAATAGGGTACTTAACCTTTACAAGGAACGTTACCGCCTTGAACAAAAACTAAAACCCTCATTTTTGCTAAGCATACAACTGTCAAACAAAACATCATCATTCTTATAGTCAAAATATATCATTATTTAAATTTCGGGACGAAATTTCTAAAAAGCAGGGGATACTGTAACATCCGTCAAAAAACGGATTTACCAAACCCGCTCCGTTTATCAACCGAACAGTCAGTCAAAATTTTCGTTTCGAATTAAATGTCCAAAACATTTTTAAACGATCCGTAATCAATTATTATACGCGAATATATATTTAGTTTTTGAAAAACTGTCAAAAATCGCAAAATAAAAATTAAATACATCTGCCGGGTTTCGAACCCGGGTCTGTACCGAGTCACTCAGTGACTTATCTTCACACACACAAACCACTGCGCCACTTGTTCCGTTTGTGATATAATAGAATCAATTAATTCATAAAGTGTCTTTGCGAATTCAAAACCGGCGCCCAACGATTCAGTCGTCGGAATCCCGGATTATTCGCGAAGTCTTAACACCAATTTACGTTATAACGTAAATCTTTAATCACATATCGGTTATAACCGATGTTTGAAGTCCGCGACCAAATTCAAAACCGCCGGAAAACTTGAATTGACGAACCCAGTCCGAAATCAGACCAAATACATTTCATTTTTTCCCTATAAATTCAACCACAACCGTCTACAAACACTTTCGCACAAAAATCACACCTTTTCACGGCGTATTTTCACTCGCCGGAACTTTCCTGTTTTTCGCCGGAAAACCGTGTTTTGATCCCTGAGCTTTATTGAATCCCCTAAACCTTCACCGAAGTCACCCTTACCTTTTTGCAAGTTTTCTGGAGACTAGCTACTACAAGGAACACGTCGCCGGAGTTGTTTTTCTGTCGCCGGAGTTCTGCCGGAAAACAGAGGAAACGAGTCGGTATACCTCACGCTTATTTTCCTTTCTTTTTACTTCCATATTACCAATAATTAACCTAAAACGCTAAGAAACTGATTTAAAATCTTGATCTAGTCGAACACCGATTCTGGTTATTCTTTCAGTGAAGAAGACGACGCTCTCTCGTTATCATATAAGTATAATATAAATCAAGAAATTAATCGGGTTAGACACACAGTCCAGCGGTGGACTGTGTGCGCATATAAAACGCAAAACGTCTCGAGTTCGAATCCCGTCTCACACACGCTGCCTTAATAAAATCCATTTTTTTTGTTTACTGAACCGGATCGCCTAAGATATATGTTAAGTATATTAATAACCGAAACAATAACCAAGTTAGACACACAGTCCAGCGGTGGACTGTGTGTTTGTTTATATCACAGGTCACGAGTTCGAGTCCGGTCCTCAGCACCGACTCGGACAATTATCTTTTCTTTTAAATAAGGCAGAAAAGGAAATATCTATTTTGTATTTAAGTATAATAAAAACCGAATACTATAACATGTTGAACACACAGTCCAGCGGTGGACTGTGTGTTGGATTGAACCACAGGTCCCGGGTTCGAGACCTGTGGTGTGCATGACCGTTTCGATTAAATTGTTTTTAAGATAAAAATGATTTTCGGTTTAATCTAATTAGTGTATATATATAATTAAAATCGGATATATAACGGGTTAGACACGTAGCTCAGTTGGTAGAGCTGCGTGCACGCGTACGAGAGGTCTCGGGTTCGAGCCTCACTCAGCGCACAATAAACTGTCAACGAACCGGTCAACGGTCAGGTCAACGGTCAACCGGCCGGTCAACGGTCAGAAAAAAAATAATCTTTTTTATTTATTTTTATTTAATTATTTTAAATTAAAAATCAATTATAAATACTTAAAAATAACATTTTTAAGATTAGAAAATAGTTTCAAACTCACAAAAATACACCCAACAATCCTACTAAAATAATTTAATAAAATCCGTTTACTCACCAAACCATAATGCGATTTATCTAGGTTAAATCTCACTCGTGGTTAAAACCACTTCGCGTGCATTCATCATCATCAACCGAACGCACCCACTGTGAGTGAATCTTACAATTCCCCTTTTAAATTACACGTTTTGGGGTGTGTCATGTGTTATGAATTAATTAATTTATTTATTTAAACTTGTGCCATACCACATCATGACTTAATCTTAGATTGATTTATTGTTGTGATTTATTCATATTCCGTTTGTCAAATTACATGAAACTCATACATTAAGCCCATCAGTTCCTCGTGGGAAACGAGTAGAACATCGCGTGCTTCAATCCAAATTCATTATTGTTCATGTGTGTTTCATTGAGTTTATATTGTTTGTAGTTTTGTTATTCGTATTATCATGTTTATGCAATTCATTCATCAGGCCCCTCAGTTCCTCGTGAGAGACGAGTTGAGCATCGCGTGCCTTTAATTGTTCCATTATTGTTCATGAGTGTTTTCATTTAACATCTTATGATTATTGATCAAGTTACATCTAATGTTACTCATGTTTGGTTGTGCACATTTTTCATAATCAATTTAAATAAATTGTTCAAATGTTTTTTCCATAGGATTCACTCGCCAACATTATGTTGATCCAAAAACCTTTTTACACATGATACAGGTGAACAGGTTGAAGCAAGGATAGCATAGGATATGCCTTAGAAGAGAACAAAGGAGTTAGATTGTTAGTTAGATCATGTTGTAGCAATCATTGTAAACTTTCATTTAATTTGTAATAATGAATATGAAACATTTAATAAATGTCATGAGCTTTGATGATAACCCAATCATGCCCCGATCACCTTGTCCGCTGCGGGTCGGGGTGTGACAACCGGTACCGAATTTCCCGAACCGAAAGATTTTAAGTCAATTCGGTACCAACTTTTGCATTCCTGGTACTGGTTTGCTACCAGTTTTTACCTTCATATACCTGTACCACAACCGGTATTTTCGGTACCAATACCGATTTAGTATTGGACCAGTACCGATTTAGTATCGGACCATCGGTTGGCACCGAGCTCATCCCTAGCCCTAAAACTAAAAAAAATTAAAAGTTGAAAAAAAAACAATAAAAAAAAGTTGTACGATACCGTTGGTGTTTGTACGGTACCCGTGATCAGCGATGAGCAAATGGTATTGGTTAGAAGTGTCGAATTTCCCGAACTAAAAATTTTCAATATCAATTCGGTACCGACGTTTTCTGTACCATGCTGGTGTCGGTTTTTATCTTCATGTACCGAGACCGAATAGGACCGTACTGGTATTTTGATAAAAGATGGATAAATGAAAAAATTTATTGCCACGTGGCAAGCTTTGAATGGAGAATGTACTATTCATAGTTTTGTTTTTTTAATAAATAGGATAAGTTTTACCTTTACATACCTATACCGTAACCGGTATTATCGATGCCAATACCGATTTAGTATTGGTTGGCAACGAATTCATCCCTAGCCTTGAAACTAAAAAAAAAAAAGAAAACATTAAAAGTTGAAGAAAATCAATAAAAAAAGTTGTACGATATCGTTGGTGTTTGTACGGTATCCGTGATCAGGAATGAGCAAATGATATTGGTTAGGAGTACCGAATTTCCCAAACTAAAAATTTTCAAAATTAATTCGGTACCGACTTTTTAATGTTTTCTGTACCAGGCTGGTGCCGGTTTTTACTTTCATGTACCGAGACCAAGCAGGACCGTACTGGTATTTTAATAAAAGATGGATAAATGGAAAAGAAAAAAAAGATTGTCATGTGGCAAGCTTTAAATGAAGAATGTACTATTCATTAACTTGGCTTTTTGAATGGAGAAGGTATTATTTAGTATCGGTTGACACCGAGCTCATCTCTAGCCCTGAAACTAAAAAAAACATTAAAAGTTGAAGAAAGTTAATAAAAAAATAGTACGATGGTGTTTGTACGGTACCCGTGATCAGAGACGAGCAAATGGTATTGGTTCTGAGTACCAAATCTCCCGAACTAAAAGTTTTAAATATCAATTCGATACTGATTTTTGATGTTTTATGTGCTAGGCTGGTGCCGGTTTTTACCTTCATGTACCGAGACCGAACAGGACCGTACCGTATTTTGATAAAAGATGGATAAATGAAAAAAAAAAAACTTGCCACGTGAAAAACTTTGAAAGGAGAAGGTATTATTCATTACTATTCACAAACTTCTCTTTTTAATACATAGTGTAATAAAACTAAAAATTTTAACTTTGATCTCACTTCATGAACAATATATTATATGTGTTTATCTCAATTCATGTGTAACAACTCGTAAATTCGTTGTTACATTTTTCCTTGTTTTTATCGTTGTACTTCTTTTGTAATCCCGAGATTCGGTTAATAATAAAATTTATGTTAAATTACTTATGATATTTTATGTTATTATCGCATCTAATCGCTTAACTAAATCGCATCGCTCAACTATTTATATGGTTTTATATTATTTATGTGTTATGTGTGTTTGTGGTTATGTTTGCAATCGCTGTCGCATCGCTCTCGCACTCTCGAATCGCTAAATCGCACTATTATATCAACTATAACGCTTAACGCCTTAATTTAACGCCTAATATAACTATCAATGCGAACCATACAACAACACTAACGCGAACAACGGAGAAAACCAACATTGGACAAGTTCCGAACTTGGTGACCCGCAAGTTCGCCAACTGTCCGGCAAACAAAATTTCCTCCTTATCTCAAGTTCGCTCGAACTTGCGTTCTCCAAATCAGCAAGTTCGGCCGAACTTGACTGGTTCCCTTGAAAATCTAGCAAGTTCCCCGAACTTATACTCTCAAGTTCAGCTCGCTAATTTGCCTTCCTATAAATCAAGCATTGTCTCGTCCATTAAACTTGTGTAATTCGCCAGAGCCCCTCATACGAAACTTCATGTTCAAGTATAGAATCAACCCGATTCACTGCAACAACGTTTTATCAACATTGCAATTTTACAACGATTTGGCACAGCATACTTTATTTTCATCAAACCCATTCTTTACAATACAACTCTTCTCTTTTTCGTAAGTTCGCCCAGAGCTCTCAAAACCCGAAACCTTCATGTTCTAAGTAAGAATCAACCCGATTTCACTGCAACAACGTTTTATCAACGATCTACAAAGGTTTACAACGATTTTGGCACAAGGCATAGCCTTTATTTCATCAAAACCCATTCTTTTACGAAAATCTTCATCTTTTTATTCAAAAACTTCTGTTTTAAACTTAGATCTACACAATACGAGTTCGTTTGGCGATAGTAGAGACTTCCCAAGCACGAGATCTGCAAGATCTCGGCTTGTAAGTGATAGATCTGAGAAAAAACTTTGAAAACCATCGATTTCTACACAAGATACGGACTTTTGATGGTGTTTTGTTCATTTTCTGATATGAAACGAAGCATCTATCATTCAAGATCCCAGATCTGGAAGCACAAGGACGTTTATGTTGGTTTACACAAGCCGGACTAATCCGAACGAACCCCGAGTTCGCCCGATTAGCCCACGCTTTTGTAAAACGCCTAAAACAGCTCTAAAATACCTCTCCGACCTAAGTTTGCTCACAGGGTTGGGGGATGAACACTCGATTTCCCTCAGCAAACGACGCGAAAACGCAAGATTTTGGACCCGAAAACATCAAGTTCGCTCGAGAATCACCGGCTCCACATGTCAAGTTCGAGTGAACTTGCACCCAAATGGGTCAAGTTCGACCGAACTTGAGCACTTTTTCACCAAATATCTCACAAGTTCGCTCGAACTTGTCTAGTTTCCTAAGAAACTATGTAAGTTCGCCCGAACTTGTCATCCCATTAAGGTTTCTTACAAGTCCGCCCGAACTTGGCAAGTTTCCTAAGGAAACTCCTCAAGTTCGACCGAACTGGACTCACATCCCACCAAACCATACAAGTTAGCTCGAACTTGTGTGTTTACACACAAGTTCGCCCGAACTTGGCTACTGTCCAACCAAGACTTAACCATTTCAGCTTTTCGGAGACTGATGCACTTCCGTTCGCGTATGCAGGCTGATCCGGCGCTCTTCTCGACTCTCCTCAGATCTCGAACTCTTACTTAAACACACCCACAGTGAGTATACTTGACCCATTTTCGCTTTAACGCACTTTATGGGTGTTACATACGTTCCTATCAAAATCACTTCACGAATCAAAACTATTTATCACACGCGAATAATCTTATTGTATATGCTCGAAATTGATACTAGAAACATGTGACTATGACTTATTTTCGTTGACTTGCCCCCTTAGCTAGTATGTACTATAGTGTGGCTTACACCCGACATGGTCTAGTTAGGATGGACGCGCAAGCCTTCTCATGGTAGTTAGCATGAGAAATGAGCCTATGTTATGTTAAGTGTTTTGGTGTATCATGATATGTAATTAGATTGTTTCGCAAACGCTTTCTCGACTATGCTAGTATTATTCAAACTCGTATGCTCACCTTTACTTAAATGTATTGACTTGTATTTTAACGTATGTAACGGGATGATGATTTTGTAGCTTGGATGCTTGGATGTGGCTTGCGTAGTTTAGTTTTGTTTTATTTTGTTTAGTTCCAAGTGTAATAAATCTAGGGGAGATCGGATCAGATTTTACTGTTTAAGTGATTTTGTTAATGTAATGATTGTTTAAGGATATTATGTGTTTAATAGTATGGAATGTTAAATGTTGATTTATTATCTTTAAATAATTGTTATGGAATATCTTGACACAATCTGGTTCGCCTAGTGCCACTACCCCGATGATTCCGCCATCGGTTGGAGTGTGACATCATGAACAATATATTATATGTGTTTAAACAACTTCAAACTCATACCTAAGCCTTTTTTTAATGGGTGGGTCGTCATGTGTAACGGGTTCATGTTAAAAAAAACGAAGCTGTCCAAAATGGACTATGTTGAAAAGAGGGCAAAATTAAATTGTATTAAATGATTTTATCTATGTTTATTTATATGGTGACTAGTCGTGATGGGATGTACGTCGGTGGAAATTGGATAGTGGTTACACCTGTGATGACAGTGACAATGATGTTGGCGATCATGCTGGTGATGTCAATGGCGAGCAATATATTTTGGTGATAACAACACTCTTAGCGGCAACCATATGTAGTGGTGGGTTAGGAATGGCAAGAGAACCTGCGCCCGATGATGTTGGTGACGATCTGTGTCAGTGGAGGCTCTCGAGGGCGAAGGAGGTGGCAGGGCAAGGAGTTGGCGCGACCAACAAGTGCCATTATCTCGGAGGTTCCCACCTTTGTTATAAATATTTATATATAAAAATATTTTAAAACAAAAACCTCCAAAGTTTAAAATCAAATAACATTTTAAACTCGTTAACCTATAAAAAATCACCTTACCCAACTAAACAAACCCAATAAGCTTTTTAGTTTTAGCCCACTCAATCACCTTACCCAACTAAACAAACCCAATAAGCTTTTTAGTTTTAGCCCACTCAAACCCTTTTGCCATTTAACTCATCTAACTCATTTAACCTATTAAAAAAAAATAAACAGTTTAAGCTAATTAAAAAGAACAACTAGCGGCAAAAAGAATTAGAAAACGTCTAACAGCCTCACTATTCGTTTATGTAAAGTAAACTATTTTGCTACAATAATTTTGTTTTGTTTATTGTTATCACAATTATAGCCGTATTAATAAAATAAAAAATTATACGTATAAGTTTATATTTTAGGGGCCTTTTTTGTCGCACATAGCACCCGAATTCTCAGGGACGACCATATGAACAACCCACATTCCGATCATATGAATTATTTAATTTTAATTTGTATAGGATTGTAGGCTATTAGGTGTTTATGTGTCTAAGTTCACAATTTGAAACTTAGATTTTTTCATTATAAGTAACCGTAAATCGTGGAGTTTGAAAACACATTTTTTACAGGACATTTAACATTTTACATAATTTGTTGTAATATATATCTTTAAACAAAAACACTTTAAAAATACTAATAATTAATTTACGACATTTTTAACATTTTACATAATTTGTTTAATATATTTTTTTAAACAAAAACACTTTAAAAATACTAATAATTAATTTACATTGTTTTGATTGTGATGAAATGTACTTGTTAAATATATATCATATAAAAAGATGCATATGTCTGGTAACATGTCAATTTCATTTATAGAATCAAAACCTCAATCAATAATAGTCCATTAGTATATAGACATAAAACACCAAATAAAAAAATACAACTCCTGATCCATTCATCCCTTTCAAATACTTGCCTTTGTTATCAAACTACCCAACCAAAAGAAACTACCATGAAGGTGTTTGATTCAGCCGATGTCTCTCGACACAACAACAGTCAAGATTGTTGGGTCATTATAAATGCGAGGGTAAGAAACGACTAAATGAGTTATGATTATGTTACTTTGTCAGTTTGTTGTCATATGGTTGAGTTGACTAATTTGATTCAGGTGTATGATGTTACCAAATTCTTGAAGGATCATCCAGGTGGAGATAGCGTGTTGTTAGATGTAGCAGGTATCTTATAATAACCAGCTAAACAAACGCATCTTCTTTTCTGGTCATATAATCATGTTGTTTTAGGTAAGGACGCAAGTGAAGAATTTGAGGAAGCGGGACATGGTAGCGCTGCAAGGTTAATGTTGGATGAATATTATGTAGGAGAGGCCGATCTTTTAACACAATCTTATAGGATTTCCACGACGATGAACCTTAAAGCAGAAGCTCACCTCAACCAACAGAATATCATGGAAGAAAACATGCGATCACGATTAGGATTTAGAATCGAATCGGTCAGGTTACTTTTTCCCATAGCAATATTGGGTGGTGTTCTAGCCTTTATGTTGTACAAATGATGTGAAAATATGATTTTGAGTAAAATGCCCAGATAGTCCCTGTGGTTTTGTAAATTACACCTATAGTCCCCAACTTTTGAAAATTACATGGGTGCTCCCTGTGGTTTGCTTGTTTGTTACTCAGATAGTCCCTAAAGTGGATGGACGTTAGTTTTCTTAGTTAAGTCTATGTAAAAAAACATTATTACCCCTACTTTTAATAAAATATAAGGAAAATCTGATTAAATATTTTAAATATCATTGGGCCCCACAGTTAATATTAATATATAACAAACCCACCCCTTCTTCTTCTAACCACCCCCCCCCCCCCCCCAAAAAAAAAAAAAAAAACTTCTCTCACTCTAAACAACCACCAAACGCCGCCCACTTGCAACCACCCTTCAAAACCCAAGGAAAACTTGCGACACCTGCACCACCCTTCAAAACTCACCCACCTGCAATCACCCGTCACACCTGATGACACCCGCAACCATCCGTCACCACCGCAATCGACCCCCAAGATCAGCACTATCTGGCCGGCACTGCTACACCATCGACACCCCGACAAATAAAATAATATTAAAAGGCTGGGTTCAAATCAGTTTTTTTTTTTTGTATTATATCATTAAGGGTAAATTTGTCATTTCATATCTACTTAATTGAGAAAACTTACAGACATCCACTCCAGGGACCATCCGAGTAATAAAAAGTAAACCACATGGAGCACCGGTGTAATTTCGAAAAGTTGGTGACTATAGGTGTTACTTTACAAAACCACAGGGACTATCCGGCATTTTACTC
The DNA here is from genome assembly GCA_947069175.1 of Scalesia atractyloides. Classification (NCBI taxonomy): domain Eukaryota; kingdom Viridiplantae; phylum Streptophyta; class Magnoliopsida; order Asterales; family Asteraceae; genus Scalesia; species Scalesia atractyloides. The sequence goes on from CAMTDV010000022.1 coordinate 89,553,674, forward strand.
TATGATTTTCTTGCACTATAATGAATGAATACTTATTGTGTGTTTATTTGGATTAGATGGTCAAACTTGCACTCAACTTATGTGCTAGTTATGACTAACAACATGAATAAGAAGTGGCCAGAACACTACAATGAAATTGACCATCTTACCATTTTGTATAATCTGGTAAGTTGAGGAGGGTATATTGGTAATTTGGGATGGGTGAGTAATCTGAAGATTAAATCACTAGTGGGAGGCAATAGATCATGGTTAATCTTAACAGTTTCCACTAAACGCAAAATCAAGAAAGCCATTACTTTTACTAATGTCAAATGGGGATTTCAAATTCATAATGGCTAACATCCTTGTAACAACCGATAATCTTGCATCTATTATGCCAGGGGTGACTTGTAACAAATTTAAAAAGTCAAACCGTTAAGGATGGTTTCGAAAAACGATAAACCAAACCGGAAGGTATTGTCAATTTGAGCCCATTTTTTTTGTTTTTCAAAATTATTAGTTTGTATTAAATATTTTTAGATTGATAAAAGATGAATCATATGGTAACTACATATCAGAAAAATGAAGAGAATATAAACAATAAAAGTTAAACAGTTGGTTCGGTTTACATAACCGGTTTTCAAAAAATCAAACCGAACCGAATTGTTATAATACGTTAACGTTTTTACGGTGTTGAGGGATGAGCCCCCAAATAAAGAATTAGAGACTTGTTTTTTTTTGCTAATTCCTTCTTCACAAGCCTGTCAACAAAATCAAAAAGCTTTCATGCAGATTCTCTTCAACATATGGCAAACAATGTACACTTGGACAAATCCACCTTAATGTCTCATGTTGTTACCTTAAGTCGGTCGTCTTCTATTGTTACCTTAAGTCGATCGTCTTCTACTCTCAACGTCATTATTTGTGCAATATGATCGTCGCCTCATCCGCCACAACATATTACTCATAAGGAACATATTATGTCATTACATGTATCTATTTTTAAAGACATAAAAACTTGAGACCTGACATTGTCACTATCTCTCTTCACAAATTTAAATCGGGTGGCACGGTTGTCAAAAGCGCTAGAAGTTCGGTGGGAATATTCCCTGCTCGGAAAATGCTCGTTTGATTTGAGGCTCGGTTTTGAATGTGCCGTTCGGTTCGGTTTGTAAACGAGCCAAGCACAAGCCAAAGTCTGCTCGGTTCGGCTCGACTCGTGAACAACCATATACGGTGTAGGTGCTAAAATTCGTAGGACTCAATTTTAACAATTTAAATGGATATTATCAAATCTTTCAAATTTAAATGAATATTATAACAATTTAAGTAAAGTGTCGAAATCGTCCCTCAGTTTGGGCATGTTTGCCAATTTCATTCAAAACAACTTTTTTGTACCATCTTGCTCCTTACTTTTGGGATTTTTTTGTCATTTTCATCCAAACGTCTAACTTTTTTTTGCCAAAATAGTCCATGAGATTTGGGATTTATTGTCATTTTCATCAAAAAAATTGACATAAAAAAATAAAGCAAATTAGACTTTTGATTGAAAATGACAAAAAAAAAAAAAATCTAAAAAGTAAAGGATTATTTAGAAAAAAAAATTGTTTTGGATGAAAGTGACAAACATACGCAAACCTTAGAGACAATTTTGACAATTTACTCTATTTATATATAATTAAAGGTGGCATGAAAAAGGTAGCGATTATATAAGTGAATGGCGATAAATACAGTTTTTAACTTTTTGATGGAAAACTTGTTTTGAAAAATAGTTCATGTCTTGTTCATTTATTTAGGTTCGAGAACGTTTGAGAATCTATTGGTTACATTCATTTGTATATGTTTGAAAATGTCTAAATATTACACACATGTTATTTTTCTAACAAAGAAACATGATTAAAGAATTTGTTAGCTTATGAGTGTTGATGTTATTTAAAATTCGAACGACTATCCAAACAAATGTTTTTGGTGTTTGTGGCACCCCTGCACTGACTTTAGCTCCGACAGATCCATCGTCGAATATTCTTTTTGGGTACGATTTTGGAAGCAGAATATCTGGTTTCAGTTTAAAGCTAGGACTATTATTATAAAACTATATCTTTAAACACGATTAAACAAATTATACTTTGTTGTTTGGTATCAATCCTACCTACAATATAACTTTAAACACAACTAAACTAAACATTTGATGTCAAAAGTGTCTTATAAAACTATTGGGACTAGGGAAGAACAGACGAAAGGACCTACGGATTGGGCTGCGTAATGATTAATATACAATTGGGCTAAACAAATATTGGGCCTTCATAACACTTTGGTTCCAACAGATTTTTAAAACTATTTTGGTAGAGGAATTAAAAAGTTTCCCAGAGAAAAGTACAATACTAAAATAAAATATTTACGGGTGTGATTTACATGTATGGTAATGTGTATAGACAACTACATTTATATTTACGAGAGATACGTGAGTATGATGTCCTTCCTTCATTTTTTTTAACATAACTTACGATAATCTCATCAACGTGTGTTATCAAATAGCCATTATATGAGACTTAAGTATATTATGTAAGCAAATACGCGAATGTGAAGTTGCGTGTCTCATAGCTATAAGTATATAAGACACGAATCTCTTTCTTCTTGTAATTTTATTATATTTTAATTTATAAACTATATTGATGATGATGTGATTTGTAAACTTTAGTGAAGCGCAATGAGTGATGAGTGAGTAGAAGCAAGACAATTTACTAAAATCCATGGCTTCTTCACCTTAAGAGACATCTCTTCTACCCTTTCACATCATACTTCAATTTTTTTCACTTAAACTTTATTTCTAATAATATTATAGCCATAGTTTTATTTATTTAATAACATAAAAATGATTGTTTTAAGCTAACTTTATGTACCAATCTTAAACCTATTTCTTAAAGGTAATTTACTTTAGAGTAAACTGCCATTTTGGTCCCTGAGGTTTGGGCAGTTTTGCCACTTTAGTCCAAATTTCAAACCTTTTGCATCTAGGTCCCTAAGGTTTCAGTTTTATTGTCATTTTGGTCCAAAAGTGATACTTGTCTTCTAAAATCCTACTATTTGTCCTTTTCATCAGGGGCAAAATGGTCATTTTAAACATTAATATATATTATATATATAAATAAATATCAAACTCTGCTTAAAATGACCATTTTGCCTCTGAGGAAAATGACAAAATAGCAGGATTTTAGAAGACAAAAATCACTTATGGATCAAAATGGCAATAAAACTGAAACCACAAAGACCCAGATGCAAAAAGTTTGAGATTTGGACTAAAGTGGCAAAACTGCCCAAACCTCAGAGACCAAAATGACAGTTTACTCTTTACTTTATTATCTAACCATAAGGAACAAAACTAAAAATAGTTTTCTGCTTTTAAAAAATGTAATAAGTAATCCCAAATACCTCCACTAAATCACCAATACTCGCCTTTTTACATATGATATGAGGCAATGATCCTGCTAGATTTGACAAAGTAACAAAACCAACAGTACTCTCCATTCATGAGCTGCTGCTGCTGCTGCTGCTGCAACAAACTCTCCTCGCTCAGCTGTGGTTTCAGGCGGCGGGTGGAGTAGTATCCAAGAGATGTGTGGCCGGGGTGAGCAAAGAGAAGAAGGAGAGCTATAAAGAGTACATATTCCACGCTGCTTGCATCCGCCATTAAAACCAAGCTCAGAATGAATGCCCCCAGAAATGTGGAGGAAACCAATGTTTAAAATGCAGAAAATGAATGTATACTATTACTAGTTGTTGGATGTAGAATTCATTTGTGTACCATACATACAACAACACAATAACACACATTTGTCACCACCCTACGAGATTCTCCTTTTTTCATTTAATTACGAAAAGGTCCTCCAAAGTTCATATCACATACTTCCTTTTACTCATTTTTATATGTCTATAGATGTAATTATTTTTTTTTTAACAAGAATTTCAGTGATACTTTGTCTGTACAATTACTCCTAGTATATTGTTATATCAATTTAAATATACTATAACCACGAGCAATATATTTTTAGTTATAATTGTACATACAATTTTAAGTTGGTTCTAACTTTTGTATAATCCTTTTTTTTTCAAACATGATGTTTTTAATTTGTTTTGTGGTCCATCAAATTCATCCATAGCCCACAGGCTTCCTTTGATAAGGACAAACCAAGTAAAAATATTCATTGGTAGTCATCCATAAGATAAGTCACCTTGAAAAGTATCCGCTCTGTTAGTCTACCTAGTAAATTCAACAAATTTGCTTTATGTTAAGGCTATACGGTATGGAATGAAGCCCCATGGGCTACATCACGCCACCTCATTGTCACGTCTGCGCCACGTAGACATAGCACTTTATTGCCGTTTCTTAATGACACTCATGCAATGCAATGGAATAAAACACTCTTATTTAAAAAAAAACAAAAACAAAAAACTCTGATTGGTTAAGCACATGGGGCCCACCATCTTGTCTCCGTTATTGCTCGCTTTTGAGGTGGCGAGAGTTCAACCTCCTCCCCCAAATAGCGCTCATGTTATGGAGAGGGGCGCTATCGATAAATTTTTTTGCTGAGGTGGATGAGCAATGACGCCCCATACCACCCAACCTAAAGGGAAATACATTAATATTGCTTTATCTAATATGTAAAGTCACCGTATCAAAAGGTTAGGTCTTACTGGATATTGATATTTACACGATTTTGTTTCAAACATAGGTGAAAACAAGTTTTTCATGATGTGAAAAATGTGTTTTTTCATTAACTTTGAACATAAACAATCATATGTTTGTGGTCTATTATGTGAGAGCTTCGCAACAAACGACCATATGTGCTAAACGAAGCTAACATGAACAAGGTGTGTTGTTTAAAGTTAGTGTTTGACACTAAAAGTGTGGAAACATGAAGGAAACATGTGTAACTTGTCACACATAAGAGGTGGGAGAAACCTTAAAGTGGTATATAGATGGGAGCCTTCTATAAAACATATTGTTTCCTTGGCTAAGGAACACGTGAGAAACCTAAGGTTGCAAAGCACTATGTCTCACACTCTCACAACCACTTGGTTGAGGAACACACCACTTTACCATCAGGCTATCGCCTTGGGGATGATGGTAAGGTGAATTGCTAGTGTTTAATGTGTAAATTGGTAATTTTATTTGTTATTTTGGATACGGGACATACATACTTAGAAATAGTTTGTGTTTTGTAGGTGGAAACACACTAAAGACATGTTCGATATGGAATCATTTGAGAAAAGGCACGAGGACCGGAGAGATGAGAACATGGAAAAGGAAGGAAATAGGAAAAAAAACCAGCTTCGGCGTCTCGTATGTCGGGTTGGGCATCTAGAACCCCCGAGCGTCCAAGTTGGGTGTATAGTCAATGTCTACATAAGTTTTTAGGGATATGGGCTTCAGCATGGGCGTCTTAAATGCTTAGGACCGGCGTCTGGAACGTCGATGATCCAGGAATGTAGGTATTTTTGTGATTTTTACCTTGTTTAATGGATTATGAATTAGGGTTTTTTAAAATTAACTTCTCCTAGGCGATTTCTAGACGAAAAGAAGTGATTTTGGCGAGTTTCAATTATCCTATTACATTTTCATGTTTCGAAGATCTGAATCAAGATTTGAAGGTGTAATCAAGATGATGCAAGGCTGAATGACTGAATCACCTATGATCATTCCTAGGTGTAAGGTTTGTGATATAGATTATTCGGTTGATGTTTACCTAACTATTTGATGTGGATTAGACTTAATCTTTCTGTTAGTTTGAGTTATATGTTTACTTGTCTGGCTAAATAGTTTTGGATTTGTCATAGTCAATTGATTTCTGTCAGTTTTTGGTTTAATCACTAACAATTGGGATTATTGTTCTATCTTTTCTAAATTGGTAGTTGTTTAATTGAAAACCTATTCAGTTTAACATCGTTAATTATCACAATATGGTAATTGGTTTGAAACTATATATCAATTCAAGTATTCCGACAAACGTTTAACATCGTTAATTATCACAATGTGGTAATTGGTTTGAAACTATTTATCAATTCAATTATTCGAACAAACCATGTCTATAATATTTATCAATTCAAGTATTCCAACAAACTATGTCTATGTAGTTTTCAATCGGCAAACTTAGATTAAACGGTCGGTTTTGTAAATCTGAAACTCGGGTGTGATCCATTTTCTGTAAGTTGTTTTCTCAATCTGTTCTGGTTCTGGTTTAGCCTTTACTGTCCACAATCAAATTCAAATCTCAATTTTACATTAATGTCTAGTGTAATTAACATCTTCATAAACAACATCCTTCATTGACTCTTTGTGGTTCAACACCCGATTTACTTTACTAGTTAAAGATGATTAGGACTTTGATTTTATACTTAATTTTGACCGACCGTTTGACATCGATCATAAAGTTTAAAGTCCCAGAGATTAAAAATCCAACTCGATGTGCGATGATTTATAAAGGTAATGGATGTGGAAGAACCTGTTATGGAGTTCCACTTGGTTTAGATTTCATCAAATCAGAAAAAAAAAAGACTTCGATAAATTAGAACATACACAAAAACTATATTATTATTATTATTATTATTATTATTATTATTGTTGTTGTTACTATTTTTTTGAGCAAGAACCGGCTTTTTATTTGCTTTTTATATTTATAGTAAAATAATCATCAGCTTTTTTAAGCTTCATATTGCTTGTCCAGTTCTCTTGTTTAAACATGTCTTGTTTCTTTTGACAACATAAAGCTTACACAAACTTGTACTATCATTAAGAGCGAGCTAGTACTAGGTTTTACTTCACACCAGCCAGTACCATCTAGTAACCACGAATCAATAATGTCATTGGTTAAATTATGACTTTATGAGCTAACCAACCAACCACAAAAGAATCCATAAATTTCATTTAAACACCAAGTTCACAGTATATTAATTTTTTTTGTATTGTAAACTATAGCTAATACCATCGTACTCATACCGTTTGAACAACATTATTATTACCAGTATAGGTATACGTTCCCTTCTATAGGATCACTGAAAAATCAATAGAATAACCTATGATGATTTGGTAATCAGCTTCTAATATACATATTAAAAACAAGGAGTATATGGTTTTCGATCAATTTAAAATATATGTTGATAACCTCTTGGACATATCTCTTTGGGTTGCTATATTAAGCAAAGTTATCATACCCATATTGTAACGAACCAAATCCTTAAAAATATCAGTACCAATCGAACGGGTACCAATATTCCTTCTGGGGTTTTCTCTTTTGATTGCTATACTTAATGTCAGTATCATACCGTATTAAACGAATGAACCAAAGCAAATCGATACCAACAGAATTTCCGTCACATATGAAATCCAATAGTTTTTATTGAGACAATGATTATCTTGTTCATTTATTATAATTAAAAATATATTGATAAACACTTGTTAATTTTTCCATATCTACAAAGTCTTGATGCACCTCAAATTTTTTACTTGGTGAATTAAGTTGGTAAAATCTCTGACACATGGACAAGACTTGTAACAACTTTACCCTGTTGTAGATTGTGATCGCTACTTTATACTTATTTTTATTATTATAAAAATAAAAAGACCAACTCCAATTAATACTCTATTTCAAATTCATCTAGTAGAAAAACAATTTGATACAGGCTGATTAAATAAATTAGTCTTCGCAAGTGGCTTGGATATTAGACCTGTTAGCTCCCTAAAACTAGTCTTAAGCTCCTCTATTGCAACGTGTGTTTAAAATCGTAGCAAGTAGCATAAATGAAAAGGTTTTCTAAGCAATGCGCATTAATATGTGTGGGTATATAACAGGCATAAAAATAGATTTTAACACCGTTAATATAATAGAAAAAAACATTATATTTTTTAGAATATGTAGAATAATAATAATAATAATAATAATGTCTTTTTTTCAAGAATATAAGGTATTTGCAACAAAGTAAAACCATAAAATTGAAGAATTACTAAAGATAATGAATTAGGCACTCATCTATTTTATTATAATATCTTTTCAGTTTTATTTATAAAACAAAACTAATGGCCCAACCCAATCTACACAATTAACACTTAATATAATGAAAATAGGGTTTTACGTGAAATATGAAAGAAGTACACCATATTGATACTTCTTCAGAACTTAGGCTATGTGTATAGGGCGGGGGTTTGGGCGTGGGTTGGGAGGAAACGCTCATGTGACCACCCTAGGTGGGCTTGGATTTGGGCGTGACCCTTTTAGCGTGGGTTTCAGCCCGGGCGTCGGGCGGGGCTGCTTATCTGAGCTCGCGGGTGGACATTGGTTACACCCTACCCTATATTATCCATTAATTAAAAAAAAACAAAGGAATTTGGCCAAGTCACCCCCAAACCCAAGCCCCACTATACCCTCAATTTTTTAGGTTTGCCAGTGTTTAGGCCCACCTAGCCCAGTGTCAACTCATACCCCAAACCCCCGCCCCACCATACCCCACAGTCTTATAAACAAGATTGCTCTAGGCTCCGCTTCTTCTCCCCACCAAAATATACACTAGAAACTTAGATTCTCAGAGAGAAAAAGTGACGATCCCACATGCCCACCTGTAAGTATGTGTGAGAGAGGGCGAAGTTGTAAAATAAGGTCTTAGAGGCTGATTACTCATCGATTAATCGCTACAAGGTAGGTTGTCGATGTAATTTTCTTCAACTCTATCTTATTATTTGGAATTAATCAGAAGTAATCGACATTGGCCATAATCAGATTTATTGGGGACGAGTTTGACTTAAAAACAAATAAAATATAATTCCCATGTGTATCATATTAAAGAACAAATATGATTTTTTTCAAGGAATAAATATCAATTTTTGAAATATAATACTATTTGAACATTTAATTTTTATTTATATTGATATTCAAGTATTTTGTGATAAATGTTAGTAAACTTATGATGCTTGACATATATATAATCTCCCGAAAACTTGTTTCTTCATAATTTAATAAGTCTGAGTACAACTCATAAGTCGACCGACCTGAGAGCGCCTAGCGAATACGTCTATATAACTCACAAGTCGACCGATCTGAGAACACCTAACGACAAAAAAAAGTCAGTACCTTTTTATAATTTTTATTAGACCACCCGTAGTGGCAAAAAAAATTGGCATTTTGTCCCCCCAAACACGCCCCAAAATGCCTCCCCCACCCCCGGCGTGATCCGACGTTATTTCGCAACCCCCTCCCCGCTTGATTTGAAAAACGTTGGATGTTCATTTGTTTACCCAATAGGACCTTGCCATGTGTGTGTATAATTAGTTTTAATTAAATAATTAGATTTGCTAAAGGTTTTTTGGAAGGTTGCTGTTGTTGCAGGTAACAAAGGAAGAAGAAGATGATTTTGCACATTCAGTCCTGCACTTTGATTGTATTTAAAAAGTTTTAAACTTCAAAACCTTTAATATTTCAAGTTTCAAAAATGCTATATCAGTCCCTAAAGTTTTGTTTATCAGATGTCTGATTTGGATCTTTTATAAAACCAAAAATTTTGCAATATAACTTTTTTGTTACTTTTTTCCGGTTTTTTTATTTATTTTAGTATTGTAATTTTTTATTTAATGAAATGTTATTAGTTTTTAATTTAAAAAATAATAATAATTGTGTAATGATTGCTTGGGGTATTATGGGGCATTATTCTACTACGCCCCTTTTGTAAAATCACCTAATAACGCTCCTTGTTGACTGAAGTGACACATGACGAACATTATTCGCTAAATTGGTATTATTGAGTATTAAAAATATGTCCCCTCCATTAAAATTGCATTTGGTGTACGTATCCCATCCAAAGATCGTATATCCGTCGTCTGGTTTAAAGTGATGGCCAAAATATCTAAAAACGATACAAAAATCTGCAATCCAAACCTCCATTTTTCTGTCTGCAATTCTCTGCATCTCCGAAGTCATGTCTTCTTCTCTTCCCCTGAGCTTTAATCCTCTTCCTACATGGCATAAATCACCCAGAATTCCTTCAGAACTCGATCTTAATACCTTCACTTTCACCAAACGCACAGCCAAATCTCACATTTCCTTCACTTTCAACAAAAATAGTTCGGAATACGAACGGGAAGAGAGCAGATGGCTCCGGGAGGAGCAGCGGTGGTTGCGAGAGGAGCAACGGTGGATAAGGGAGCAGCAGCGGTGGGAGACTGAGAGGGAAACTCTATTGAATGAAATAAAAGCTCTCAAACTTCAAATTGAGGACCTCATACGTGAAGGAGATAGTAACTCTGTTACGAACGTTGCAAAGCTGTTGCATGTGCTGAAGAAAGAGGTGAGTCAGATCGCGGAGAGTGGGTCTAGTGCTGCACCGTTGGTGATTGAGGCCATTGAGGATGCTGAAGAGGTGGTTGTGAAGGCTGAAACTGCGGTAGAGGAGGTTGAAGAGGTGGTGGTGAAGGAGGTGATTAGGGTTGAAGAGGAGGTGAAGAAGGATAAGGAGGTAAACATTAAGAAGATAACTTTGAGGCCAGGATCAGAAGGTGATCAGGTTCAAATGTTGCAGGTTTGCCATTTTAATTGCTAACAATAATCAATTAGTTCAAGATAATCATCAATCTAAGAGTATATGTAGTAAAATTGTTTTGATGAAGTGGATTAGCATATTTGAGTGTTTGGATAGAAGCAAACTGCTTTTGATTATGTGTTTATATGAGGGTAAATTGAAGAAATTTGGGAGTTGCTTATGCAAATTACTTATCTGATTCGGGTTATATTACATCTTAAATCCTTAAATTGTCAAAAACTCCTTGTCTGATTATTTTACCTGTTAATCTGTTTATTGTGTGTTCTACAGGAGGCATTGCTAAAATTAGGATTTTATTGTGGTGAGGAAGACGAGGAGTTTGCTAGCTTCTCAAGTGGCACAGAGAGAGCTGTAAAAACATGGCAGGTGAGCTACTAATCCCATTTTCTTATCAAAAAAGGATATCAAAATTAGAACTTTATGCATTTTCTGCTTGTGAAGATGGTATATTGTGGTGTTTATACATCTTACCCTCCTCAGACCCTACCTTAGCTATGCTATTGGTGGGATTTACTGAGTATGATGATGATGATGAACTTTCTATTAGTGCACTAGTTTACTTGTGTGATTTGTGCTTGCAAGTCTTCCATAGGTGTGCCCGAAACTGGAATAGTGACAGCAGAGCTTTTAGAAAGATTACTTATAGATCAACAAGACCGGACTTCTGGCTTCAAGGTATGAGGAAATCTTGAAACTTGATGATAGTACCAGAATTTTGAAATCCTAATGGTGAAAATGGGTGGGTTGGGTTATGGGTCAAAACGAGCTATTTTAGTACAGGTCAAAACAGTTCGTGCTTGTTTAGGCTGGCCCACAAAACACTTTTTGTTTCTTATCTTTTACTTATAAATAGTTCGGAATTACATATATTTACCTCACGGGTAACTATATCTTTACATATTTTATATTAGAGCGATTCAGAAGGTTTGTAACACAGATCTTGTTTTTGCAAATCAGTGTTTTCAAAAAGCATGCCTCATCCTGCTTCAAAATTTTTTTTTTCTCTCTAATAAAGCACACATGACCACTTTTTCAGTTGGTTTGTCAAACAATATTTCTGGTTATTTCTGTTTTGTAAAAGATTAATCCAATAATCGTCTTAAAACGCAATTCCAAACGCCTTTAAATCTTCTAGCTTAACCCATTAGAGGTTAAACAAAATTGCCACCTCTAAGAAATACCATAATGGCTAATGTAATGTTTTTGGTTGTTCTAGAAGGGTGCAAATGGAGTTGCTGCAAATTCTATTGCTCAAACACCAGAAGCTCCTTTGAAAATTGTGAAAGAAGTTCCAGAAAATGAGGTGTCCGATAATCGAGTCTTTCTTCTTGGAGAGAACAGATATGAAGACTCCTCCAGGCTGAAAAACCAAAGTAGTAAAAGTCAACCGAATAGCAAAGGTGTTGTGAAGACGAAGTGCATTACTGTCGTGGGGAGGGCCGGTTACTGTGCTTAGGTGCGGGTTTTTATTCTCTAAAAACCTTTTGAATAAACATTACATGTAGAGGTGGCAAAACAAATTAAGCTCACCATCTAACAAGTTATTTTGTTGCAGAATGTGATGGAACGGGTGAGCCAAACATAGAGCCGCAGGTTAGTATATACCTTGAAAGCTTCATTCTCTACTAATAAATTATAGGCAAACTGTATGAAAGAGAAACAACCTCATTTTCTTTAACTTTACCGATAAAAAAGCGTGCTATTAGCATGTTTGAAACATGATCTCTAGAAAAATATGTATTTTAAAGGGGTATTATTAGATGATATATCAGATGTAACGTGAGTTATATACGCTAAAGTAACTAAGAAGATGTCAGTATATCACATCAGCAATTTTTAGAAGATCAGGTTGCTACATCCAGTTTTAAAAAATCTGCTAAAATCAGTACTAAAATATAAGTTGGTTTCTATTTCGTACCTAATTTAATGTCGGTTAAACTTGGGAAAAAAGTGTAAAGTTTGCTTCTATTCATATAGCTTGCCTACAAATTATTAGCAAAATTTCCCACTTAGGTGTGGTTTTAGGGGTCATAATGTTGGGTTTTGGTGCAGTTTTTGGAATGGGTAGGTGAAGACACAAAATGTCCGTATTGTGAAGGCCATGGTCATTCGATTTGTGATGTGTGTCAAGGAACTGGAGTGGGTGGTGCTTAATGTAATCCCCACATACATCATCACTACCGAGGATCGATTTTGTTTGTATCATAAATGTAAGTAGAAGCAACATAACATTCAAAATGTGTAGATGAGCCTAAATCAACATGATATGTTTTTTTTTCACACATTTAGCTAATGTATTCATACCACTTGAGTCACAAATAAGTAGGTACTTTCGCTTTGTTGCCATTGAAAGCTATGTTAACCTTAAACAAGTAGAAATCGATATTGCCAACTCGAGTTGATTTTGTAAACAATATTTATTTTGTAATTTGGTATCACATTAACCTTTAACTTGTTATTGCTTGAAGCTATGTGGCACATATTAACAAAATAACAAGTAATCATTAATGATACGCTATTTTTGGAAAGTAGCTAAAATGTTTTTGATGCTTTCCAATTCTATTCTTCAGCATTACAAATGTGGTTGGCCAGTTACAATTGCGCTAGGTTGGGTAATGGAATGCAGTGGTAAAGGAATTGACAGAGGAAGAATGAAACAAATTTGGAGTGTTTAGTGGAAATGTGAATCCTTTTGTTGATTTCCTCACAATGGTACATTCTATTTCACATCATATTTTTGCATACCTGACGCTTCCTGATGTATGTCGTTGAATCATGTGAATAAGAAGAAGACAAAACTCCGATGTAAATTCTTTGGTTATAGAATGAAAACTGCCACTTACCAAGATCAATTAATCAATTATGGTTACAAGTAGTTAAAAATGTTTTTCTAATCAATTATGTAAGGCTAAGAGATTAATTAAAAAAATAATAATGGCCATTTTTATCAGAAATATATACTAAAAATTATATTGTTAAACTTTATAAATTAGGAGATTTAAGTATATATATACAAATGAAATTAAATCGATACTTTTCACCTCGTATTAACATCTATATGAAACTAGGGAATTTTGAACAATTCTAGACTTTGATTGGTAGCATTTGACGGTGTAACTAATTAGTAGATGTCACGTGACATCCACTAACTTTCTTCTTTTTACCATATGTTTTTTAGTATAAATAAATCAAAATTGATACAAAACACAAGTGGGTTTATGATGTGATGGTATTGACGGTGAAACTATTAGTAGATGCCACGTGACATCCACTAACTGTTTTTTTCACCATCTGTTTTTAGTATAAATAAAATTGAAATTTATACAAAACACAGCTGGGTTTATGATGTGATGGTATCAATGCTTTAACTTGAAGCAATGTCTTGAGTTTGAATCAAGGGAGCCTGTTTTTTTTCCTTTTGTATTTTATTTTCTACGGATTTACAATATAACTATTAGGTTGTTTGCCGCCTTTTGGGTTTGTTTTTTTAGCGAATCAAACCGATACTCTTTATTTTCGGGTGTTCTCTTATTTATTCTATAGCATGTGTCAATACCGTAATTGAACTGATATGGTTGAATTCAGTTTCTGGCCTTAATTAAGCAAAGACCTAATAGTGGAGGGGCCAGATTTGTAGTTTTCCGGTTTTTAGATTGTTGAGCCGACTCGAATCCAGTCATCCACCCGGCTAATTCGAAACCGCTCAACTGACCGACTTAAAACCCGCGTATTACAAATAGAAACCCGGCCTCAATCTTCGTTTTCTCATTCATTCTTCGCATCCCCACGTCTCTTTGTTTTCGCTCGTCGATCTGATCATCACAAACGAACCCTAGTAAGTAAGTTCTTTAATCTCCTCTGATATTCGTCCAATTGTTTCATGTTATCCATTACACTACGCATGTTTTTATACGATATATATGTAACATTGTCACGAATTGTTCACGTTAAGGGTTTTAATTGAGATAATGTACTAACGTTTATTATTGGTTCTTTTATACAGGTTGAGGAAGATTAGGAGACATGGATCCTGATGATTCAGAGATTAAAAAGACACAAGAAGAAAGGAAGAGAATGGAGGCAGCGCTTGCCCCAAACTCCATTACTTTCGACACCCGATGGGATTGAGGATTATAACAGGGAGATTCCAGCTAACGATGATGAAGACAACGCTGATCCTATAGATAATGAGGTTCCCAGGAAGGTAGCCTCTTACACTGCCCCAAAGTCTCTCTTAAATGACATGCCCAGAGGCGGGGATGATGACTCTTTCGGGTTTAAACGTCGCACATGATTATTGATAGGGAAGATGAGTATAAGAGGATGAGGTTCAATCAGGTGATTTCTCCAGAAAGACACGATGCTTTTGCTAGCGGTGATAAAACTCCCAAACCTGAAACAAGAACGTATGCTGATGTCATGAGCGAAAAAGCTTTGAAAAACGAGAAAGAGGAGACGTTGAAAGTGATTGCTAGGAAGAAGAAAGAAGAGGAGGAGAATAAGAGAGCGGGAAAAGATAAGGAAGCGGTTCCTGTTCAAAAAAGAAGGAACAGATGGGATCAATCTCAAGATGAATCGGGTACAAAGAAAGCAAAAACGGGCTCTGATTGGGATATGCCAGATTCAACTCCAGGTATTGGAAGATGGGATGCTACCCCAACACCAGGGAGAATCGGCGATGCAACTCCTTCAATGTCCAGGAAAAACAGGTGGGATGAAACCCCGACACCTGGTCGGTTAGCTGACTCAGACGCCACGCCTTGGTGGAGTCACACCTGGTGCTACTCCAGCTGGCATGACATGGGACGCCACACCAAAGCTGTCTGGTCTTGCTACTCCTACACCAAAACGTCAAAGGTCAAGGTGGGATGAAACGCCAGTCACCATGGGAAGCACTACACCAGGTGCTGCTATGCCTGCTGCAGGTTATACACCTGGTGTGACCCCTGTAGGTGGGGTTGAACTAGCCACCCCAACCGCAGGTGCTGCTATGCTGCTGCAGGTTATACACCTGGTGTGACCTCTGTAGGTGGGGTTGAACTAGCCACCCCAACCCAGGTGCTATAAATCTCCGCGGTGCCATCACACCAGAACAGTATAACTTACTGAGATGTGAAGATAGAAACCGCCCGTTGACAGATGAAGAACTTGATTCGATGTTCCCACAAGAAGGGTACAAGATTTTGGAACCCCTGCAACTTTGTTCCACTTAGAACCCCTGCAAGAAAGCTTCTTGCTACCCCAACTCCATTAGGAACTCCTTTGTATGCTATCCCTGAAGAAAACAGAGGTCAACAGTTTGATGTTCCTAAAGAGATGCCGAGTGGACTTCCATTCATGAAGCCGGAAGATTACCAGTACTTTGGTGCCTTGTTAAATGAAGATGAAGAAGAATTATTATCTCCAGACGAACAAAAAGAGAGAAAAATCATGAAATTGCTGCTTAAGGTCACGAACGGGACCCCACCACAGAGGAAAACCGCTTTGAGGCAGTTAACTGATAAAGCCCGTGAATTTGGTGCAGGCCCGTTGTTCAATCGTATTCTTCCTTTACTTATGCAACCTACTTTAGAAGATCAGGAGAGACACTTGTTGGTGAAGGTTATAGACAGAGTGCTCTACAAATTAGATGAGCTTGTGCGACCTTATGTTCACAAAATTCTTGTTGTGATTGAACCTTTATTAATCGATGAAGATTATTATGCCCGTGTGGAAGGTAGAGAAATCATATCTAATCTCAGCAAAGCAGCTGGATTAGCAACTATGATTGCTGCTATGCGTCCTGATATTGATAACATCGATGAATATGTTAGAAACACCACCGCGAGGGCTTTCAGTGTCGTTGCATCAGCACTTGGAATCCCTGCGTTGCTACCTTTCTTGAAAGCCGTTTGTCAAAGTAAGAAATCATGGCAAGCTAGACACACGGGTATTAAAATTGTTCAACAAAT
Source organism: Scalesia atractyloides (assembly GCA_947069175.1). Taxonomy (NCBI): domain Eukaryota; kingdom Viridiplantae; phylum Streptophyta; class Magnoliopsida; order Asterales; family Asteraceae; genus Scalesia; species Scalesia atractyloides. The sequence continues at coordinate 89,570,185 of CAMTDV010000022.1, forward strand.
TGCTATACTAATTGGGTGTGCAGTTCTTCCACATTTAAGATCTCTTGTTGAGATTATAGAACACGGGCTCAAAGATGAGATCAGAAGGTCAGGACAATCACCGCCTTGTCACTGGCAGCACTTGCTGAGGCCGCTGCACCATACGGTATTGAAAGCTTTGATTCGGTTCTCAAGCCTTTTTGGAAAGGTATCCGGTCCCACTGTGGGAAAGTTTTGGCTGCTTTCTTGAAAGCAATTGGTTTTATTATTCCATTAATGGATGCCATTTACGCCAGTTACTATACAAAAGAAGTTATGGTTTCGCGAGTTTCAATCTCCCGATGAAGAAATGAAGAAAATCGTGTTGAAAGTGGTGAAACAGTGTGTGAGTACCGAAGGTGTTGAGGCTGATTACATTCGAAGTGATATTCTGCCAGAGTTTTTCAGAAACTTTTGGGTCAGAAGAATGGCATTGGGCCGAAGAAACTACAAGCAACTTGTTGAAACAACGGTTGAGATTGCAAATAAAGTCGGTGTTCCTTACATTGTAGCTACAATAGTTGAAGATTTGAAAGTTGAAAGTGAACCGTACAGAAGAATGGTGATGGAAACAATTGAGAAAGTTTTAGCAAAGTTAGGTGCGTCTGATATCGATTCCCGTTTAGAAGAGCTTTTAATCGATGGTATCCTCTATGCTTTCCAGGAGCAAACTAGTGATGATGCAAACGTGATGCTTAATGGGTTTGGTGTGGTGGTCAACTCTCTTGGTCAAAGAGTAAAACCATACCTTCCTCAAATCTGTGGTACTATAAAATGGCGCCTGAACAACAAAAGTGCAAAAGTAAGACAGCAAGCTGCAGATTTGATTTCAAGAATTGCAGTGGTTATGAAAGAATGCCAGGAAGAACAACTCATGGGACATCTTGGGGTCGTTTTATATGAATATTTAGGTGAAGAATACCCTGAGGTTTTGGGTTCCAATTTGGGTGCTTTAGAAGCAATTGTGAATGTTATTGGTATGACCAAAATGACCCACCGATTAAAGACTTACTTCCACGTTTAACCCCGATTTTGAAAAACCGTCATAAAAAGGTCCAAGAAAATTGCATCGACTTAGTGGGGCTTATTGCTGACCGTGGTGCAGAGTTTGCCCCAGCCCGTGAATGGATGAGGATCTGTTTCGAGCTGCTTGAAATGCTAAAAGCCCACAAAAAGGGAATCCGACGGGCCACCGTGAACACATTTGGTTACATTGCAAAAACCATCGGACCACAAGACGTGTTAGCCATCCTTTTAAACAATCTTAAAAGTCCAAGAAAGACAAAACCGTGTGTGCACAACCGTTGCTATTGCAATCGTAGCACAAACTTGCTCACCGTTCACAGTTTTACCTGCTTTAATGAACGAGTATCGTGTACCCGAGTTAAACGTGCAAAACGGTGTATTAAAATCTTTATCATTTCTTTTCGAGTATATCGGTGAAATGGGGAAAGATTACATCTATGCGGTGACTCCATTACTTGAAGATGCGCTTATGGACCGGGACCTGGTTCATAGACAAACGGCTGCTTCAGCGGTTAAACACATGGCTCTGGGTGTGGCGGGGTTGGGGTGTGAAGATGCTTTGGTTCACATACTGAGCTATGTGTGGCCCAACATATTCGAGACATCACCACATGTTATAAATGCTGTGACGGAAGCTATTGAAGGGATGCGTTACAGGGTCTGTTTCATCCTGCAAGGAAGGTTCGGGAAGTGTACTGGAAGATCTACAACTCGCTCTACATTGGTGCCCTTGTGGCGGCTTATCCAGTGCTGGAGGACAAAGGAGACAACGTTTACAGTCGGCCTGAGCTGACTGTGTTTGTCTGAGGTAGTTGCTTTTTGGTTACGTGTTTGGTTGATAATGTATCTGGAGTGGGTTTTTCATTGTTTTGAAACATTCTTGGATTACAGGTATGGTATAGCTGTTGAAAGGTGAATGAACACAATGATGTCATGATCAAACGGTAAGTCGAAACTTACTATTTCTTTGAAGCATAAGTGGTGAAGGTATAGGCTGGCATCTGGTCGCTATCGTCTGAAACTCGAGTTTCTTTCTTGGTTGTTATCAATCAATCAATCAATCATCATGGTGATATGTATCTGTCATCTGTTGGTAAAAAGTGTAGATTATATATGTTGCAGCAAATTTTGCTATGAAAGTTGAGACATCCGACATAATATGAACCTTAATATAGTTAAATCGTGTAATTGTATTCTACTATCTATACTCACATCACTTGATAGGGTAACTGAATCCACGAATACGTGCCAAGTAGAATGCAAAGGATCAAAGATCATCACGGTCTAACTCTAATTTTTGATGATAATATCTTCCAAGTTGATTAAATATAAGTTTGAATTCCTTGTTCTATAGAACAGAAACTCACAAACCTTGTTTTCTAGCAGCCATGGCCAAATGTATTAGCTAACCAAAATAGTGGTTGAGGGGGGTTATATTTCGTTCCGCGTAATTGAACTTGGTAGGCCACAGATGACAAATAAGTTGCTCTAAATGGAATGGAAAAAATCAAGATTCAAGTTTATCTTTTATTTATTATTTGAATTCTATTTACCATGTTTATCTTTTAGTTATTAAGCAGGGCTCCTATGGTTTCTTGTTTACTTAGTTTTTGATTGAATTTTAATAGAAAGAACATTGTTCTTGAACCTATCGGTTCGTTATGAGATTTTGATTAACAAAGTGGTCTTGAGTCATTTGATTGCACACAAAACTGCTTCACTTTGCTTATATCATATTGTTTAATAATGTTATATTTTTATGTTAAGCTTTATTAGTTGTTTAACTTATCCTACTATATATTTAAAATATGTTACCTTTTTTTATTATTTTCAACAGTATAATACTATTCTATCTTGTTGACCCGGCACATTTCTAACAGACTCATATTCTGGCGTCAAGGGGTGTTCACCGGTTCGGTTTATGGTTTACTTGGTTCGTTTTATTCGGTTTTCAAAATTTTGTACCGTAAACCAAAAACCAAACCAAACCAAATAAGGAATATGCAAACCGATCCAAACCAAACCAAATTCAATTCGGTTTGGTTTCGGTTAGAAACCAAATCTAACCAAATTGTACCTAAGTACTTTTTTCCTAATTTATATTTATGTTAGTGTTCCAACTTCCGAACATCGCAACTAATTTACACCTAACAATATATGAATACAAGAAAGATTCATTGAGAAATAAAACAAACACATCCATAAAATAGTCGTACACACAACCACAAAAAATAACTATTTTGGGCTAATAAATTGTATATGATTTATAAAATATTATTATTTTATTTAATAATTTAATAATTAGTTAAGTTAAATGGTTTATTCCGTTATCCAAATAAAATAAAATGTATATCCATAAACCAAACCAAAAACCATATTCACAATACGGTTTCGGCTAGAAACCAAACCAAAAACCGAATTCGTTATTCGATCGGTTATTTGGTTACGGTTCGATTTACAATTTTTATTTGGTTACGATTTTTTATGAACACCCCTACTGGCATCCCAAAGAACCATTGTTTTCGACACCGATTGCAGGTTCCGCTATAAAAACGTTTACAGGATAGGTTCGATTCCTGGTGTCTCCGCCTCTAGTATTTTAGGTAGATTTTTTAACATGTGGATAAACTCACTGTTGACGTCATCATATATGTTGTTGACCACGCCTACTTTCTTTCTTTCTTTCTATTTTACTTTTGTTAAAAAGTATATTATTAAAAGTATGCCAAGTTAATACAAATTTCTAGTAATACATGAACACAGCCTTTTTTAACATATCCTTCATTACCGTATTCAAAACAATAAATAATTACTCTTCTCGAAACTATGCTTCTCAGTACGAAAGCCGCATACCCGTTCCAGGAGGATTCATTGATTACATACATGCGTAGCTCCCTGTCTCGTACAACACAAGATTTCGACCGGTTAGGTACCGACATCACATACAAGTACTACGCTATGCTGTGTGTCAGCAGCTGCAATTAAACACAGAGCCGCTCAAACACTTGGCTTCATGAACTATCTTTTTAACACCCGTCTCACTGGGGTGATCCAAAGGTGATTCATGAACTCTATCCATCATGTTTATTTCAGGTGCATGTAAAACCACCTTCGCTGGAGATAACGCCCATTGCATGCCCCAGATCGCAAGCGGTCTCATGTACACAAGCGACCGAAAGTGCCCATCCATCGTCCATCCCTCTGGCGTTTGAAACGCATATCTGCAACACACAATAATTCAATCAGATATTATCCTTCTTGTTCTTGTTCTACTTTCTGAACGATTTAAAGATTCAACGAGGACTTACCCAAAACCGTCTTCTGACCAGCCAGCTGTAAATATACCCTCGGCAGTTGAAAACCCCTCTGCTTCCATACCCGCGTGAATCATAGTGGCTGCAAGCCCATACGTAACCCCGGTCCACACTTCACGAGACTGCATACAAGTTTCATCCACTCTTCCACTAGGATGCATACCATTCACCGCACCCATCCTACCCCCACCAGCTTTCATAACATTAAAGTCATAAATCTTCTGCAAAGTGCTTCGAATTTTTAACTCATCAAACAAATTTGGTAAACCCGATGATGCCATATACCATTGACCCGCTAATTGGTCAGCTTGAATCGATTTGCTATTACTACTCGACCCACTATCATAATTGAAGTAGGACCCATTCCAAAGCTTTGATTCAAACGCTTTTTTCGCTTTGATGAATTTACGTTTGTACTGCTCCGCGGTGGTTGAATCGCCTAGCTGTGCAGCCATGGCGGCGGTTGCTTGAAGTGCCGCCAGCCATAAACAACCACAATATGCACTAACACCATGGACCGTCCATGCATCATACGTTTGGTCTGGGAAACCATCGTTTTCGATTAAACCGTCATAATCACGGTCAAACTGGTCCATGTAAGCCATGGCAGCACACACGGAAGGCCATACTTCAGCTCCAAACGATAAATCACCAGTTGCAGCAAAGTCTCGGTAAACTTGAAGGACAAATTTAGGGTTTAAATCTTTCCATTTGCTTGTATCATGTATGTTATACGCATTCATTTCATGCCATGGATCATGAGTCCCAAGATCATGTGGAACCGCTCCTTTGACTTTCCGAATTCCGCTTTTTCCGTCTGCTAAAAATTTGACTTTTCTTTGGTCTTCAAATAAAACTGCTCTTGCAAACTCCCGTTGAATACTGAGTTCGATTTTTGGGAAGAGTTCAAGAAGAGCAAAAGATGCATAGAAATGAACATCATATGTACACCACATGATGTATTCAACACCTTCCAAATATAGAAAGCTACCAACATCCTCTATTTCATTAATTGAATTCAAGCGTTTGTTCTCTTCTACCTCAGGCTCATCTTCACTAGAAGTCGCAAAAGAATTTTCCTCATCATATGCGGAACCGTTGTCGTTGATGTCATTATGAACATTAGCCGTTATTCTCGATTGACGTGTCTGATCATGCATGAAGTCTGCCGCTGGTAGTGGTGTGTCTGGAAAAAATTAACAGTTATGAAAAGAAAATTAATAAGAAGAGATGTGAAAATTACAGGACAAGCTGCCATGAATGATACATCAAGTATGTTGTGTTTGATAGGAATTAGTACCAATCCAGATTGTGCCACCGGCAACCAAGAAGTAGAGCTCATTGAATAATGTGAATTTGTACCTGAAAGTGATTATGTCCATATTAAATAGAGCGAATGAGATAACTTGTATTTATAAACATGGTGCAAATTATCTCAACAGTTTTAAAAGAAGTTACCATTCTGGTAATTTGTCATTTTTGAGGATTGGATTTTGCCATTTCTCAATCTCTTCTTCCCACCTCTTGTAATCTGATCAATATATCAAAATTCAGCAAATAAACAGTTAACACCAATTTCGTTTCATAAGAGCATAAAACAACCAAACCTACAAGATTACAACGCTTACTTGTTAGAGCGTCGTGAACCAAGTCCTCGGCCGCCCTCTCAGAGGTACCATAGTATCTAGTGTACCGCCTGGAAAAGAGAAGTCACAATCATATAACATACGATTTCAAGACTAGTTCCATCAAAACTTCACAGTTCCATTTTTCTAAAATTCATAATATCACCTTTACCCTTTGTAACCACTAAAATATCATACTAACTCACTCCATAGTAAGTAAAAAAAAGGAGTTACTTATAACAGTTCCTTTCACTGTAAAAATAAACAGAAAAGCACTGTTATAACTCTAAATTATCTCAGCAGATATATTATCTTCCTTTTTTTTTATGAAACAGCATGTTACAAGTAACTGTTTTATTTTATTTACTATGGAAAGGGTTTATGAGATTGTAGAATTTGAAAGGGTATATATGAAATTGATCCAACAAATAAACTCAGAAATATGAAAGAGAACCTGTGATACGATTTCCCTTTCATAAATTTGACTTTTGGAGATGACCATGCAATAGCAAATGCCACAGTGCACCTTCCATTTGGTTCAACCCATGTTGAAGCCGACACTGCAGCACAATTTGCATCCCCAGCTGATGATGGAACTGTGGGGCCACTATTGAAGTTATCCTGATCAAAATGACCATCCTACAAGAGAAGAATAATTATTAGAAAACAAATAATTATAATGAAACTATTAGAAATGAAGTAATTACCTGCTCCATTTTACCCCACATTTCCTTAGCTGTAACAGAGCTTCCTTCAGACAAACCGAAGCTCGGTAAAACTGTGACATTTACATTCTGGGTTTCACAGGCGGCAACAGCAAATGTAACAGGATGGTTCCCTTTAGCTGTCCTGCAAAGCATAATTATTTTTTATTAATTTGTAAGTAAACTGGTTAAAATTATCAGTCATGATTATAAATATATAAAGTTGACTTACTTGTGATGCAGAAGCACACCTGAGACTCCATCTTCACCTCTGTAGGCAAAAGAACAAGAAAGTTACGACAATGAAACAAAAAGTTGTTCATTTTGGCACCAATGGGGTGGTGGTCCATTGGAAAGGCAAAGCCTTTAAACATCTAGGGAGAGGGAGGTGTTGGGTTCAAGTCCCATAGACGACATAAAAAAAAAGAAATTTGGCATTCCAAAAAAGTAAATCAGACTTACCTAAATGGCTCGTTAACATGATCCCCAGAAAGATGTGATATACCCCAATTGAGTTCTGTAATACAAACACGATAATTACTTTTTAAGAAATAAAAACAGAGACTTTTAGACGCTAAGACTTACTGCCCAAGTTAAGAGAAGGCTGACTTGTGCCCTTTCTTTCCCGGTATTCACCAACTAACAAATAAAAAGTAACAACTTTGTAACTAGATCATAATCGCAGTATACTGGAAGAAATACAAGATAACAAATTACATTTATCAAAAAATTATTATACCGTATAAACAAAAACAGATGTAGGGAGGCTACTATCTCGATAATTATGAGGTAAAAATGGTGAGATTTGGCGACATGACACTTTTAGTTCTGGGTCAGGTTCGCCTAACAATGATGAGAAAAAAAAGGATAGCTTATAATTTCATGCGAAGGAAATGTAAAATAATTTAAACAATCTTTATATGCTGCAACGAATAATGCCAAAATGATACCATCATAAACGGTCCATGCACGTGGGAATAATGCATGGTATGTGGAATGCTGGCCACTTAAATTCCAGCCCCATGATGATAAACCTTGATCTGTACATTTTCTGGAATATAAATCAAAACTAAAGTCATTACTCATTACATCTGCAAGGTTAATGAAATTTAGAGGTGGTAATTTCAACTCATTAACCTATAAATGGGTCGAGTTGGGCTATGTTACATCTCTTAACAGGTCAAATTGGCCAAGTAAAAAAGATTACGTAGGAGAAACAGGTTATATGGGTCCCGATGTCGTCCAAAGCGATTTTAAATGCAAATAACCTATTGAATTGTGTAATGCAACAACTAGATTAATATTGCCATAAAATGTTATTCAATCTGTGTTTAAAGTATACATGTAAGAAATTGAACAAAATGTGTCTTAGGTCAGCCCAACCGGATTCATAACAAAAACTACTTGTTTTGACCCGTTACCCACCCCACCCATTTGCCACCTCTATGGATGAAACAATACACAGGTATGTCACAGCAAGAAAAAAAAAAACAAAAAACAAAAACAGAAAAGAACTGTTTATCCAATTACCCTATCCCTTCATGTTGGCCCGGGGATAACACCGATGCATACTTTTTATGGCCACCTTCTCGCGATATAAAAATCTGTATTCATTAGTAAAACGATTCATCGTTTAGCCAAAAAATCATCTATAGACAAGAACAAATTGACTAGCATACCACTAATGTTTCACTATTAAATGTCTAACACAAGGCATAAGCATACGGTTAAACATATATTTTTACAGAATGCAACAGGTATATAAGTAATGAATGATAAATTAAAGGCCGAGATTTACAGAGAACTGATTGGCCATCACAGGGGAAGCCTCACATGTACCCGGAAGGATTTGAAATTGCCTAAAGTCTCCTCTAAAACCTCTAGTTATGCTGCCACTTCTGAAAAAGAAAATTTTAACAATGTGTTAAACATGATAATTATGCAAAATGAAATTTATTTATTTGTTCACAACTTACCCCATCCCACCAAGGGGAACCCCTTGGGTGGCTAGCGGTTTTCCTTCCCGATTGAAAGGATCAATGGGTGCCCTCTGCACATATTAAGCCATAAGCATAACTGCCACTTATGGAAACAGTACATAGTTTCATTGCAACTTAACGACTAAATGCACAAAAATAACATTTTGCAGCAATGAAGATATAACTATATAAGTAGGCCAAAAAAGCTCACACCCATTACATTTTAGGGGTTAAGGGGTGTTTGGATGTATATTTTTGAAAGTGATAACCGATTATCTGACTATTCGTTTCTAGTATCCAGATAACCTACTTCTGCAGCTCTGCATATGATTACAGTATCAAATAACCAAGAATCTAAAAACCACAAACACCCCCTTATACACTGTCTTCCTTATCTCAACAAATCTGTTTTTTTTCTTCTAAAAATGATCAAATCATGCACAAGAAGAACAAAGTTGAAACATTTACTTACCCTTCCATGTGATGCCTCTTCTCTTACATATGACCACAAACGTAAGCCAAGCCGCATCTGCAACCATTTCAATTTATATACATCACATTTTAAGCAACTCAAATCTTCTTCTTTCAGTTAATAACAAAGATCATAAAGAAGACATAAATCACCATTTTAAGTGCTTCCATAAAGGTAATACTGAACTCCTTGAGAATATTGGCATGAGTGTTTAACTTCCTCCTCCATGCTTGTTCAGGAGGTGCACCACCATCAAAATCAAGCTGTATCCAACAATCATCACAAATCCATTCAAAAAAAATATTTCATTTTGAATCCAGAGATGAATGAACAGACTCACCAGTTGCAGGCTTGTTCGATTTATGTATTCCTCAGGAGGCCATGAATTCTTTCTAAAATGGAAAATATTCCCACTAACCATCTCAACTACTAAATTTTGAAACAATATACAAACAATGAAGAAAAAACTCAAAACCCCAGATCCTGTTTTTGATCAAGAAATTAAAAGATTGTGAGGAGTGATTGCAACTTATAACCTAATCCCCAACGGCTACAATATTCGACACCTACAAATAAAATAATAATAATAAGTGTCTTTAACTCCAAACAAATAAACAAACGTCAAAATCGAAATCGGCAAAAAGAAAACCTAAAACCGTGAAAAGTGTGAGCTAAAGCCTAAAAATGAAGGGGGGTTATGTTATGATGTGCCGTGTAATCAAAAGTTGAAGAGTGTGAACGGAAAACTGGGATCTGAGCTGAGCCACCAAAATATGAAGAAATGAAATGAACCGACTTGAATTGAAATTGTATTTAGATTTGAAAAAACTTATACGAAAAGGGATCAAGTTACGAGGTGGATTGAATGGCGATGACGGAGAACATTACACCTGGGAAGCACGACGTGCAACTTCCGCCATGTGTATTTTTTAGCGATGTAAAGAAAGAAAGTCTTTAATGGCGTCTCTCACACACACATTTCAATTTACATATACCATCTTTATACAGTAAATCTGTATATGTAAACCAAAAGATGGATGGATAAGGGTATCTTTATTCTGTATTGGATTTCATATTTTGTATTTTTCTTATATAATTACATTACAAATAGAAATCAAATATTTTGCTGAATATTTATAAGTCTAGTGTTATTTTAGGGTAAGATAAAGCTTACGATTATAAAGTGTTAGATTCAGTTTCAACCAAAAAAAAAACTTCTAGATTTGGTTTTCTCTAATTGGTGTATAAGCATTATAGTCTAGTGGAGATCGATATGATCGGATGATTCTGTTGATGGCACGACGATACTCTAGTGGTCCGTCAATAATCCAAATTTGTCGTTAAAAAAATAGAAAAAAGAAATTCAGTTACAGTTTTTTGTTTTCATTACCAGACTAATTATCATTATCAATATATTAAAAACAAAAAGATTTGAACAGTTATTTTATTATAAAAAAATATAATAGTGCCAGGCAGTTGGCCTGGCACTCTCTCACTTAACCAGCCGTTTGACCTGTCACTCTCCCATTGGACCAGTCGTTTATTATTTGTTTACACTGTAAAATTACAGGTATGCCCCCGGAATAGTGCCAGGTAGCTGCCTGGCACTTTTCCATTGGACCAGCCATTTGACCTGGCACGCTCCCATTGGACCAGCCGTTTGTTATTTGTTTACGCTGTAAAATTACAGGTTTGCCCCCGTAATGTGTCAGGCAGCTGGCCTGGCACTCCCCCATTAGACTAACCGTTTGAGCTGGCACTCTCCCATTGGACCAGCCGTTTATTATTTGTTTACGCTGTAAAATTACGGGTTTGCCCCGGAATAGTGCCAGGCAGCTGGCCTGCCACTCCCCCATTTGACTAACCGTTTATTATTTGTTTACGTTGTAAAATTACGAGTTTGCCCCCACTTTAAAATTACAACGTTGCCCCTTGCTCAAAATAAAATTACGCTTTTGGCCCCAACCAAAAATTACGATTTTGCCCATGACTCGAAATTACAATTTCGCCCTCGGCTCAAAATTACGTTTTCACCCCTGTTAAAATGAAAAAAATATGCTCTACCCCCCCCCCCCTTTAAAATTACGATTTGTCACACCCTGACCCGCAGCGGAAATGGTAGTCGGGGCATGATTGGGTTTTCATCAAAGCTCATGATATTTACTATAAAGTTTTATATTTATTATTTCTCTTTAACGAAGAAGTTATAATAAACATACAAACACAACATGTTCAAATACAATTTCATTCAAATTACAAACTAGAGTACAATTACAAAGGAAAACAAATCTAAACGTTCATTCCAAGGCATTAACTTGTTTATTCTTCTAGGCCATCCTATGTGTTTCTTTTCTCAACCGGATCACCTGTATCATGTGTAAAATAGGGTTTTGGGTAACAAAAGTTGGCGAGTGAATCTTATTTAAATATTTGAAAGGATTAGTTATGTTGGTTACTTGAATAAAATTGTGCATAACCAAATATGAATAAACGTAAATGTAAATTTAATCACAATACACATAATATCAATTAATGCACAAGCACACACCAAATGATGAACAATAAGATCAAGGCTCAATCAAACGGAGCCGATCGAATGAGGCACCTGATGCTCAACTCGTCTCCCACGAGGAACTGATGGGCCTAATGAATGATTTGCACGCAACTTGACAAGAATATAAACACACATTACAACAAACAATATTTACATCATAAGTTTAGGTCATATAATGGTAATAGCACAAGTTTGAATAAACGAGATAATTAAAGCGACACATGATACACCCCAAAACATGAATAAAAAAGGGAATTTGTAAGGATTCACTCACAGTGGGTGCGTTCCTTGATGACGATGAATGCGCACGAATATTAGGATTTGATCGACGAAGGAAAAACTAACCTAAAAATAATAACGAAATGATTCGGTAAATAAATGGATTTTATTTGAGATTAATGCTTTTAATTCATACTCTTAATGGATTTTTAGAATTTAACTTTAAAAATCTTATTTTTAAGTATTTTTAAATAATTTTCAAATTAAATAAATAAATAAAAAGAAAATAAAAAGGTTGACTTTTTGACCGTTCGACCGTTGACCGGTCGGACTGTGTTTATTCTATGCGCTGAGCGAGGTTCGAACTCGTGACCTCTCGTATACGTGCACGCAGCTCTACCAACTGAGCTACGTGTCTAACCCGAAATATTTCTGATTTTAATTATATTTATATACTTCCTGGTTTAAATCTGGAAATTTAATTAATTAAAAAGGTTTTATACTGGCCTGAACTGGACGCGCAGAACATGTTTCGAACCCCTGACCATCGACTTAACTTGCACCCAGCCCGACCAACTGGGCTGGGTGTCTAACCCGTATTATATAGTTCTTGTATTATATTTAACAACATACTGTGGGACAATCTGTTTTGGTTTCAAAAAAATGGATTTTATTTCAGCAGAACGGCCATGTTCAAGACTCGAACCTGTAACATTTGTCAAAAACGGTTTTCCAAACCCGCTTCGTTTGTAATCGAATATTAAGTTATAAATGTTTCGTTGCGTATTTATGTTGATTTTAATTTTGAACGATGCATAATTAATAAACAAACTAGAATATAAAAGCTATAATTGATAAAAAGTAAAAATAAAGTAAATAAAATGAAAAACAGGCTGCCGGGACTCGAACCCGGGTCAGCCGGAAAGGCAACGACTTAACACGCACACTTATAACCACTCCGCCACTTGATGTTTTCTGATAGTTCTAGGAATCAATTAAATCTTATGCTCAACCATGATCAACCGGTTTACGCCAACTGTAACCGTAATCGGTTTCCAAACGTCCAAAAACGTTTGAGTGTTCGCGGTTTTCTGACAATAACCGATACACCGACACCTTCAATCAATTTAGTCTTGAATGGACTTGAATTCATGTGGTGATTGGTTTTAATAACCGAAAATCTGCACTTCCTGAATTACTCCAACCATAGCCCCTCTCGCGACTCAAACCTCATCCGCAGAACCTTCAATTTCACTTTCGTCTCTACTTTCAGTTCGTCGGAAAAGCTTTTTGAACTCGCCGGACTTTCGCCGGAAAACCGTGTCTTCCATCAAATCAGTAAGTCTCTCAATTCTTTCATCGTCTATCAGTTGTTAAGCTTTTGCTAACTCAAACCCTTCAATCAGAATCAGTTTCAGACGACGATATCGGATAATTAACTCTCGCCGGAAAACTTCTGAAAGTTCCCAATTCTCGCTGTGAAACTGTATAGCCTTTTAAACCTTCTGGTAATTCTTGTTCAGTGCTTCAATTCCGCATCTAGCTAATCAAAATTGTTAATCTGTCCGCTCAGACGAAATCCGTAAAAACAGAGCCGACGACTTCGCCGGAATTCTGAGATAGATCGTTTCTCCGGTATGTTTACTTCCGAAATCTTCTCTGCCATTTCATTTTAGTCATTTGAATGTTTGTCAATCAAATTAAACAAGAAACAGTAGAGTAATCGTAGTCTGTGATATTGTAACGAAGAAGATGAAGTTAGGTTGTTTATAAGTTTAATATAATTTGGATATTATCTCGGGTTAGACACACAGTCCAGCGGTGGACTGTGTGCACACATATATCACACGCCGCGAGTTCGATCCTTGACACACACGTATGCTCTGTAATAAAGATGTTTTATTTTTCTAACTGAACCGGAATAACTCACGGAAGATGTTAAGTATAATAAAAATCGGTATATTAACCAGGCTAGACACATAGTCCAGCGGTGGACTGTGTGCAATACTAACCCACAGGTCCCGGGTTCGAGACCTGTTGCACACTCCGGTTCAACGATTAAAACCCTTTTTGAAAATAAAAGAATTTTGAACTAAAACAGTATATAAATATAATTAAAAACATAATTATTTCGGGTTAGACACGTAGCTCAGTTGGTAGAGCTGCGTGCACGCGTATGGGAGGTCTCGGGTTCGAGCCTCACCCGGCGCACACTTACACTTTAGCGAACCGGTCAAACAGTCAACAGTCACGGTCAATGGTCAACGCAAAAAGTCAACATTTTTTTATATTTTTTATTTAATTTAAAAATCAATTAAAAATACTTAAAAATAATGTTTTTAAAGACAGAAAATAGCCTTAAACTCACAAAAATATATATAAAAATCTTATTAAAATTATTAATAAAATCCCTTCATTTACCATACTTCCCGTTATTATTTAGGTTAGTTAAGTCTCGTCGATCAATCCTCCAAACTCGTGCGCATTTCATCATCTTCAACCGAACGCACCCAATGTGAGTGAATCTCTACAAATTCCCCGTTTTAATCATGCTTTTGGGGTGTATCATGTGTCTTACCATTTATTATATTTAAATCATTGTGCATACATCATATCCATGAACAAATGTGTATTCAACTTGTATCAACTGTTTGTGTGATTATTGTTTAGATTTAACTTATCATTTTCAGTACATACATTATCATAGGCCGCCGCTCCCCATTACATTATGAGCGTTGAGTTGTTCCCCATTACATTATGAGCGTGAACCGGGCGTTGCCAACATACGATCGGCTCCGTTTGATTGAGCCTTGATCGCACAGACATTCATCATAGGCCGTCCGTTCCCCATTACATTATGAGCGTGAACGTGACGTTGCCAACATATACAGTTTCATTCATGTTATATATTCATGCAAGTTGATATGTTATTGTATGTTATTGTTTGTGGTTGTTATTGTTATTGTTTGATTATTTAAATTTGCTCACATATGACTATTGCACAATTTTTCCATGATAAAGATAACAAGAAATCAATAATAAATGTTTATCTAACAAGGTTCACTCGCCAACTTATGTTGACCCAAAACCCCCATTTTTACACATGATACAGGTGATCCAGCTGCAGCAAGAAACACATAGGATTGGCTTAGAAGAATAAACTGGTTTAGAGCTTGGATTGTTTAGTTGATTATTTTTCTTTGTATTTGTATGAACATGTTTGGATTATTGAGGATGTAATTTTGACTTAAATAAATATGAAACATATTAGTAAATATCATGAGCTTTGGTGATAACCCAATTATGCCCCGACTCTTATTCCCCTGCGGGTCGGGGTGTGACAGAACCCGGCATCATGTATGTAAAATGCACACAGTCCACCGCTGGACTGTGTGTCTAACCCATTTAAATTACTGATTTTAATTATATTTATAAACGACTCGCTGTTCATCTTCTTCATTAACTCAGAACCGAAAAACAATTTTGTTAAACATTTTGATTTTACTGATCTTCTGTTTTAGATTAAACAAATGGACTGAATAAAACTGACAGAAAAGATTAAGATCTCATACCGATGGAAGTTCCGGTTGGATTCCGGTAATGTGCAGAAACTCCGGCGACTGAAAGAAATTCCGGCGAAGTTCAACTTGCGACAGAGGCTCTACCAGAAGTTTGAGGTGAGTGCGGTGCTTTCTGTCTGAGCTCTAGAAGTCTTATTTTAGAGTAAGGCAAAAGAAATGAAATGGGTTCGGTTTTCCGGTGAGTGGATTTTGGCGATTCCGGTGGTTCTCTGGTGGGGCAGAGCTCCTTTCAGGCGATCGAGTTTTTGAGAGTAAGCTAGAGAGATGAACGAATTCTGAAGGGAATTCGTCTGGTATTTATATAAAACAGGGGATGTTGAATTTCGGTTTCATTCATGGATTACCGGTCAATGATTTCGTTCAGCTCAGGCGAATTGATTCAAGATTTCCGTTAAATCTGATGATTGAAAGCAGTTACATGCGTTAATCAAAAGGAAAAACGGTTATTTGGATTGATTGCTAGAATCATATTCCGACTTTATGGTTCTGAGATTTGGAATTCAATTTCAAGCGTTGTTTTAGTATATAAATTAATTGCTTTAGGATTTTAACAGATATGTGTGTGTAGTGTAGTGGTGTATTGTGTGTGTTGGTTGGATGGAGACCCGGGTTCAAAACCCGGCTACCCCATTCTGTTTTCTTTATTTAATTTTTCATTAATTATTATTATTATTAATTGTGGTCTTAAATCTTTAAAATATTTATTAATTATGTATTATTTTAAATAACCGACACGTTAAATACGCAACGAACTTTTTAACTGAATATTTGATTGATAAACGGATCGGGTTTTTGAAACCCGATTTTCACGAATGTTACACGATTCTTCCCCGTTTAAAAAATTATGATTTCTGCCTCAGTTAAAAATTACTTTTTTGCCCCTGTTCAAATAAAATTACGTTTTTGGCTCCAAGTCAAAATTACGATTATGCCCTCGGTTCAAAATAAAAATATGGTTTTGCCTCCTTCATAAAATTACGGTTGTGCCTTCCTGGTTTCAATTTCTAGTATTGGCATCACTTTAACTTTTGGCAAATTACGATTTTACACCACTGAAAAAATATAACTTTCCATTAGTTAAAAATAACAGTATTGCCATTGTTTTAGTTTTTTAACAAAACTATAAAAGTGTTATGTATTGGTTTACTCGATTTAATTGTTTTTCGTGTCAATGAACTGCCTAACACTCGCTCATTATTTGGCTATCGCGCCCGCAACACGGGCGGCGTATCTAACTAGTTAGTTATAATAGTACAATGTAATGTTAAAAAGTTGTAACTCTTTTGTTTTCCAAAACCAAACTCAAACTGTTTGCAGTTTTACTAAACTCTCAGCTCACAATTCACGTGTATTCAACATGCTATAACTTAATCAAATGCTGGTTGACTCGTATAATTTTGGTTCGGGCAAATAAATTTACATCCTTGATGGAGAGTTATATAATTTATTTATATTGTCAACTTTTTATTTTGAAACTTATATATAATAATATTTGAAAATCATTAAAATCAAGGGGAAAAAACAAGCCTGTTCACCAAATTTGAATTATTGTTAAGCTGGCTTAACTTGTTCCCTTGCTAAATCCTAGTATAAGAGTACAATTACAAAGTAGGTTTCGAAAGTAATCACATATTCTGTTGACTTTTTTTAATATTTGCAATTTAATTAAACGTTTATTAACACTATAATGAATTGTGATTAAATTTATTTAGTTTTAATTTTAGAAAACCACATCATGATTCGTGCAGCTTACTGATACCAACTATACTGTTAAAAATCTGCAAAACACATTGTAAATGCTAATTAAAACACCATAAACATACATACTATGGGCTGTATATATATATATATATTTTTTTAATCTGTTTTGATAAACTATATAATAAAATAAAAGAATATTAAATGTAATGAGGAATTGGGTCGGTTGTAGTTATTGTGGTGGGGGGCCCATATACATATTGAGAAAAGGGCATATTGTACCATCGCCGACCAGTCTCTCCGACAGTGACCTTTTCTACAAACTATGATGATGGTTCATCACCACCGATTATAATTTATTTAAAAAATTCAACTGAGTAAAAAAAGAATATAGAAATTTCAACTCATTTTCAAGGGTAGGAAAAAGAAAAGAGTAGAATCATAAATGATTTTACCATCCTAAGTCAGTCATGTCAACAAGGGTTAGTTAAAACCAGATTTTTAGGTTTGTCAAAAACATATCTTACACGGGTGAAGCCAAAAGCCAAAACCAACACTACTCTTTTTCTTAATATATATACACATTTTAAGTTTATACTCAACTTAAGTACAAATCTGTTTAATTTCATTATCTAGGACAGGAAAACCATAGTCAAACAAAATTTAATTTCAATGATATAACCTTAAGTTGTGTTAAAAAAAGTAACATACCACACGAAGAATAATTTAAAAGAGTATAGAGAATTGCTTATAAGAAAATAAAAAAAAGCATAAAGGAAAAATGTAATGTTAATTATAGTGTTATCAGGCTAGGATTGTTCACGAGCTGAGCTAAATCAAACAGATTTTTGTTTGTGTTTGGCTCGTATACAAGCCGAGCCGATCGACTTGTTTGCAACCAAGCCAAAAATCGAACAAATATTTTTCATTAACTTTCCAAGCGAGTAGTCAATAATGAGTCAAAATTACAAGATTTACACATAATAATATATGAAGTTGAAATTTAAACATTATATTAGAAGATTTATGAAATAACAAAAATCAATGGTATAAAATAATACATAAATTGAAATTTAACATCAATGCTTACCTGTTAATGATGATGGCTCATAGAATAATTACTGTAAGCCCACCTAAGGATCTTTAACAACTGAAACACAAAGTCACGCGGTGTGCAGAATCTACCACGCGACACAAACCACTGCAAGGACACGAAGTAGAAGGTGTAGAGAACGAGAGATGATGATCGACAATCTGTGAATCCACTTAGTATTCACGCACAAGAACACACAGTATATTTCTAGGGTTTTTGTTTCTTCACACACATAGAGAAAACTTACAGAGAATGATAAAAACTCAAAAACTCATACCATTGCATTCATTCACAAAGTATATATACAATGGGAAGGTCGGACATGTAAGTCCTTACATAAAATAAACTCTACCAAAATATGCTCTGACAAATTATGTTCTATCACCAATTAAGTTCACACCAAATAAGTTCACACCAATAAATTCACCACCAAAATAAGTTCTATCACTAGAACTACAAACAATTCGGACAAGGCAAAGGACATATCCGAATTTGCTTGTCTGAACTTAATCCATGATAGAATTTACACATTAGTCCCTGAAGATTCTTCAAGTAGCAGCATCCACATTTATCATCCAAAGGTGTACTTATAATTACCAGGCTTGCAATGTACGGAAGAAGCATTGGATATTCGGCCTATATGCTATTTTTATTGCTAACTGGTTTTGTTGGGCGAATTAGGAAATTGTGCTAGTATACTATCACTATGTATAAATAAATTTGTAAATTTGTGTGTATTAAAATACTATCACTATGTATAAATAATTGTACATTAATGTGTATTAAAAAGTAATTCGAACAAACCGGTGAGCAACGAGCGAAAGGACCTTTGCTCATGCCCGGTTCGTTTTCAAACCGAATCGAGCCGACCAATCAACTCATTTACAACCGAGCATAAAATCAAATGGGCATTTTTTGATCGAGCGGCTAGCGAGTCTCCCGGTCGAGCAATTTGGACAACTCTACTTGTAGAACAGTTACGACACTTGCAATATACCAAAGCATTGGATATTTGGCCTGATGCTATTTTTTTATTGGGCTAACTGGTTTTGTTGGGTTAACTGGGAAGCATGCTATTGATGATGACCATGCTAAAAACATGTGCTTTATGGTATGTAATCACTTAGTAGGGGTGAGCATAAAACCGAAATAACCGAACCGTAACCGAAATAACGAAAAAAACCGAACCGGAATAACCGAAAACCGAAATAAACGAAGGGTCGGTTATTTATATTTTTGATAACCGCATGTTGCGGTTCGGTTATGGTTATTATTAGTTTCATAACCGCAAATAACCGAACCGAATGTTTTAAACATGCCCGAATCCGTAAGACCATAGGTTTTTAAGTTAGTGTTTAACCATGGACCAATCCATATACTTTTTTGGTGAAGTGTTATCTTTAACCATGACCCAACTCAGTGAATTTACAACTCCATCCACTTTGTGTTCGTATATATGCTTCCACATAACACGTGGAAGTAAATATAATTGATAATTCTATAAGCTTTAACTGTGTATATTTATTTTTTGCGCATGAATTTTGCATAACACACACATTTGAAGCCTAACTTTAGAAACGATAGAATAACCGACCTATAACCGAACCGAAACCGCATTAACCGCAAATAACCGATTAACCGAAACCGTATTAACCGAACCGAATGGTTATGATTTTTTGATAACCGAAGTGTGCAGTTATGGTTTCGGTTATAGGCAATAACCGAACCGAACCGACCATGCTCACCCCTATCAGTTAGCTAGCTTTCATTGATACATTTAAGTTGAGCATTTTGCAAACAAAAATGCATATGAAAGAGTGAAAGGATCGGACCCTGGGATTGAAGTTAAACATGCTTGTGGGAATAATCTTTCTTGTAATGGATTATTCCATGTTTGACGTTTTATGTTACCAACACTTTTTTTTTGAACGGCTAACTGCTTTCCACGTGTAAACCCACATGTTACCAACACTTAAACCTCACTCTTAGTATAAGTTTTTGTATACAATAAAGTTACAATCTTTGTTAAATTGCTTTTGCTTAACATGTTTTTAAACGCGAAAACTATGATCGTATTTGTAAATACGGTGTTATAATATTATTGTTATTTTTGGCGATAAAAATGTTGATGTTAAAAGTTGCTCTTTAGAAAATGGTGCATACAAAGGAAAAGAAAAAAGCTATTTTATAGTGTCTCCAACATAATCTTTACATCATATTAATCTAAAGGATATTCACATGTTTGGAACCAGCTAAAACACGTTGATCCAACTATAACAAAGTTCCATACATGTTAAAACAGTTTAAAAGCACACAAAAAAGAAAGGACATGTCCCAATTATGAATCTAGGGGAACCTTTCATCTTCATCATTTTTGTCATCTAGTTATGGATATATTATTAGTTACACATGAAACCTCTAAACATAAGATTCAAATCCAAGTTTTAAAATTATTAAATCTTCAAATAGACGTTCTTGGGAATAGTCTAATGGTGTTGATAAGTTAGATAAGATGTAGGATTGTAGGAGGTTATGGGTTCAATCTACATGGTATGCAAGTTTAAGTATTAAAAAAATAAAAATATTCAAATAAACCAACAAGATCATTCATACATGCATGCATATACACATATACGGAAAAAGACGTGGAGAAAACCCATATGAATTCAAGAAACTCAATCTTCACCATCCATCTAAAAGTTTTATGGTTGAGATTGGAGTGTACAAAAAAGGAACTTTTTAGAGACATATAACAAACTAACAAAAGTAATTGTAACAACTTTTTTGTTTTTTTCACTTTTTTGTCTGATACACTTACACAGACTAACAAAAGTAATTGTAACAACTTTTCGTTTCTTTTTTTACTTTTTTGTTTGATACACTGACATGCAATAAGTTTGTTTGTTACACTAATTTTTTTTTTCTATAAAATCATGTAACATGTTTTTTTTACATGCACTACACATTGAAAACTCGTAAAATTTAAGTCCAAAAATGTTACACTTTGTAAAACCTACAAAATCTGCTGTTAAAAAACAAGAAATAAAGGTAACATGTGAGATTATATATATATATATATATATATATATATAAAAGTGGAAAAGATGTAACATTTTAATTTTCTATTTGCTAACAAAAGTTCTAACTGCGATATACAAGAAAATTATGAATTATCGTAACCATCTCTTTCTTTCTCCACAATATGTGGTTGGCGTTATGTTAAATGATTATATGAATCCTACATTTCTTTAGTTAAAATTAGTATATTTATTATTATATATAATTATACAAATTTAATATGAACTCGCCATGAATAGTGTTTATATAATTTAAATTAATATTAAAGAGTCATGAATAACAAGTAATGTATTATAATTTTTTTAGTTTTTATTATAGGTTTCAACCGAGTGTTCAATTTTTGAAAATACATGGATCAAATATTTTTATTTTAGTTCGTTATAATCAAGATATATTTTTTTTTATATATTATACATATTTAATATGAACTCGTCATGAATAGTGTTCATATAATTTAAATTAATATTAAAAAGTCATGAATAACAAGTAATGGTATTATAATTTTTTTAGTTTTATTATAGGTTTCAACCGAGTGTTCAATTTTTGAAAATACATGGATCAAATATTTTTATTTTTATTTCGTTATAATCAACATATATTTTTTTAATTCAAAATAAGTCATATATATAATTGTTTTTTTATCGTGAAAAATCGAACTAATACCATATGAACAACATAGATACTGGTTTCGTGACAAACCGATCCGATTCCAGTCGAGTAACATTTGGTACCAGTAAAATCATTGTCGGTTGCTACTATTCAAAGCCGGTATAAGTTTAGTCAAAGACGGAGTTGTATTCGCCCATGTATTTGTATTTGTTTTTGTGTCATTCGATTGCTATAACGAGTGCTGTATCATATCCGTTTCGTAATGAACCGATACCCACAAAAAACCCGCCGCATAGCGGAGGAAACCCACTCTATATATATATACATAATATTATTATACATATTTATTTGAAGTGGTGATGAACAGTAAACTAAAGTTTTAATACTAATTTGAAGTGTCGGTATGAAATCGAACTCAATACGGATACCTATTGAGTTCCCGTCGCGTAGTGCGGGGAAAACAACTATATATATTATATATTAGTAGAAAGTCACCAACAGTGTTTTAAAATTATTTAAATATTGTTTGTTTTTAATAAATAATTATTTTATTAATATATTTTTAATTAATTTTGTATGTTTTTTTCCTTTTATAACTATTAAGATACGATATTTTTTATATTTTTGAGTATGTTGTTGCGATGTGCCTAAATTTTTCTATGTATTATACTTTTTTCCCAAAACTGAGTTGTGAGTGATAAACTTAAATAATCGAAGTACAAACGTACATGTTATCAAATTTAACGCACATTTATTTTATTTTAAATTGACATTACTTTTTTCATTATTCTAATAATACAGTGTAATACTTTATAAAGTTCTGAACAGATACGACATGTTTATTTTTGTCTTCGTTCCACTAAAAGTTTTGTTCAAATCAAACGGATCAATATAATTGATTTTTATTTGTTCTTTAACGTGATCAACCGAACAAATGCGAAACTTGGATAGTGGTATACAATATCTTTTTATATTATAAACTATAGCGAGTATGAATGTCATACCCCGACCCGCATCGGAATAAAAGTCGAGGCGTAATTGGGTTATCACCAAAGCTATGATGTTTACTAAAATGTTTCATATTTATTATATTCAAATTACAACTTAAATATTCAAAACAAAATTCATACAATTACAAGAAAACAAAACTACATAATTATTCCAAGACTTAAACTTGTTTTTTTCCTAAGCCTTCCTATGTGTTTCTTGTCTCAGCTGGATCACCTGTATCATGTGTAAAACGGGGGATATTTTGGGTCAACAAAAGTTGGCGAGTGAACCTTGATAAAACATTATTACTAATTTCTTGTTTTATTTAATAAGGAAAATTTGTGCAAATATCACATGTGAGCAAACATATATAAATGAACAAACACAAACCACTTTGAATGAGTATATGATATGAATATATGAATGTGAGATCAAGGCTCAATCAAACGGAGCCGATCTTATGAGGCACCTGATGCTCAACCCGTCTCCCACGGGGAATGATGGGCCTAATGAAATGCGTGCACTGAAAATGATAAATCCAATCTACATATAATACACACAACAATTGATATACATTTGATACACATTTGATACAGATATGATGAATGCACAAGTGTTTATATATATTAACAAAAGAATTATACGACACATGATACACCCCATAACATGATTAAAACGGGAATTGATAGAGATTCACTCACATTGGGTGCGTTCTTTGATGACGTTGGATGCGCACGAATTTTAGGATTTGATCGACGAAGGAAAAACTAACCTAAAAAAATAACGAAATGAAATTTGGTAAATAAATGGATTTTATTTGAGATTAATATTTTTAATTAATACTCTTAATGGGATTTTTAGATTTATTTTTGTGAGTTTAAGGAAATTTTCTAACTTTGAAAATCTTATTTTTAAGTATTTTTAAATAATTTTTCAATTAAATAAATAAAAAGAAAATAAAAAAGTTGACTTTTGACCGTTGACCGGACTCAGACTGTGTTTTTATATGCGCTGAGTGAGGTTCGAACTCGGGACCTCTCGTATACGTGCACGCAGCTCTACCAACTGAGCTACGTGTCTAACCCGAAATATTCTCTGTTTTAATTATATTTATATACTAATTCATTTTAAACTTATTTGGTTTTTATTAAAAATGATTTATATGGCCAACCGGTTGCAGGGACCCGGAGTCGAACTCGGGTCCTTCGTTCGAGTGCGCACAGCCCAACGAGTTGGGCTGTGTGTCTAATCTGTTTAACTTATGGATTATATTACTCTTATAAACATTCTGTGACTTGATCTGATTAAGTTTTAAAAATGTTGGTTTTATTTCTGAAAGTCGGTACCGTGTGCGATTCGAACCCTGGACGTGTGTATTGTTTGTGCACACAGTCCACCGCTGGACTGTGTGTCTAACCCATTCGAATATCCAGTTTTAATTATATTTATACATATACTCGACTTCATCTTCTTCGTTTACAAGAACACAGAACAGTGAAATCCGACTGTTCTGTTTAAATCATCATCAAAACTTATAATTGGTTGGAATGAAATAGATAAAGAAGATTACGGATAAAATGTACCAAAACAGAATGTTTTCCTCAGATTTCCGGCAAGAGTCGTCAGCTCTGATTGGTGACTTCCGGCTGAGTGAATTGTTTAACAGTTTTGATCATTTTGTTGTGCAATTAAGTTACTAAGCAAGAGATATCAAGAGGGTTTAGATGATTATACCGATCGACAGTGAGACTCCGGTTTTTTCAGTGATTTTTCGGTGAGTGCGGGATTTCCGGCAACGTTGTCTGAGACCGATTCTGGTTGAACGATTGAGGTTAATACATGCCGAATAATGGATTATAAGAAAAGAGTTGAGGATTATACCGATTAGGAGTAAAGCCTCGGTTTTCCGGTGAAAGTCCGGCGAATACAAAAATCTCCGGCGACGTGTTTTGGGATGAATAAAGCTTCGGAAACGATCGTGGTTCTGAGCGAAAGGATTTTCAGAGTGTTCAAGTGGGTAGTTTATAGTGGAAACAGACTGAATTGGGTTTGAATTGAGTCAAGGTTCGCGATTGAAGATTTCTGTCGGTTATGACTGAAATTGATTGCCGGCAACGGTTATAACCGACGTCGACATCAATTTGTGCGGTTAAGTCAAAAGGAACATGGCCAAAATGCGGATTGCTGGATTTTCCGGTGATTGCGAGTTCTGGCGCGTTGATTACCGGATTTGACTTTCGGTTTTATTATATATGTTATTTGTTTAGTGTTTATCACAAAAACAGTGTGTGGCGGAGCGGTGTGTTGTGTGTTTGGGTTTTTGGGTGACCCGGGTTCGAAACCCGGCGTCTCCATTTTATTTTTTTTCACTATTTATTATTATTTATAATTTATGGTTTTTAAATTCTAATATATTTATTAATTATGTATTGTTTAAAATTTAATTGAGCAATAAATACGCAACGAAAAATTATAACTGAATATTTGATTAATAAACGAAGCGGGTTTTGAAACCCTTTTTTCGACGAATGTTACAATGAATACCATACTGGTACCAAGACGAACCGAATTTATACCGTCTGTTCTTTACCATGACGAATTAAACCGATACCGTGCGAACAACTTCGATGGTAGTATAGAGTTTTTTTAATTAATAGACTATAGCGAGTATCGTTACCACGTAAATTCCAATAGAACATCGGTACCAGTATCGGTACCATCGGAATGAATA
Organism: Scalesia atractyloides; assembly: GCA_947069175.1. Classification (NCBI taxonomy): domain Eukaryota; kingdom Viridiplantae; phylum Streptophyta; class Magnoliopsida; order Asterales; family Asteraceae; genus Scalesia; species Scalesia atractyloides. The sequence goes on from CAMTDV010000022.1 coordinate 89,595,876, forward strand.
CTGATATTTATTTCGGAAGACATTACTCATATACGTTTTTATGGTTTTCGATTTATGTAAAATATGCGTCGATATCCTTTTGAGGATATAACGACTTAATTGTTGGGTTTTGCCTTTCGATTGCTAAAACGAGTGCAGTATCGTACCGATATGTTGTTTAGACGGTTTCAATTCAGTTTAGTACGACAGTGGCACCCGCCGCGAAGCGCGGGGGAACCAACCTAGTTTGTATGGAACATGCCCTTATATATTAATTATTCGTATATGCGATGCATTCTCTTAATAATAATAAGGGGAATTGGTCTGTAATAATCCCACCTAGACGTTATTGGCCATTAATAATCCCATCTCAGAATATTCCCCACACCAGTCCCCTTTCACCTATTTTTCCTACAATGGTCCCCCGTTAAAAAAAACTTAACGGAGTTAAGCTTTTTTCCGAATTACAAACAATTTTTTTAGGGCTTTTGATCAGAACGATGATACGAGTCCATTGATGTAAAACTTACTTCGAAATGGTGCTCAAAGTGACTTGATTTTGGTTAATTGGAAATTTAAACACCCGAATTGAAGCGCCGTTTTCATCGTTTGGAGCACCGTTTCGAGGCAAGTTTTACATCAATGGACTCGTATCGTCATTCTAATCAAAAGCCCTAAAAAATATGTTTGTAATTTGAAAAAAAGGTTAACTCCGTTAAGTTTTTTTAACGGAGGACCATTGTAGGAAAAATAGGTGAAAGGTGAGACTGATTGGGGAATATTCTGAGTCGAGATTATTAACGGCAACAAGGTCTAGGTGACATTATTACAGACCAATTTCTCTAATAATAAATATATAAAAGGACAGATCTTGGTTTAATTTCTTGAAACCATTTTCGTCGTACTTAATAAATACTAAATAGACAAATAAATAACAAGAAGTTGGATGTAGTTGTCTAAATCAAAGAATAACTAAGGGTCACTGTTGCACTTTAAGACAGTGAACGGAAGCAATATAAATATAATTATGTCTTGTCATTATTCTCGTGTATTGTAGTGATGCGGTACGTGTTTTTAGTTTTATTTAATTAACTCTAATTTATATTTAACATATTAGGGTGAAGGGAGTGGGTTAGTCAAGTGAAAGTGGCAAACTTTTAAACTAACCAATGAGAGAGTGCCATGTCAGCATGTCAAAAAGTTTAAACTTTTGGTGAAAAGTGTTGGCAATGGTTAAACACTTGAAAGTGGCAAACTTTTTTTTCATATTTTTTTATTAAAATGAGGTGGCAGCAACAGAAATAGACAACACACACAAACATCACCTTTGCCGCATCGGTAAACCTTTACCGATCATCAACGAAACCGATCGGTAAACTTTGTTGGCGGTGGTGTTACCGCTCGGCAAAGTGGTTTGCCGATGGGTTTGCCGCTCCACTCCCTTTATGTTGTGATATCAGATGTGGTACGTTATTTAATTTATGGTTTTTAATCAATATATAGAGTTAAGTTCCGGTGAAAATAAAATTAACGTACTAAACGTACAAATTGAAGAAAAAGTCAAAAAAACGCGGTGGCATTTTCGTAAATATATGGTCGTAGGGTAATTATCAAAATTATTCTACATGATCATTTGTAAGTGATTTTGGTCTTGTAGAGTAATTTTGTAAAATGTTCATGTAGAGTAATTTTGATCTTGTAGAGTAATTTTTTAAAATATTCTTGTAGAGTAATTTTGATTAAAAAAAAAACCTAACCCCCCCTAAAAACCTAAAAAAACTAACCCCCCCCCAAAAAAAAAAACCTACACCCACCCAAAAGCTAAAAACTAAACCATAAAGCTATACCCTATAAATAAATGCTAACAAAATTACTTTACAAAAGATCAAAATTACTCTACAGGATCATTTGTAGGGTAATTTGATAATTACCTTACAAGAACAAAATTACTCTACAAGAACATTTTACAAAATTACTCTACAAAAGATCAAATTACTCTATAGGATCATTTGTAGAGTAATTGATAGTTGCTGATAATTACCAAAATGCCACCACGTGTTTTTCTCTTTTCTTTTAGTTTGTACGTTTAGTATATTAAGTTTATTTTTATTTGATCTTTACACTTAATATATAATGTTTGTTGAGCTTCAAATATAATACTTAATATAATTTCAAATACACCGTTATGAGTTGTGATACTTTATATTTATTTGCATTAATATAAGTTTTATTCAAAATATAACCATCGTAACAGAATAACCCACTCGGTTATATATATATATATATAAAAGATGAGACGTGATTATACCATGCCACATTATGATTTAAAGAAAATGTGAGTGATAAAAGAATATGTTAAGTCATTGTTTTTACGTGTTCAATCAGTGGCCCACTAACAATGTGAGTAACCAATATAAAGTATAATTATAATTATTAAATATGAAGAATACACCTATTAAAATATGAAAGAAAAAAAAAATAGAAAGTTAGCACTATCATATGAGTTGTGAAATACAATTAATAGAGGTGGCTGTACTCATCATGTTTGTATTTCCTCCTTGGATTTGAAGTACCTTATATATATATATATATTCCATTATGTTCTATCATTTAAGTGTATCCCAATAATTGCACTTTACATCTTTTTCGATTTTTAAAGATTGAGATAATATTCATTTTCAACATCATCAGAATTTTTTACCGAATATTTTTTGTTAAATAGATTAGGATCTTTCAAGAGTCACCGAAACACAACACACAAATTTTGTGTAAGCTTGTTATTGTAACTACAAACTCAGCGAGTTTTCTAAACCATGTTTTAGTTTCAATGTTTTTGGTTTGTAACTCAAGAGGTTTTAAAACTACACTTTCTTTTTTTTTACACATCATTTACATAGGTAAAATAAACGGTAAACGGGCAAAAAGCTTTAACGTACCATTACTTCTAATAGACAAATCTAATCCAACCCACTTTCTTTTGTAATATTTCTCAAACTTTTAAAAGACATAATATTTTTTAGGAAATTCTGGGAGTGTTTTGTGAAAAATGATAAACAAAATGAATGATAGTATAAAACAGTTTAAAAAAAGTGTGTCAAACTACGTTATGTTAGCTACGTGAGAAATATCAAGCTGATTATCTATTCTGTCAAGTGCAAAAGATTTGCTAGAAAAACATATTACAAAAAAAAAATATATTAAACAAACTGGACCAATGAAAACTTTAAAAATAAATTTCAATCTAAAAATATACACATAAGTTATTAATATATACTTTCAAACCCCATCAACAATAAAGTATTTCATTCATCATTGTCGGTCGGAAGCCGAATATAAAGAAGGGTCATTGCACTATAATTAAAAAGTTTATAACAAAACTTCAAATTTATGTCACTTTAGGCATTAAAAGTGATAGGCATCTCTAACGTTATGTAAGGGTGGTCGGGGCACCAATCACTCACAACTTCCAATCAAGTTTCGCCACGTCATCGAGCCAAATTTCATCAATAGTGATGGAATTTAGTGGGGGTGTCTATCACTCTCCATCACTCACCATACCCATCATGCTTACAACTACATCTTCACGCATTGTCTGGACGAGTTATATACACCACGCGTTTTGATTTTGGGTGGCGGTCATGTATCACGGGCCACAACGCGTGGCCGCAGGTGCCCCGCCTGCTCTAATAGTTAAGCTTATCGAAAAAGGCATTTAACTTGTTAAAAATTGTTGTAGTTTGTGTGTGTTTAAGATGATATATACATCTATTTGAAAAGAGTGTCTAGCTCAAATTTCCTATAGTAGCCGCTCAATCCCCACCCTTCTGAAGCTGGGGGCCGAGTTGTTTTAAGCCTTAACGAGAGGCTATGCTTGCTTGTATTAGAGAAAATGAATGACCACTTTTGCCTTAAAATAAAGACCTACCTTTATTATAGTGAGAAAACTATGACTTCTAATGTTAGGTTTAAGCCTTTAAGTTAAGTGGATTCAAATTCAACTTTTGACTTTTCATCTAATAAAACCTTAAGCTCAGACATCAAAGGATCTCAATCTTGACCTTAAATCTTACATATATCAAGCTAAATAATTATTTCAGAAATATATTTGTTTAAATCATTATTCAAAAGCATATTGTAAAGTCTCAAAACCCATTTATTTTGAATTATCAACTTGCTTCTCCAAAAGTTGATAACATATCTAAAGTTCAAGTAACAGTCCAAAATACCCGAATAACAAACAAACGTGTAAAAACAACAACCGCATGTGCAGAAAGTTAATGACATTCTTCATACAAAATTACTTAGTAGATTGCACCGGTGCAGAGTTACATTTAGTAGTTTAGTTGCTTAAAATAAACACAATTTTTACAAAGGGTGTACCTTTTCAGGATTCAAACCGCCATTTTACCTAACGGGCCTAAGTCTAACTTCTTGTGGATCAGTTGATGAACATCAAAATGATTGTTGGATTAATGCCAATCGAGTCCACCAATTGTGGCGGATCCCACCCCTTCCCACACTTCATTGAACCCCACTTCATCATTGTCAATGCCTTCCATATCACTGTCCCACCATCCACTGCCACTTGCATCTGTTCATAAACATGTAATTAGGTGACGTTTCGTTTGCACTCAGGGATCACTAAGGAATGGGTTTGATAGATCTTGTAATAGAAATGCGAATGATTTTCTAAACCCGGGCCATTAGATGGATATGAACTATGAAGGATGCAAAATAATATGGGTATTAATCACAGACTCACACTCCTTTGAGCCCATACGCTAAAACCAAACATTACCTCATTCACATGCCATTTACAATACAACCTTATACAACATAAAAATGTAACATACCCGTTTTCAAAATTCTTGTTGTTTGAAAGATCTGGTACTTACAGTGATTATAAACAGGAAGCGGTTTCTCTTTTCTGATGAATGATTTTTGATATTTTGCTTGTTTTGGCATTGGATCACCTCCCAGAATTACCAAGCCCTTTGGAGCAGGTGGTTTACCACACAAACCTGGTAATCATACAAAACACTCAAATGCGAATCAAAAGTTTATTTTTCTGAAAAAAAAACAATAAATACAAAAACCAACATACCATCATGTTTGTCCAATTTTGGTCTTTGTACTCTATATTTTGTACGTTCAAATCATTAAAGATGTGTTTTTGTCATGTTTTGGGCCCTCGTAAGGTTTTTTTTTAAATAACCCAAAGGGGGGCAAAAGTTTTTATACGTAATGACCCAAACGGTACAAAGAAACTACATAATGACCCAGGATAATAGGACTTCTTTTACTGACTCAATGGAAAAAAAAATAAAACAGTGCAATGGCTAAGAAGGGGCAAAAGTGAAGTTACATTGAAATTTTATCATACACAAGAAGCTTAGACAATCTAAAAAATTGCAGAAAAAAATTAGGAACCGTATACAAATTCAAACATAATGTCTTATTAAAAGTATTTTACAAATAATAACAAAATAAAAAAAATGAAAGTGAAATAAAAGTTATCCATTGCCCATAAAACATTTAAAACTTACAAATAGACAATTAACCAAATTTGACAATGAGCCACATGTAGCCTAAATGAACTCATATATCTTAACATATTTGACAAAACTAATACTTACCATAGAAGATGGTGTCATGTACCGATATAAACACATAACGCAAAATGTAATGGAAATTCAAGCAAGGGGATGAGAAAAAACAATATACATGAAGCTGATGACAAACCTTCAAATTGATTTGTTTGTTTCCTCATACCCTCACTCTGAGATTCTTTCGTTACATGTGTGTCGGTACTACTTTGAACTGAATCTTCTACATTGAAACAAACATTATCTTCATTTTCTTTATTGTGCTTAAACTGGTCAAGAACAATATCAAGAGTTCCATCTAAATCTGGTCCCTTAGCTTTCTGTTCAGCATTCGCTCCATTATAAAGACGATTAGCACCAACACTAGTTCCCGGGGAGAGAAATGGCCTCTCTTTACCCTGACAAACGTTAATACAAACTCTTTTATCCAGCACATTGGGAAAAAAATCACAAGTTTAATAATACCTATGTCCTATCTTATATGTAGCATTGTTAATCACTAAAATAACTACTTTCTTAATTCAAAGTTCCAATTAATCATCACACCACTTTGATGAGTTGCATTCCCATTTCCTTGATTAGATTCATTTGAGACAGTAATCTAAATAAAAGATGTGCTCAGTACTTACGTTTCCTATGAATATATAAAGAACAGCTTTGGTGAACCTTGGTTTTAAAATGCGTGTAGCGATCCGATGCGTTTTGATCCCAAAAGACGATGCGTGATGCGCAATGCATGAAGCGCAAGCATCACGTATGCGAGGTGTTCTTTATTCAAAAATACTTAAATATATATATATAGCCAATATTTTAACTTGTGAACCTTTAAACACTAAAATATATTATATTCTCATCATCTTTAGTCAGATTTGTTCAATTAAAGATCTAATTTGTTCAAATACCAGTCAATTGCATAAGGGCCACTTTGACCACATCATGGATGCGCGCATCATGGAACCGCAACACGCGATGCGATCTCATCATTGCATCATATGATGCACGCATTTTAAATCAACTGAAGTCTATCAATGTTCATGGCAACAGTTGGATGTACCGTCCATCAAACTTTTCTGGTAGTTATAAAGAACAGTTTGAATGTATCTCTAGAATCATGTATCAGTGAGAACTGCATATGAACTCATTACTGACATATACAAACTAATGGAACTTTCAGAATAAAGACGATACGCTCTTGATTACAAATCGCATAACTCGACACTTAGGGGGGTGTTTGGGAATGTGTTTACAATCCTTCCTAAAAACAGTGCAAAATTTGTAATACTGAACTTCCTTAATTATTCACCTTAATTATTTAGACATAAACTCATGAAAATCACATCTTTTAAACTATACCGAAAATACATCTATATATGATCGTACTCAAGTTGTATCTCATTTGAGAATAGAATGAAAAAAAACCTGAAGTAATTTGGAGGGATCAGAAGTTTTCTGCAGCTTCCGGTTGAGAAAGTCCGATAGTGAAATCTTCTGACGCTTCTTCTTTGCAATTTTTCTCTACCCTGCCTGTTAGTGATAAGATCGCAATTGCTACTGAAAGAAAGAAAGAAGGAGAAATTAGGGTTTATGAAAGACTTACTGGTCATCATCATTATCATTAACGGATGGTAGATGGGCGAACGTCGACAGAATCGATCGTTGTCCACGAACCCTAATTCTTGAACTCATTTCTTCAGTTCTGTTCTCTCCAATCCAATCGATCTTTGCTTGATTTTCGTGGAATTCGAAAACCAGTGTTTTGGCGCTAAAACTACACCTTAAAACACTTTCATCGATTTAAGTTAAGGTGATGCTCTGGTTTGGGCTCATATTTAGTTGGGCCTTTTCGACAAGTCTGCCCGCCCAACAGATACATGGTTTCTAATTTTTGATTATTAGGATGATTGCCACCATTTCTAGTCGGGCATTATCATAATGCCTTTCCTTGGCATGAAGCGACATGTGGCACTTAGGGCATTAGACCATACGGTGTGGGCGTGAAAACATGACGTTGTTGTCAGTCCACGACCACAAAACCACCACGTGCCCTGCGTTATGAACAACATTGTGCTTGGGGATTGAGGATTTCCACCGGCGTGGAGTAAATATGTGGGTGAGGTGGAGGCTCTTGATTGGTGGGTGTAATTTATGTTTGTTTTTATTGGTTGATGTTTATTTTCTTTTTAAATTTTTTATTCTCTTCCACGCCACTTTCCCACCCCGTGTTTTTTCTCCACGCAACCATGCTGACGTAGTTGCCACATGTCGCTCCACGCCTTTCTTCAAGCCCCTCAACACCGTGTAGTCTTATAGAATGTGAAGTTAAAAATGGGTGTAGTGGTAAAATACCTCATAATGCCCTCATTCAATCATTACCTCATATTTATTTTTTATTTTTTTTTATTTAGGAAAATTAAAACAAATAATGTTTCATTAACTTAAAAAATACATTTATATACTATTATTTTGCAATAAGTTTGTGCATATATGGTTGTACATGTTGCTTTAGTGGTTTTTTGTTCAAAACCAAATTGTTCAAAAATTTATTTATATTTATATACTATTAATTGGTAACATTGTTAGGCATAAAACTTGTATTTTTAGCTTATAAAGTTGGACATTGGTAACATTGTTATGCATTAAAACTTGTATCGTTAGGTAGGGATGAGTACGGTACTCGTTCGGTACCGGTACCGAAAGTACCGATACTGAAAAAGAGAAAAGTGGGTACCAGTACCGAATACATCGCCGTAACGTGGAGCTCATGTATAATGTTTAGGGTCTGTTTGGCAACTTCTGAATGGTTAAGTGCTGAATCAGAAAGAGGTCTGAACTATTAAGTGTTGAACCAGTAAGAGGTCTGAACCATTAAGAGTTGTATAATGTTTAACCGTTCAGAGGCAAATGTCTGACCAATTCATATTAGATGTTTTAACCATTGAGACTCGATATAATACTTAGCCATTCAGATGCGAATGTCACATTTACTCGCGAAACAAACAATTTGAATCATTAAGTATTGAACCAGTAAGAGCTCTGAACCATTCAGAGCCTCATTAAAAGGTAAACAAACAACCCCTTAGTTGTTAACTAACCCTTACCGGCTGAATTTGTAAGCCCCGGCCGCAACGCGGCAGGGTCTTACGTCTAGTTAACACTAATTATAATACTAAAATAAAGACAAGACATGCAAAAGTACTAAACATACGAATGGTAAAAATAAATAAAGCTCTAAAGTAAGTATTTGTCGCAAACTTGTTGCCTACGCATTTGTGCTAGGATTAAGGCGTCTCCTTGGAGGTGATCGATCTGTTTAGACAAATACTTGATGACTCTCTCTATTTTCCTCGCTTCTTGGAGTGCGACGAACTTTTATTTTCGTTGTTTCTTTTTTTTTTTTTGCAACGCTTCCAAACACCTATGCCCAAGGTCTCGTATATCTTGGAGTCTTCGGTTCATCTCCTCGAAATCTTCTTTCATTTCGACACCTGCCGAAAACGACTCCGTCCTTCCCATCTTTTTCCCAATTCTTCTACCGGGAGGTCAAGGCAAATCCATTTCTTCATTCTCGTCATCCTCATTAATAGTAATAGAGCTCGTTTAGGACTTCCACGTAGAAGCACCCTGCACTTAAAGTTTGTGAATGTCCCTCGTGTTGCGTTGAACTTCCAACGCTTTTGCTAATATATCTGCATCGCTTTGACCGCTACCCCAATTGTCTTTCATACATTGGAAAACTTCTTGAACGCATGGCATTTGGCATTTATATCGGTCCATTTGCTTGATACCGAATCCTTGTCCCGATATTCCCCTTTACCCCATACCTTAAAAAAGGTTTCTTGAATTTAATCCAAAAAAGGGGTAGTGTTTGATAGTTGGCTACAAAAATTAGAATATATATATATATATATATATATATAATAATATATACATTTAAAAAATAACACTTACCAACTTCAGAATCCTATGAGATATCGAACCAAGCCCGTGCGAGCTTGTACTCCTCGTCTTTTGTCGACGCTTGATAGTTCCTTCTCACACGAGGAGCGGTAGGATCTTTTTTTATGCAAGCGTTTTCCACATTGAGAGCTCTTGAATTCGCGCTTGGCTTGTGCCTCCAACACGGTCTCGATCTCGGGTTCGACTTTGTCTTAGGAACCATACACACCGCCCGTACTTATGTTCATACTTAAATCAAAACCAAGTGGCCCTTTAAAGTATTATTGGGGCATGTTTAATAGTTGCATGTACCACATCATATTCGGATCACAATCTTAGTAATTATAGGTTGGTAGCGGTTGGGTGGTGTTCGGGCGATACAAATTTAGGTTGCTTGGCCGAGAAAACTAAAAGGGGGGCGGAACGGATGTATGGTATTTTTTATAAAGTATAAAAAAATATTATAAGAATGAGAGGAGAATGTATAAAAATTGGGTTAAGTTGGGGTGGTGTACCACACCATATTCGGATCACAATCTTGGTAATTAAATTTAGGTTGGTGCGGTTGGGTGGTGTGTTTGGGCGAATAGATTTGGGTTGCTTGGCGTAGATGGATACAAAAGGGGGCGGAATGGAATGCTGGAAAATTTTTTTATAAAGTTAGAAAAAGATATTGTAAGAATGAGAGGAGGGTGTAAAAAATTGGGTTGAGATTGGGGTTTAGTAGGTTAAAAGTGAATTAAAAATTTAAAATTATTATTTTTATTAGTTACCAACGCATAAACATTCCTAAACCACAAATTCCTGGTTTTAAAGAAATGTCCAACCCCCTTTCGAACGAATTGTTAGTAATTTGAAATTAATTGTTAATAAAGTTATAAAAACAATACAAAACATTAATATAATAGATTATTTACCAAGGTATCGACTAGACAACTTTAAAAAATGATACTTGAATCATTAGAAAACTTTAAAGTTATATGAGTATAGGTATCTTCAGATCAATGATCCGAGTTGATTTTTCAATAATATTTCACAATCATTCTTCCTAAAACTATGCTTTAAAAATGTCTTATTTTGCATTGGAAACAGGAGTATCACAAGGCCAACTTAAGTTTATAACAAAATTACTCCAACCATCTGTGAAATAAGTAATAGCACGCTATTTTTTTTTAATTTGGTAATTTGGTATGATATAAATCTTTATTAATGTTTACACCTTATTCTTTTTAAAATTATTTACTTACATATGAGATTAAATGCATGGAATCATTTATACAATAATTTATCATTAAATATTTCATTAAAATGGGTTACGAAATTCGTAAAAAAAATATGTACTACACAATAATTGGGTTAAGTTGGGGTGGTGTACCACACCATATTCGGATCACAATCTTGGTAATTATAGGTTGGTAGCGGTTGGGTGGTGTTCGGGCGATACGACTTTGGGTTGCTTGGCCGAGATGGAACACCAAAAGGGGGGCGGAATGGATGCATGGTATTTTTTTATAAAGTAGAAAAAAGATATTGTAAGAATGAGAGGAGGGTGTATAAAAATTGGGTTGAGTTGGGGTTTAAGTAGGTAAAACGTGAATTAAAAATTTGAAAATTATTATTTTTTATTACCGTTACCCAACGCTAAACATTCCTCAAACCGCACAAATCTCCGGCGTTTTAAAGGAAATGTCCAACCCCCTTTCCGAACGAATTGTTAGTAATATTAGAAATTAAATTGTTAAAAAGTTAATAAAAACAATACAAAAAACATTAATATAATAGAGTTATTTACCAAGGTATCGACTAGACAACTTTAAAAACATGATACCTTGAATCATTAGAAAACTCATTAAAGTTATATGAGTCATAGGTATCTTCAGATCAATGACATCCGAGGTTGATTTTCTCAATAATATTTCACAATCATCTTTCCTAAAAACTATGGCTTTAAAAATGTCTTATTTTGCATTTGGAAACAGAGAGTATCACCAAAGGCCAACTTAAGTTTATACACAAAATTACTCCAACCATCTGTGAAATAACAGTAATAGCCACGCTTATTTTTTTTTTAAATTTGGTAATTTGGTATGATATAAATCTTTATTAATGTTTACACACTTATTCTTTTTAAAATTATTTACTTACATATGAGATTAAATGCATGGAATCATTTATACAATAATTTATCATTAAATATTTCATTAAAATGGGTTACGAAATTCGTAAAAAAAATATGTACTACACAATAATTAGTGACATGGAAAACGCCCCCCCCCAAATTAAAAAATACTTAAAAACATGTTATATAAGCAAACAGTTTGTATTATATAATGTTATTTATAGATACTAAAGATATAGATACTAAAGATGATACATATTGAGAAATCAAGTCAAAAAACTTAAGTGGTTGCCTTGATTATAAATTTGAATACTTTCATTTCAAGTTAATGATTTGAAATTCAAACTGTCGAAGATTACGATACCTTCCATATTATATTTATTTTTTGAATGTGATTATTGCTCTATTATTAAAATATTTTTTAAAGTTGGTTATGGCTAGATATATACCAAACAATTGCATATGTCATTTTAAAATTTTTAAATATTAGAATTTTAAAATATTTAAAATAGTTTATGTAAACATATATTGAATATTGATTGAAGATAACATTAAATTAGATAATCAAATCATAAAGGAAGAACAATTTGATTATCATGCTAGAATACGATGGCATGAAATGCATGACAGAATTTTAAAAGCAATAATGTGTGCTTTTAGGATAATAGGGTGGTATATGATACTAGTCAAATCTGTTAATCTTAAAATGTTTCTTACATAACATTAAAGTTTAATTATGTAAGATACAAGGTACAATTGTTAGAAAAGTAATTGATAATTTATGTAAACCAGTATGCTAACAACAACTTATTTAAGTTCTAACTAATCAACTTTACATGTGTCGCATATATAACAGGCTTCAATTCAATATTCAAGCGAGTAGATATGTAGCCATACTTTTTCACGTGATACAACTCCATTTCTATCACACGTCCACTACAAAGTAAAGTTTAAGTGATACTATACATGATAATTTAATACGATGGAAATGCATTAAAAAATTATGCGGAAACAATTGTTGTTTATGTTAAAGAAATGACGACTTACGTAAAATCCTCTAGAAATAATCTAAATAAATGTTTTTTAAGCTACTCTTTGCCCGTATTATTTTTACAACTACATCTACAAGGAAACTGTATATTCTGATTAACAGTTTTGGTTTTAGTTTTAAATCTATTATATAGACATATTGCTTAATTAGTGTGTAATGAATTGTATAGGAATAAAGGAAAGACAATTGTGAAATTGATTAGAAAAAAATCGATATACAATCTAAATTTCAAAGATACAAATGAATTATACCATAAATTTAAAAATTCATACAGGGAAAAGTTGTAAACCAAAAAAAAAAAAACTATTGTAATTGTAAACGAAATTTAAAAATGAAATTATTGCAAAAACTGACGACTTTTAATTTTGAAAAAAATTAAGTATGCAATTACCTTCTTAAAATAATGCCCCTTTGTTTTCCCACCAATAACCAAATCTAGAGGCACTAAAAATATGACACGTATTCCATACTTATTTTCATTTATTATGTATAATAACATATAAAAGATTATGGCTAGGGGTGGGTTTTTTTCCCAAATACTGTACGATACCTGTTCTCGTATTGTACCAGTACTGATTTTAGGTATTCGATACATGTATCGATACTCAGTTTTATTGATTTTGGTATTCGGTACTTTTGGTATTTGTACGAGTACGGGTAAAAACATGTATTTTATATAGACCTTTAAGAGTTTTTTTATATTATGTTTTATTTTGTATTATGGTTTTTATGGTACTCGTATTTATTTTACCTATATGATACCCGTGTCGTATTGGTACTCGTACCAATTTTGCATATTTGGTACTTGTACTATATTAGTACTCATATCAATTTTACCTATACGATACTCAAAAACTAAACAAAAACAAAATGGTACCAATGCGGGTACCGTACCGAAATACCCTTACCCGTACCATACCTATATCAGTTTTGTTCAGATTAGGTACCGGTATTTTTGGTACCGGTACGAGTATGGCTATATGTACGAATACTGTACCAATCACATCCCTAATTAGGGCTATATATAATTTAAGTTTTAAGCAATAATCGATTTATGTTCTCAACAAAAAGTGATTTATTTAATTATTTTATATTTTTAAAAAATTAATGGCTTTAACTTGAGTTTATGTTTTCAATAGAAAAAATGTACTAAAGGCGGTTTTAATTAATAAACAAGGATTGCCTGTCTAAAGAGTCATCACATGAATCTCTCAGTTCATTGGACTTTCTGGCATATTAAATGTTTTGATGGAAAAAAAAAAACTATGTAATTATAGGTTTTTAATCAATCCCTCTCTTAACAAAATCATCAAAAGAAGCTTGAAAAGGTAACTAACTGTCAAAACCAACGAATACTTGCTTTCTTAACATTCTCCCCAAAAGTATGGTATGCACAAAAGCAAAAGGTATACAAACAAGGAATTCATATCCCCCAAAACAATTTTATACCAACCAATCTTATCTTCCCAAAACTTTTTCTCTAAATCCTCACATCTCTTCATCCTCCCACACCTTACAACATCAGCTCTTCATTGTGCCAATAATGCTGCTCAACAATCACCTCCAGCCTTTTCAATCATCTTAGCAAAGATGCTGGTGGCGCCACTGGAGTTGTTGGGCAACACCATAGGCTCACTTGCCTTGAGCAAGTTGTCCATCGCTTCTAAAGTGACCATTACAACATCTTCATCATTATAACTGAGCAAATCATAAAACGGTTGTACGCAGCCATGACTTGCTAAAACCCTGCATAAGATAGACAAAGAAATATGATAGAAAGTTAGCTTGCATCTGTGACAGAAAATGGCAGTTTTATACCTCACTTTCTCCGGATGAAATATGAATAAAGCAGGGAACATGATCGTTTCAACCAGCTGCCTGGAAGGAATATCAAGAAAGAACAAAACTTGTTAGAATCTGTGAATTAATAATACTAAATAACAATTTAAAATTACTGGATTAGGTCCACCAATTTGCCACACACTCCAGCAGCAATGATGTGCCCAACCTTTTCACTTTTTCCATTAGAAAGGTACGATAAATCCCAACATGTATCCTACATGACTTCTTCATCCCTTACATCGAGGAGTCGCGCAAAAGTGTCGAGTATCGAGACCGGCTGCAAAACAGATTGGAGCAATTAGAAGAATTAATCAATTTGGCCAAAACAGACACAAACTGGTTTGTAAACTGTACCTCCTCAAATACAGGTCGGGGTAATGCCCCACAAAAGGTTGAAATTGCGCCAACAATGTTCGAAGCGTCGAAAGCCTCGCATCAAATGGAACGAAATGATCCAACAACTGAGCCATCGCACCTTCTCCAAGTACAACATCCCTAAATCGGGGAGACTCATTGGTGTTGTTCCTTAACGCCTAAATGACTTTTTCATGAATTTCATTATTATCGAAAGCGAGAAGCCTCACAAGCCTAGGGAATGCCCATACTCAAAAACAGTCTCGGTATCCTCATATGTGCCGGTAGCAATGATCATCAAAACCCGTGCGGCTTCAAACCGTCGACACAAATTGGTGCGGTTAACTATTACGGTCGTAAAAATTATTAACAAATGCATTACATTAAAAGAAACACTCATGACACGGACCTGGAGCTCTGGAGAAGCTTCTGTCCCCAGAGACTCAACGAAGCAAGGAACAACACCAGATTTTATGACTTTATCGATAGTATTTCCTTGTCTGCAAACAAACAAAAGAATATCAGTTCAATGTAAATAACCAATAGAAAATCTTTAAAAGATCAATGAATAAAGATTTACCGCTCAAAAGATATTTTCGGAGCTAGACAGTAATTCTTAGCTTCAACTCAGTATCATCTAAATTTACCCCGTTGATGTATTGCAAAATACATTGGTTATTCTTGTATAGTTTGTACAAATTTCGTTAGTTTTAGTTTCGTTTTCATTAGAATAGGTATGCTATTGATCCGATTTCGTTTTACAGGTCTTGAGAGCGTAAAATAGCAGAAAAATGACGAAAATAAGTCGAAAGACGGAAAAGTTAAGTCCTGGATCGAGTCGGAGTGTTCGGGAGCTGAAACGTAGCGAAATTACCAGTTCAGGGCCTTCTCGCGGGCCGCGAATGGCAAGGGTTGTGTCTCTCGCGGCCAGCGAGAGACTAAAAAGATGATGACGTCATATGGCGGTCGCGGCCGCGACTACATTGGCCAAACCCTCTCACGGCCAGCGAGAGGGGTGTGTGTCTGCAGATAATTCGTATAGGGTAAGTTTTGAGCGAAAAGAATGATATAAAAACAAGGAGATAAGAATTAGAAACCCTAGTTACGAATTGGGAGATTGAGAGAGCTTGTTTTGGAGAAGATTTAGCTGCAATTGAAGGTTCTTAAGCACGGGAATCATTCGGTGAAGTAAAGATCGAAGATTGAAGAGTTGCTCGGGTTTTATAATCCTTGTTTGTTTGTTTTGGGTACATCTTCCTCGGAAATCCGAAGTTGATGATAGCCAGAACAGAGGTCAATCTTTGAAAAGCACTTCGCGCCTTGCAATTGATCGAAGAGGTCGTCAATACGAGGAAGTGGGTCTCGGTTTTTCACTGTAACTTTATTGAGCTCACGATAATCAATGCACATCCGAAAAGACCCATCTTTCTTCTTGACGAACAACACGGGAGCGCCCCAAAGGGAAGTACTAGGGCGTATAAAGCCTTTATCAAGAAGCTCTTAAAGTTGGGTTGATAGCTCTTGCATCTCCGAGGGTGCTAAACGATAGGGAGCTTTTGCAACAGGAGTTGCGCCAGGGATCAGATCAATACGAAAATTGACAGCTCGAGGAGGCGGAGGACCAGGAAGATCCTCAGGGAAAACAGAAGGAAACTCACAAACGACAGGATCATCACTGATGCTAGGACCTTTGTCTTTCTTTTCCACAACGTGGGCGAGAAAGGCAAAGTAATCCTTACGCAAGTACTTGTTCGCTTTGATGAACGACATAAGCTTGAGACCTTTAGAAGGTTTCTCGCCATAGACGTGTAGAGAATCACCTTGAGGAAAAGGGAGGCGAATGAACTTCTCGGAACAAACAACTTCGGCACGTACTCGCTTAAGCCAATCCATGCCTACTATGATGTCAAAACTACGCATTTGCATAGGTATGAGGTCGATGGAAAACTTGTGATCGTTTAAGATTAGAGAGCAACCAGAAAGAACGGAGTCAACAGAGATGGTCTTGCCATTAGCGACTTCGACAGCAAAAGGATTAGGCATTTTAGTTCGTTCGCACTTAAGCAAGGGTTCGAATTCAACAGATACAAAACTTCTATCTACGCCAGTATCAAATAGACATGTAGCATAGATATGGTTCACAAGGAACGTACCAGTGATGACGTCATTCGAGCTTTGGGCTTGAGCTGAGGTGAGAACGAAAGCTCGTCCTTTTGCAGGCCCAGTCTGCTGCTGTTGCTGGTTGTTGGTGCGTTTCGGGCAAACGTTGGCGAAATGATTAGGATCGCCACAATTGCAACAAGTTCGAGCAGGAGTCGCTTAAGCTTGGCGGTTTGGGTTCGGGTTAGGGTTAGGATTGGGTAATAGGGCTGGGGTTTACTGGCTCTGGGGTCGGCGACAAAAGTTGGAGAAGTGTCCCAACCTATTACAGTTGGCACATTTTCGACATGGGGTACCGACGGGATGGTGGTAGTTGCAAGTAGTACACCGAGGATGAGGGCCAATGTAACCACGTGCGGGTTGGTTGTTGTTTTGGGTAGTGGCGATGGCATTTAGGGGTGCAGGGTTAGGCGGAGTGACGACCGCGTTGTTTTGAGAAGAAGCCTTCCGCTTCTTGTTCTTGTTGTGGGGCTTTTTGGCTGGAGGGGTAGGTGATTCGGTGGTGTTGGTAATGGCTTGGTGCGCATGCTTCGTAGGGACCTTGTCATAGGCCCCTGAAGGATGCAATTACGGTTGAGTTGGAGGGTTATGGCATAGGCTTCCTCGAGGGTTTTTGGGTTGGTTGCGGCTACATGGTTCATGATCACCGGTGAGAGGCAACGGATGAGCTTGGCGATTGACTTGGAACAGTATCGACTTGCCCAGGGCAAATGATACTTAACTGTTTGAAGCGCGCGATCAATCCTTCAGCGTCGCTCCCCTGTTGTGTGAGATTCCAGAACTCGTTTTCAAGTTTCTGGGTCTCGTGGGGAGGACAGAATTGCTCCTTCATGAGCTCCTTAAGCTCTTCCCAAGGCATCGCGTGGGCCGCTTCGTTGCCACGCGTGTTTCGTTCGGTAGTCCACCACTCGAGGGCTCTCTTGCGAAAGACCCCAGTGGCATTAAGGGTTCGGAGTTCCTCAGGGCAGCCGCCCTGAAGGAAGATAAGCTCCATTGAATCAAACCAATTGATCATGGCAGTAACACCGTCCATGCCTGTGAATTCCATTGGTTTACAAGCCATGAAATGATTGAATTGGTAAGATGGTTTGGGGGTATCGGCTTTGGAATCAGCGGATGATTTAGGTGTGGCTTCGGCGTGTATGGTGTGGATTTGGCTAACAATGTCGGGTATGATCTTAGCCATTTGCCCGACCATTTGCTCCGAAACGAGCCCAATCAGTTCTTGCTTCGATATCGAGTCGTCGTCGTTGGATTCCTTCTTGGAACCCGACTTCTTGGACTTTTTGTGGCGGTTCAACGAGTTACGGAAAGGAGGCATCTAGAGGTTGTAAACAAGACAAAAGCATGAGACTGATCATAATAAAAGAAAATAGGTTTTGCATGCATGAGTATGAATAAAGTTCACATAAGTTTCACGTACAATTCATGGATTCAACAAGTATAGCATGTATAATCACGTATGAATACAAATAAAGATTATAAATTTAGTTTGTTCACGAGGATTACTATTGTTTTTTATTGCGATAAACGTGCGAAATGTGTAACGGCTCGAAACGAATAAGGTAATAAGTATTAAAACACATAGAAATTGAGTCACATAAAAGAATAGGCTCATAAAACATGGGCATGTTTCGGGTAGAGAAATGTCGACAATTCCAAAGTGAATCGAAGATCCTTTCAAATTAGAGAAAACGTGCTTTGCCCTATAGGTAAAATATTCTTATCGAGAAGCAACTAACGGTATTTTACCCTTCCAGTTACTACACGTCTCTAATCGATTAGAAAATCGAGACTTTGGCGAGAGCGAAAAATCAAGGAATGGGACTTAATCGACAAGGTGCGGGTTTCACCCCTAACTTGATGATTTCGTACCCTAAGTGTGATTGGTACTTACCAAAACGAAGAAAAATTCCGATTCGTTAGTAAGGGCCCACTAGAGTTTTGAGTTGAGAATTTTCTGTAACATTTGTATAAATCGGGTCTCCAAAACCCGCTTCGTTTTGTAATCAAATACCAAGTTACGAAATTTCATTAAGTATTTATGAGTATTGTGAGTTTAAACGTTACATAATTAATATATAAACTAAACTATAAAAATTATTTTTGATAAAAAGTTAAAATAAAATAAATAAAAAATAGTTGGAGCTGACCGGACTCGAACCCGGGTCAACTGCCTTCAACAATTTATCTATCCGTCTCCAAACCACTCCGCCACCAATTGTTTTCTGTTAGTATTATGAAAACAATTAAATTTTATACGCAAACTCGGATGAACGGTTACTGGTATTTGAATAACGGAAATCGGTAAGCCAAATCGCCAAATCAGTTTTCGTTCGTTTAGTTAACTTATAACCGACGCATATCGGTTTCTAATTAAAGTTTAGATTGAATGAACTTCAAGTGTTGAGTTTTGAAACCGAAAGACATTCAAGTTTCAAATAATTCCGTCTCCAATCATTTATACGATTCAGAACAGTCTCAAATACACTCAAATCCATTTTCGTCGCGTTTTCAAGTCATTTGAGCACAAGAAAGCTGTCGCCGGAATTTTCTGCAATTCTCGCCGGAAAACCGTATTCAACATAAACCAGTAAGAATTTCCTCTCTTGCTGTTTTAATCTATTGCTAGGACACTACTAACATTATTCCGTCACTCAAAGTCAGTCACAGAAGACTTTGCTGGATTTCTGGTTTCGCCGGAGAAATTCTGGAATTTGCCGGAACCACGCTAGTTGACGGTAAACACATTCAATCGTGCTAATAACCCATGTACTCTGGTTCAATTTCAAACCTAACTCTTAAATTCTGTTGATTAGCCCTCTCAGCCGAAGTTTCAAAAACAGAGTTGCCTGTTCTCGCCGGACTTCCTGAAGAAGACGACCTGTCCGGTATTCCTTTCCCCCAAACTGTTCGGTTTGTTCATTCAAACTAGTAGGCATGATATTTAAGTAGTAGAACCATGAATCAGTTGTCTGAGTAAAAAACCAGTAATCGTAATGAAGAAGACGAATCTAAAAACGAGATAAGAATAAATAAAACTCGGATAATTAACGGGTTAGACACACAGTCCAGCGGTGGACTGTGTGCAAAGTTTATATACAAGTCCCGAGTTCGATCCTTACCATACACACTCTGCGTAATAAACATTCCTTTTTATTCACCAAACTAACCGGGTTAGATCGGGTAGTTGTTAAGTATATTATAAATCAAGAATATAACCGGGTTAGACACACAGTCCAGCGGTGGACTGTGTGCAAAACAAATTGCACGACGCGCGATCGAGTCCCGTCCCAAACACCGGTTTAATGAGATTAAAACGTTTTGCAAAATAAAGGAATTTTCGGTAAAATCGAATAAGTGTATAAATATAATAAGAACTGGATTCCTAACGGGTTAGTCACGTAGCTCAGTTGGTAGAGCTACGTGCGCGTGAACGGAAGGTCACTGGTTCGAATCCCGCTCGGCGCAAGAATTACCGCTGACCGAACCGGTCAACGGTCAACGGTCAACGGTCAAACAGTAAAAAAAATATTATATTTTTTAAATAATTATTTGTTTTATTTAAATTAAAAATCAATTAAAAATACTTAAAAATAACATTTTTAAGGATAGAAAATAGCCATAAACTCACAAAAATATATCTAAAAATCCCATTAAAAATCTTTAATAAAATCCATTCATTTAATATATTTTTCCTATGATTATTTTAGGTCAGTGATTCCTCGTTAACTCGTTTCGTCTAAATCGTGCGCATCTCACCAATTCAAATCCAACGCACCCAATGTGAGTGAACCCTTCAAATTCCCCGTTTTAATCACATTTTTGGGGTGTATCATGTGTCTTGTTCATTTACTTACTATAACTAAGTTATTGTGCATATATCATATCATAACATGTGTGTTATTTGTTGCTGTTAAGTAGTTAGTATTGTTTGCAAGTTATTATTTCAGTACATGCAATTGCTGAGGCCGTAGCTCCCCATCCCTCGAGGTTGAGTTTGATCCCCATTTTATTATGCGGTTGATCAGGGCGTGCCCGCACGATCGGCTCCGTTGGATTGAGCCTTGATCGGTCATTTATTCTCATTTCAGTACATGCAATATGCTCGGCTCCGTTTGATTGAGCCTTGAGTACACAGATTTATTCTCATTTCCAGTTCATGCAATACGCTCGGCTCCGTTTGATTGAGCCTTGAGTACACAGGTTTATTCACATTTTCAGTTCATGCAATACGATCGGCTCCGTTTGTTGAGCCTTGATCTCACAGTTCAGTTATGTTAATTATCATATGATGTTGGTATGTTCATGTATGTTATCAATTGTTAATGTATGTTATAATTGTAACCGATGTTGCCATTGCTTGATTTTCATACATATGCTCTTTTATGATTATGCACAATATTTTTATTGATAAACTAACCAGAAAAATCATTACTAAATGTTTATCTATAAGGTTCACTCGCCAACTTATGTTGACCCAAAAACCTCCCATTTTTACACATGATACAGGTGAACCAGCAGCAGCTAGGAACACGTAGGGCCTGGATTAGAAGAAATAAAACGATTTAGTGTTTGGATTATTATGTTTGGTTATTTTCCTTTGTAATGAATGAACATGTTTGAAGGTTTGAGAAATGTAACTTTGACTTCATTTAATTATGAAACATAATAGTAAATGTCATGTGCTTTGGTGATAACCCAATTATGCCCCGACTCTTATTTCCGCTGCGGGTCGGGGTGTGACATTTTCCATCAAGGTGTGGATTTCACTCCTAACCTGATGGTATAATTTCGTGCAAAAGAATAAGCATAGCGGAATGAGAGTCGTTCACCAAATTGCGGTTTTCACACCTATTTTAGTGAAGTCGTCTCGCTTGTATTACGAGTGTCTTCAAGCGTCCAAACGTGTATTGTGTAAAAGTGTCTTATGAAAGACCCACCATGTATATGTACTAAGACCAAAAGGAAAGAGAAGAAGCAAGGTAGGAAACATAAAGTTTTAAGCATAAACAAGAATGGTCAAAATGTGTACTTAGAATTATAGACTAGGTCGAACATGGCAATTCTACCTAATTCCCTATAGTTATGACTCTGATATCAATCTGTCACACCCCAACCGATGGCGGAAACATCGGGATGAGACGAAAACGAGATTGCTCATTGCTCACAACATTAATAAATGACAATAATTTATTAAACCATATTTCATTTCATAAAAATTGTCAAATACATCAATGTAACAAACAAAGAAATAACATAACATTTGCAAAGTCATAACAAAATTGATGCATCAACATTAAACCTAACGTCTAATTTGTGTGTATCTAGTCCTTGCTATATTGTTTTCATAGCATCATCTCCTTCAACCTGTAACATGTTTTAAAATAATGTCAATGCGAAAGCAAAGACGAGTATACAAGTTTAGGCATAGCATACGTATATGAATAAGTTTAAACAATCCTCATGGCAACAAAATCTATACAAGAGCAATATCAAGGCATGCGATACTAATAATCAAACCCTTAACGCAATCACGATGTTTTAACATAACCTCACGAATAACACGATGGAGGTGGATGCGTGAATTCCTATAGCGCTAAGCATGTCAAACGAAGGATAAAAATAGTTAATGACTAAAGCATAGCATAACGAATATCCAAGACAAGCATCAAGTATGAGATTCAAGTATTCATGTGTATAAGATTGTTTGTGCGTTTCATAAAGTTTAAGTGTTCATGATTTTTGTATATGTAAAACATGTTACACCCAAAAGTGTTATAAACAAAAGTTGGTCGAGTGTACTCACGGTTTTGCTAAGTCTTTTCTACACTTGACAATCCGTGAAGACGTTGGTTCGAGGATGACGCCGAATTATCATACAAGAGGAAACCAGGCGTATGAGTATAGAGTTTCGACGGGAGATTAAGAGTATTCGAGCATGATTAAAAATTAGAGTGATAAAGTACGAAAGTATTATAAAATAAATTAGTTACTAAGATGTAGCACTTGTCAACGACACTATAAAGAATCCGTAAGGATTGAGTGTGTTTTCATAGGTTCAAGACCTATTAGAATCGTGACAAGGAACTATATACATTAGTAATAAACTTATTAACTTGATAGATGACTATTAAATCACTATCAAGGGTTTGGTTTTACGGATTTATAATATGGTCCATATGTAATTATATAATCATGTAGGAGGTGGGAGGATAAACCATCCACTTTGGAACCTCTTGGTATCATGTAAGTCAAGTAGGAGGTGGGATGATTAACCATCCACTTTGAACCTCATATGATTGTTCACCACTTCACGAGTCACCATAGGTAACAAGGAGGGTCTTAGAACAAGATTAATAATAGTAAATAATACACTAAGCTAGTTAAAACACAAGTTGCGTGTGGACTTTGATTTAGGAGAGCCCTAGCTCACCTAGTTAGTCTCACGTAAACAAGTTCAAGTCTTGCACCTTTTATGAACTTTAAAGTTCATTCAAAAAACAGAATATTTGTGAGGTTTAAACCTCATGTATGAATGTCTCAATCTTGTTTTTAAGCCTAACCAACCACAAGAAGTGTTGTAAGTGTTCGGACATAGGTTTGAGATGAGATTAACTCAAGTTTGAATGAGAAATACAAGTTTAGAAAAGTTTTGAAAACAAACAGAAAGTTTGTGGACTTTTGGGGCATTTTCAGGTCTGGATTCTCTATGGAGAACCCTAGGAATTCAACCCAAAGTTTATCCAAACAAGTAGGAAGAAGAAGGAGGTCATTTCGTTGAGTATTGAGTGAGTTATGCTCACTTTTGTGAAGGTTGCACAATCTGCTCGAAAATTCTGATATTGCAAGGATCTTGAGGTGATTTGAGAGTGATGAAAGTGTAAAAATGCTTAGAAAAAACTTGGGTTTTATAGGGAAGGATTAGGGTTTAAGTGGTTGACATTAATGGAAGTAGGTGGTAGTTTAAAATAATAAAAAAACTTGTTCTTTTTGCCTTGTGACTTGCGGCCGAACTGGCTGTTAACAGCCATGTGATTTCCTTCTTTCTTTGTGTGAGACAACTAAGTTAGATGAAGTATTTAATATGTTATATTATTTAAATAATTAATATAACTAACTATTTTAATCAAGGGTAACGTTAGGAGGTGGCTTTTAACATTCAAAAGAACAATTAAAACACCTCTCTGAATAGGAGACTGTTATCATTATATCAAGTTGGTTCCTTTATGTTGATTATTTTGGCATATCACATAATATATAATAGAGTAAATTGCACAAAACATCCTTTATGTTTCCTCAAACTTGCAGGTTCCAGCCTTAATGTTTAAAAGTTGCTAAAAACAACCTTTAAGTTTATTTTTGTTGCGGGTTCAATCCTTTACAGCTAATCACGTTATTTTCTTCAGTTAAGTTCCCTCACATGCATAACATGTGAGGGTATATTCGTCATTTTGGTTGATCATGTGAGGGAACTTAACTGAAGAAAATAACGTGGTTAGCTGTAAAGAATTGAACCCGCAACAAAAATAAACTTAAAGGTTGTTTTTAGCAACTTTTAAACATTAAGGCTGGAACCTGCAAGTTTGAGGAAACATAAAGGATGTTTTGTGCAATTTACTCTATATAATATAATATGTAATACTAATGAGAACATAATTAAAAGTGGCCACATATAAATTCAGCCATGATTTTTTTTTAATTGCTATTGGTTTCGATTGGCCATAAGGCCTTTTAGAATATTTTATGTTTCCCTTTTTTTATTAAAAGAAAATAAATATATTATATATTGCTAATATTAATTAATTTCCTAATATATATATATATATATTAATGTTTAATTAATACAAAATTATAAAATTAAATAAGTTTGTATAAAATAAAGTATAGGTTGTGTGTTATGAACGTATAATCAAGTGTTTATACGTAAGGATATCTAGAATCACGTATTGATTGCAAGTTACGCATGTGTTTACGAGGGTACGAGTATGTATCAAATGTATAAAATGTCTAAGTTAAGAATAAACGAAGTATAGTTCGTATGAAATAATTAATTTTATTGCGATCAAAGTCTCGGATTACAATGATGCGAAACGAAATACGATTACAGGGGATACACGATTTCCAAAAGTAAGAATGCAAGACAAGCTTTCTAATTAAGGAAAGTATGAAAAAGCTGAGCGTTACAACCCCCCCCCCCTAAACAATTAAAACAGTTGAGTCGTGTCTGTCCGAGTCTTTCAGAGTCTAATCAGCGTAATTAATAGAGTCCTGTGGGTTTGATATCCGGACTTACTTAGGTTATACTACATTGATCGGTACACTTGCCGATTGTGTGGTTTAGGTTTAAGTCGAGTCTAGATTTTAAAGCTTCTTAGTGTCTAGCTTAGAGAGTCTAAAGTAGTTAATTTTTATAGTCTGTTTAGTACATATCAAGTCTACGATAGCTTCAAAATTCTTCAAATGCAAAGTTAAAATGACAACGAAAAACTTAATTAAACCCCAACTGAAAAATAAAAACAAATTAACTAAACCCCAACTAAATAATAAAAAGAAATTAATAAAATAAACGCCCAACCCCACCCTCACCTCTTCTTTATACCCTAAAACACCACCATCTCATCGCCCACCTCCACCATAACCACCAACCCTCTCATGGATCAGTTCTGTCCACATCTCCAAGAAACTGAAACAACAAACTCTTGAACCAAATTAAAACAACACATTCTTGAACCCAATTTAAACATTTAACTGCAAAACTTGTTATTCGTTGTATGCATACATACTTGGGACTCTCCACGCTTGTGCAACTTCTCAATGTAAATGATGAAGAGGTTTTGCATGATGCTTGTTCAGCTCTATCTCACCTAACTAATATGCAGAAGTGAAAAGGTTGGTGATGTCATTGTTGTTGGAGGTTGTGTCAATTTGGTGAAGCTAATCCAGCCAGTTTCAAATGTCATTTAGTACTATCAAAGTAATTCACAGATGTTTACAATTTTTGTTTTTTTTTCTAATTACTCCAGGCAACGTGTGAAGAGATCCTGATCCCTGCTTTGTTATCTCTTAGTAAGATTTCAGTAGGCGTGAGTTAGGAACAAATCAGGCATAAATTGCCATAAATAATAAAAATTCTAAAACACTATGATAATAAACTAATAATAATATATGTTATGCAGGTTTCTAGGAGCTCATGGTTTCTAAAGGTTTTATTGGTCACGTTAGAAGCCATTGATAATTTGTTGAGGGTAAGTGAAGTGACCCTTTGATGTTGCACGTGGGCAACATGGTGCCACCAACTTATATGCTAAGCTGATAACCAATGTCGGAGGCTCTGAAAAGATTCCTCACTTATAGTCCCATGCTAATTGAAATATCCAAGAAAAGGCTACAATGATTGTCGAGAATTTTTGGACAATGAATAGAATTAGCAAGTTTTGAGGGTTGGGATAAATTTTTTTTTCTAAAACACTATGATAATAAACTAATAATAATATATGTTATGCAGGTTTCTAGGAGCTCATGGTTTCTAAAGGTTTTATTGGTCACGTTAGAAGCCATTGATAACTTGTTGAGGGTAAGTGAAGTGACCCTTTGATGTTGCACGTGGGCAACATGGTGCCACCAACTTATATGCTAAGCTGATAACCAATGTCGGAGGCTCTGAAAAGATTCCTCACTTATAGTCCCGTGCTAATTGAAATATCCAAGAAAAGGCTACATTGATTGTCGAGAATTTTTGGACAATGAATAGAATTAGCAAGTTTTGAGGGTTGGGATAAAAAAATTTTGGAGATATGAAACCATTGTTTTTAGTCTAGGTTTTTTTCCCCTGGTTTGTGTGATACGAATGAATATATGCTACTGTGCTTTCTTAATGTTCACCAATCGTATCACACAAATATTCATTCATATCACACAAAGTACACACAAA
Source organism: Scalesia atractyloides (assembly GCA_947069175.1). Taxonomy (NCBI): domain Eukaryota; kingdom Viridiplantae; phylum Streptophyta; class Magnoliopsida; order Asterales; family Asteraceae; genus Scalesia; species Scalesia atractyloides. The sequence continues at coordinate 89,622,857 of CAMTDV010000022.1, forward strand.
CATTCATTCTTATCACAATTGAAAGCAAAATGGCAGTTTCACAAGTGACTTGCGCCTTGAACGGTTGCATGTTTCACATATGTAGTTTTCTTTGAAACTTTTATCACAAATATTTGTGACTGTTTACTGTTGCTAGTTACAAAACATATATTGTCTGTATTGTGGACTAATAATCCTTTCATATGATGTTCCTTTTCTAGCCAAAACTATTCATGAGTAAGCTACTTTGAAAACGAAGACAACAAAAATAAAAGAAGAATCCACTGATGTGGACCCTATGCTAGAAGCAATAGTTGAGAGAATTCTTAATAAGTATCCTATTTATACTTGTTACCTTGCCATTCTAGCTCATGCATGATCGAGAGAATTCTAAGTATAGAACATACAAAATATTTCTGATATTTACATGGATGGTTCTAGTAACTTGGGATAATATCTTTGAAGTTTTTGTAGGATTTCTCTAGAAATTCCTTGATATTTTAAGCGCTGAAAATCTAGATTTTTCTTAGAAAAAACTGCCTTGGAGAAGGTCTTGAAGCTAGTAGAATTCTCCGGAGGGCATTCCTGAGTGTTGCGATCAGAATTTAGGCGAGAGTGGCATGAAGGGGTGAGCATATATTGAACCAACCAACCTAAGCAAATTGAACAATCAACCAGTGGTTCGGTTAACCCATAACCAATTAATTGAAAATTGTGGTTTGGTATTCGTTTTGGGGTGTTGCATAACCCAATTCAACGAAACGATTATAAATATAGCTATTCAGAATATGATATGTTTACGAAGGACATATTAACACTTACCACCACCTGTCTTGGGTAATTTATTATAAAGCTATGTTTTTGTCATGTCAACCCACTATTTCACTTTCAAGAACAAACTTATCATATTCGACATTTGCAGTTCTTGGCGTAAGCTTAATAACAATGGGCTGACATGCCAAATACATTTCACTTTCCCGCATCGTTGCATTTGTTTAGAAACGATCATCATAATATTATGCTTGAAAATGAAAACTTAAATGAGAAACAAATGCAAAGTACAATGTCAAAGTTGAAATGTTTCTAAACAACCACAAACTCCTCGCTCCAAGAAGGTATTCTTAATTCTTTCATTGATTATTGCTGCTAAAGTTGACCATGGGTGTTACAAACTACAATGATGCGGGAATTGTTAAGCAATCAAATGGCCAGTTCTGGTTCCAAACACAAACCAACAATCCAATATATTTAATAGTAAATATTTTAAAATCCCAAAAGACAAAGCCTTACAACCAAAACAAAGATAAAAAATAATAAAACAAGAATAGTGAACTTTTGAAATCAAACGCGTGGATTTAGAAGTCCAATTAGAAGAGGAAGCTTATGAAACATAGCTAATTTACGATATTAATGCAAATGGGTATTTGGTCATTAACAATAGTTCAGATGTTGGTCAAATGTGCCAAAATACAATGAACTAATATCAAACGGGTCAATATATATCAATCTAAATTTAAACATGGCAAAATATAGTGAATTAATGTTAATGGGTTAAAATGTAGATACCCGGATTGAAACATATTGACAAGTCTTTGTGTTATACTGAGTTCAAAGTTGACTTCAGAATTGATGACACCAAATTACTGATCATGCGTTGGTTGGGGTGTTGAGCTATTATCATAATTGTTGTAGTTGATGCAATGGTATGTGTTCTTTTATTTTGTCAAGCAACCTTTTGGTCTGTGAAAGTAACAACCATTTCATGAAAATTCACATGATGAAACATCATGAATTTTTTTTATTAGAAAACCATATCATATTTACAAAAGGTATACCTACAAAAGTAAAGAACAATTACAAGAAAATCGGCTAATAGAACCTCACAAAACAGTATCATCAAAAGTTCAACTTTAATTGGACGTTGATGTGCTGCAAGTTGACTACAGTCAGGCCTGCATTTGGTGTATGATTATTGTTTGGGCCTCCGATTAGGGATGCGATGTTTAGAAGATATCTATGTCGATATAGAAGCTAATAATTTAACATCTCTACTTTCAAAAAATATAATTGGGGGTTTGATGCTCAAAGAATATTTGTATGTATTGCACTAAAGTTACTTAGTTACAAATTTCTTTCCGTCTTTCTAAACAATAATAAATAACCAAAAAAGACGGGAATAAAAGAAGTAGATGCAAGTTAAAATCATTCAATGATAAAATCTAGTTGATTAAGCAGGAGTAGGGACTCGGTGTAGGAGTCCATCTTGAATATCAAACCATAAATCCCAAGACCATTCATGTGATTTGCGCCGGGTTCATAAACTTCAAGTTCACTGGTAGTTCCATCAATCAGTTGGCCATTCTTCATAAATCCAACTAACAAGTTGGTCTAAACGTCCTTAAGAGTGAAGAGTTTTGTAAAGGAGTCGTTTTTCAACATCATCCATACATCATATACAGGTTCCCCTGCATCATCTTTATAGTACTTAAGCACAACAAGAGACTCCTTGAGCTTAGATATGTCCCAGATATGTCTGAAGCCTGCTAAACTATCTGGAAGATCTACTTGTCCAAGTTCTTCACTTGTCAAATGAAATGAAAAATCCAATTATTGTCCGTTATTATATCATGGACAACCCAATGAATAACCCCATCTATATCCACCACATTATCCGAAAAGCCCATTAATCCATTAGACAAACACAGATTCGTCGATATGGTTCTCCAAGCCCAGGATGTTAATGGAAAAACCGCCGCCTTGTAACGGCCGCTGGTGTGTTGAAGTTTTAGTTGTGCAGTTTTTGTGTCCGCTGCTGTGCGAATATATTAGATTACATTTTATGTTGGTTATGTAATAGTTAGTGAACGGTCAAACGATTGTGTTTAGACTCGTACGTTTGAAGTGTCACACCCCGACCCGCAGCGGAATAAGAGTCGGGGCATAATTGGGTTATCACCAAAGCTCATGATATTTACTAATATGTTTCATATTTATTAAAGTCAAAATTACATCCTCAATATTCCAAACATGTTCATACAAATACAAAGAAAGATAATCACTTAACAATCCAAAGTCTAAACCAGTTTATTCTTCTAAGCCATCCTATGTGTTTCTTGCTGCAGCTGGATCACCTGTATCATGTGTAAAAAAGGGGGTTTTTGGGTCAACATAAGTTGGCGAGTGAACCTTGTTAGAAAAACATTTATTATTGATTTCTTGTTATCTTTATCATGAAAAATTGTGCAACAATCATAAGTAAACAAACGTATTTAAATCATACAATAACAATAACAACAACAAACCATAACATACAATAACAAACCAACTTGCATGAATATATAACATGAATGAAACTGTATATGTTGGCAACGTCACGTTCACGCTCATAATGTAATGGGGAACGGACGGCCTATGATAAATGTCTGTGCGATCAAGGCTCAATCAAACGGAGCCGATCGTATGTTGGCAACGCCTGGTTCACGCTCATAATGTAATGGGGAACAGCTCAACGCTCATAATGTAATGGGGAGCGGCGGCCTATGATAATGTATGTACTGAAAATGATAATTTAATCTAAACAATAACCACACAACAGTTGATACATGTTGAATACACATTTATTCATGGACATGATGGATGCACAATGATTTAAATACAATAAATGGTAAGACACATGATACACCCCAAAAACGTGATTAAAACGGGGAATTTGTAGAGATTCACTCACATTGGGTGCGTTCGGTTGAAGATGATGAAATGCGCACGAGTTTAGAGGATTGATCGACGAGAATTAATTAACCTAAATAATAACGGAAAATATGGTAAATGAGTGGATTTTATTAATAATTTTAACAGGATTTTTAGATATATTTTTGTGAGTTTAAGGCTATTTTCTATCTTTAAAAACGTTATTTTTAAGTATTTTTAATTGATTTTTAAATTAAATAAATAATTAAAAATATAAAAAAAATGTTGACTTTTGCGTTGACCGTTGACCGGGACTGTTGACTGTTTGACCGGTTCGCTAAAGTGTAAGTGTGCGCCGGGTAAGGCTTGAACCCGAGACCTCCCGTACGCGGGTGCACGCAGCTCTACCAACTGAGCTACGTGTCTAACCCGGAATAATTCTGTTTTTAATTATATTTATATACTGTTTTAGTTTATTCAAAATTCTTTTATTTTCAAAAAGGGTTTTAATCATCGAACCGGAGTGTGCAACAGGTCTCGAACCCGGGACCTGTGGGTTAGTGTTGCACACAGTCCACCGCTGGACTGTGTGTCTAACCTGGTCCTACTCTTTCGAGTATCTTGAAAGGTCCCACGTAGCGTGGTGCTAGCTTGCCTTTCTGGCCAAAACGAACTATTCCCTTCCACGGTGATACTTTTAGAAGTACATGATCACCAATGTTAAACTCCAAAGGCTTCCGTCGTTTATCTGCATAACTCTTTTGACGACTTTGAGCCGCTAGAAGATTGTTTCGAATTTGATGGATCTTGTCTGTGGTTTCTTGAATCAATTCCGGACCGGTGATTTGAGCTTCCCCAATTTCGTGCCAACATACTGGAGATCGGCACTTACGACCATATAAAGCTTCAAAAGGTGCCATGCCGATACTAGAATGATAGCTGTTGTTGTATGAAAATTCAACTAATGGTAGATGAGCGTCCCAATTTCCCTTGAAGTCTATGACACATGCTCGAAGCATATCTTCAAGAGTTTGAATGGTGCGTTCAGATTGTCCATCAGTTTGAGGATGATAAGCGGTACTGAGATCTAATCGTGTACCCAAAGCGGCTTGTACGGCTTGCCATGTTCGTGAAGTGAAACGACCATCACGATCTGAAATAATGCTTAACGGTACACCATGTCGGCTTACGATTTCGCTGATGTAGATACGAGCTAGCTTCTCGTTCTTGAAATCTTCGCGGATTGGAATAAAGTGAGCTGATTTTGTAAGACGATCAATGATTACCCATATAGTGTCATACCCACCAGAAGTGCGAGGTAACCCGGTAATGAAGTCCATGGTTATGTTTTCCCACTTCCATACAGGTATTTCAGGTTGGACCAGAAGTCCTGAGGGTCTTTGGTGTTCAGCTTTCACCTTAGAACATGTAAGGCACTTGGAAACAAAAACGGCAATATCCTTTTTCATTCCAGGCCACCAGTAGTTGTATCGAAGGTCTTGATACATCTTGTCGGCTCCTGGGTGTATAGAGTATCGTGTTTTGTGTGCCTCATTCATAAGGAATTCACGAAGGTTGTTGTGGTCAGGAATCCATATGCGATCTAGATAGTACAGAATACCGTCAGATTTAGTTTCAATTTTAAGTTCAGCTCCACAGGACAGCTCCTTTCGTACATCGTCTTCCGTTACTGAAACATGTTGGGCTTCTCGAATTTGATCTTTGATGTCGGTTATGATTTGCGAACATAGAAGACGAATGGAGTTCGCATAACCCTTTCGACTGAGTGCATCAGCCACCACATTTGCCTTGCCAGGGTGATACCGAATTTCACAGTCGTAGTCATTTAGAAGTTCGACCCATCTTCGTTGCCTCATGTTTAACTCCTTTTGGTTGAAGATATGTTGAAGACTCTTGTGGTCAGTGTATATTTCACACTTAGTACCATAGAGATAATGTCTCCATATCTTAAGAGCGAACACAACAGCTCCAAGTTCTAGGTCGTGGGTGGTGTAGTTCTTCTCATGAGTCTTGAGTTGTCTAGAAGCATAAGCTATCACCTTTCCTCTTTGCATTAGAACACAGCCTAATCCTTGCCCTGACGCGTCGCAATAAACCACGAAGTCATCACAACCTTCAGGAAGAGTGAGGATAGGTGCATCACAGAGTTTTTGTTTAAGAGTTTGGAAGGCTTCTTCTTGTTTGGGTCCCCATATGAAGGGTTTTCCTTTATGAGTTAAAGCCGTGAGTGGTACAGCAATGCGAGAAAAATTTGAAATGAAACGGCGATAATAACCAGCCAAACCAAGGAATGATCTTACTTCGGTTGATGTACGTGGCGCTTGCCATTCTTGTACTGCTTTGATCTTTGAGGGGTCGACATGTATTCCCTTGTCATTGACGACATGTCTAAGAAATTGTACCTCTTTTAACCAGAATTCGCATTTAGAGAATTTGGCGTAGAGCTTCTCATTCTCTAAGAGTGTAAGGATGAGTCGAAGGCGCCGTTCATGATCAGACTTAGACTTTGAGTAAATGAGGGTGTCGTCGATGAAGACTATAACAAAGCGATCGAGATAGGGTTTGCAGACTCTGTTCATTAAATCCATGAAGACAGCTGGAGCGTTGGTTAAACCAAATGGCATGACCATGAATTCATAATGACCATAACGAGTTCGGAAGGCGGTCTTTGGGACGTCTTCTTCATGTACTCTGAGTTGATGATGACCAAAACGAAGGTCGATTTTTGAAAAACAGCTGGCGCCTTGAAGTTGGTCAAGAAGAACATCAATGCAAGGTAATGGATAGCGATTCTTGATCGTTAACTTGTTGAGTTCTCTGTAGTCGATGCACATGCGAAACGTTCCATCTTTCTTCTTCACAAAAAGAACAGGTGCACCCCAAGGCGAGGAGCTAGGACGTATGAATCCTTTGTCAGTCAACTCTTGCAATTGACTGGCTAGCTCTTGCATTTCGGACGGGGCTAACCTATAAGGAGACTTTGCAACTGGTGTAGCACCAGGTATAAGATCGATGCGAAATTCGACTTCTCTCACGGGAGGAAGTCCTGAGATGTCGTCAGGAAAAACTTGCGGGAAATCTTTTACTACTGGGATGTCTTCAAGTTTCTTCTCCATGGTTCCCTTTTTGACGACATGAGTTAAAAATGCGACATAATTCTTGCGGAGATATTTTCGAGCTTGAAGACAGGACATTAATCTGAGCCCTTTCGATGAGGTTTCTCCAAAGATTCGTAGAGTCTGACCGTTTGTAAGAGGAATGCGTATAAACTTTTCGCGACATACAACCTCAGCCTGATGTTGGCTGAGCCAGTCCATACCAATTATAATGTCAAAGCTTCCCAACTTCATAGGAATGAGGTCAACTGGAAAATCGTGGTCGTTTAAGGTGAGAGTACAATTACGTATAATAGAGTTTAATGAGACCGGTTTTCCGTCAGCAACTTCTACTGTTATGGATTCCATGAGCTTATCACGAATTTGGTTTAGGATGGGTTCAAACTCTAAGGACACAAAACTTTTATCCGCGCCAGTATCAAACAACATGGATGCATAACTACCATTGATAAGAAACGTACCGTTAACCACATTCCTGTCACCTCTAGCCTGATTAGCGTTGATGTTGAAAGCTCTTCCTCTTGCAGGTGGAGGAGCTTGGTTAGCTTGATTCACCGGATTTGCTTGGGCTTGAGCATGTATAATGTTCACCAAACGTGGACAAGTGTTTCTAAAGTGGCTTGGGTCTCCACAATTGTAGCAAGCCCGCATAGGTTGCACCATGGGATAGTTGGGTTGGTAGTATGATTGGGCTAAATGTTGGGTAGGTGGTAGTAGTAGGGGTTGTTGGGCTTGACCCATTATTTGATGGTGGGTTTGGGTTGAGGGCTGGTGGCGGTTCGTTCGCTGAGGTATGCGACAGGTTTGAACAGTGTGACCTGCGCGACCACAGCCGGTGCAATGTTGGCAGGGATGATCAGAAAAGTTATGGTATTGGCAACGATTGCATTTTGGTAATGGGCCAGAGTATGGCCTTTTATATGGTGCAGGTGAGGGGCAACTTGGGTAATGGGTGCAGCAGGGATAGGGAAATTTGTTTGTGTGACAGGAAGTTTCTGGTGTTACGTTTCCTCTTGTTAGCAAACTTAGAGGAGGAGGTGGAATGGTTTGAAGTTTGGCCCTCAACGGGGGCTTTCTTTTTCTCCTCTTTAAATTTACCGTTGCGAATTCGATTCTCGGTCAGTTCAGTAGCTAGTTCCATAGCAGCTTCAAGTGTTGCTGGCGAAGTGCTGATAACTGAGTCTTGAATTTTCGAGGGAAGACCTCGAATATAATGCTCGACTAAGCGGTAAACTGGGGTGAACAAGTTAGGGACCATTTGGTTCAACTCTAAGAACCTCTTGTTGTAGGAAGTATGATCTCCCTCCTTTTGCTTCAATGAATGAAATTCATCCTCTAACTTTTTAATCTCACTTCTAGGACAGAATCGTCTCGTCATGATTTCCCTTAACTCCTCCCACGTTAAGGCCATTGCATCTTTGATTCCCCACTTACCCTTTTCAGTATTCCACCAGGTAAGAGCTACCCCAAATAGTCTCCCGGTTGCGTATCGTACCTTGCGATCCTCGGGACAATCGCAGTTGAGGAAGGTGTTTTCCATTTCCTCAAACCAGTGGAGGAGAGCAGTGACACCTTCGGTTCCTTCAAATTTCGGAGGATCGCAAGACTTGAAATGTTTATATGAGCACTTTTTGGTAGAAGGGTTGCCGATGTTCTGGTCTTCTTGCTGGGGAGGATTGGTGGGATTTGTGGCGAGAGCTTGTTGTACTTGAACTACAATGTCAGGAAGCACCGCGGCCATTTGTTTTGCGATTTGAGTGGCCAAGCATTCGTGTGACCTTCCTGATCTTCTACCCCCTCATTGTTGTCTAGCCGACATCTACAGGAACATACATAAGAAGATTGTGAGTTTATGGAGTCTTTTTAGGTGTCATGTGTCCTAAAGAAATGAAAATAACATAAATATCAATAATGCAACTACATCCATAGGATGTCTTGGGTTTGCTCATGTTGGGCCTCAAATGTCCCCCATACCTTCACCTGTATAGTCATGTGGGCCCCCATGACTATTGGCTTGGTAGGATTCACATTAGTATTGGCGGTTTAACACTCGCATCACCCGAATGAAAACCATGAAATATGTTTACGAGATGACTGGTCAGAATGTGTCCAGGTGTAGACACAATGACAACTCAAAGTGGGGTTAGCTCACACGACGTTTGGTATAGCATGCTTTGGCCTAATAAGTACTTTGTACTCTCATCGTTAGTCCCCAGATAGGCAAACTGGTCCTTTATTTTGGATTATACGAATGCCAGCCTAGACAGGAAGTTCCGACTACCGGTACTTGTACCCTTACAGTTATTACATGCCCGTCATGAGAACTCACTTTGATGTGATTTGAAAATACAAAAATCATTGCAAAAACAATCATGAAAATGATGTGGTGTGTGCTCGCATGGATATGATATGTTATTAGAATATGATTCATGATAGGCATTATATAATAATATGTACTTATGAACATGCTTGCATAACATTGAATGTAACATTAAACATAAAACATATAAACATCATGAATTTTGCATGTAACACACAAAAATTTTAAAAATTTCTAATCAACTATAGTATAGGCTCTAAGGGTCTAATAACCTATCATATATCCCTATAGTCATGGCTCTGATACCAATCTGTCACACCCCGACCCGCAGCGGAATAAGAGTCGGGGCATAATTGGGTTATCACCAAAGCTCATGATATTTACTAATATGTTTCATATTTATTAAAGTTAAAATTACATCCTCAATATTCCAAACATGTTCATACAAATACAAAGAAAGATAATCACTAAACAATCCAAAGTCTAAACCAGTTTATTCTTCTAAGCCATCCTATGTGTTTCTTGCTGCAGCTGGATCACCTGTATCATGTGTAAAAATGGGGGTTTTTGGGTCAACATAAGTTGGCGAGTGAACCTTGTTAGAAAAACATTTATTTTTGATTTCTTGTTATCTTTATCATGAAAAAATGTGCAACAATCATAAGTAAACCAAAGTATTTAAATCATACAATAACAATAACAACAACAAACCATAACATACAATAACAAACCAACTTGCATGAATATATAACATGAATGAAACTGTATATGTTGGCAACGTCACGTTCACGCTCATAATGTAATGGGGAACGGACGGCCTATGATAAATGTCTGTGCGATCAAGGCTCAATCAAACAGAGCCGATCGTATGTTGGCAACGCCTGGTTCACGCTCATAATGTAATGGGGAACAGCTCAACGCTCATAATGTAATGGGGAGCGGCGGCCTATGATAATGTATGTACTGAAAATGATAATTTAATCTAAACAATAACCACACAACAGTTGATACATGTTGAATACACATTTGTTCATGGACATGATGGATGCACAATGATTTAAATACAATAAATGGTAAGACACATGATACACCCCAAAAACGTGATTAAAACGGGGAATTTGTAGAGATTCACTCACATTGGGTGCGTTCGGTTGAAGATGATGAAATGCGCACGAGTTTAGAGGATTGATCGACGAGAATTAATTAAACTAAATAATAACGGAAAATATGGTAAATGAGTGGATTTTATTAATAATTTTAACAGGATTTTTAGATATATTTTTGTGAGTTTAAGGCTATTTTCTATCTTTAAAAACGTTATTTTTAAGTATTTTTAATTGATTTTTAAATTAAATAAATAATTAAAAATATAAAAAAAATGTTGACTTTTGCGTTGACCGTTGACCGGGACTGTTGACTGTTTGACCGGTTCGCTAAAGTGTAAGTGTGCGCCGGGTAAGGCTCGAACCCGAGACCTCCCGTACGCGGGTGCACGCAGCTCTACCAACTGAGCTACGTGTCTAACCCGGAATAATTCTGTTTTTAATTATATTTATATACTGTTTTAGTTTATTCAAAATTCTTTTATTTTCAAAAAGGGTTTTAATCATCGAACCGGAGTGTGCAACAGGTCTCGAACCCGGGACCTGTGGGTTAGTGTTGCACACAGTCCACCGCTGGACTGTGTGTCTAACCTGGACTGTGTGTCTAACCTGGTCCTACTCTTTCGAGTATCTTGAAAGGTCCTACGTAGCGTGGTGCTAGCTTGCCTTTCTGGCCAAAACGAACTATTCCCTTCCACGGTGATACTTTAGAAGTACATGATCACCAATGTTAAACTCCAAAGGCTTCCGTCGTTTATCTGCATAACTCTTTTGACGACTTTGAGCCGCTAGAAGATTGTTTCGAATTTGATGGATCTTGTCTGTGGTTTCTTGAATCAATTCCGGACCGGTGATTTGAGCTTCCCCAATTTCGTGCCAACATACTGGAGATCGGCACTTACGACCATATAAAGCTTCAAAAGGTGCCATGCCGATACTAGAATGATAGCTGTTGTTGTACGAAAATTCAACTAATGGTAGATGAGCGTCCCAATTTCCCTTGAAGTCTATGACACATGCTCGAAGCATATCTTCAAGAGTTTGAATGGTGCGTTCAGATTGTCCATCAGTTTGAGGATGATAAGCGGTACTGAGATCTAATCGTGTACCCAAAGCGGCTTGTACGGCTTGCCATGTTCGTGAAGTGAAACGACCATCACGATCTGAAATAATGCTTAACGGTACACCATGTCGGCTTACGATTTCGCTGATGTAGATACGAGCTAGCCTCTCGTTCTTGAAATCTTCGCGGATTGGAATAAAGTGAGCTGATTTTGTAAGACGATCAATGATCACCCATATAGTGTCATACCCACCAGAAGTGCGAGGTAACCCGGTAATGAAGTCCATGGTTATGTTTTCCCACTTCCATACAGGTATTTCAGGTTGGACCAGAAGTCCTGAGGGTCTTTGGTGTTCAGCTTTCACCTTAGAACATGTAAGGCACTTGGAAACAAAAACGGCAATATCCTTTTTCATTCCAGGCCACCAGTAGTTGTTTCGAAGGTCTTGATACATCTTGTCGGCTCCTGGGTGTATAGAGTATCGTGTTTTGTGTGCCTCATTCATAAGGAATTCACGAAGGTTGTTGTGGTCAGGAATCCATATGCGATCTAGATAGTACAGAATACCGTCAGATTTAGTTTCAATTTTAAGTTCAGCTCCACAGGACAGCTCCTTTCGTACATCGTCTTCCGTTACTGAAACATGTTGGGCTTCTCGAATTTGATCTTTGATGTCGGTTATGATTTGCGAACATAGAAGACGAATGGAGTTCGCATAACCCTTTCGACTGAGTGCATCAGCCACCACATTTGCCTTGCCAGGGTGATACCGAATTTCACAGTCGTAGTCATTTAGAAGTTCGACCCATCTTCGTTGCCTCATGTTTAACTCCTTTTGGTTGAAGATATGTTGAAGACTCTTGTGGTCAGTGTATATTTCACACTTAGTACCATAGAGATAATGTCTCCATATCTTAAGAGCGAACACAACAGCTCCAAGTTCTAGGTCGTGGGTGGTGTAGTTCTTCTCATGAGTCTTGAGTTGTCTAGAAGCATAAGCTATCACCTTTCCTCTTTGCATTAGAACACAGCCTAATCCTTGCCCTGACGCGTCGCAATAAACCACGAAGTCATCACAACCTTCAGGAAGAGTGAGGATAGGTGCATCACAGAGTTTTTGTTTAAGAGTTTGGAAGGCTTCTTCTTGTTTGGGTCCCCATATGAAGGGTTTTCCTTTATGAGTTAAAGCCGTGAGTGGTACAGCAATGCGAGAAAAATTTGAAATGAAACGGCGATAATAACCAGCCAAACCAAGGAATGATCTTACTTCGGTTGATGTACGTGGCGCTTGCCATTCTTGTACTGCTTTGATCTTTGAGGGGTCGACATGTATTCCCTTGTCATTGACGACATGTCTAAGAAATTGTACCTCTTTTAACCAGAATTCGCATTTAGAGAATTTGGCGTAGAGCTTCTCATTCTCTAAGAGTGTAAGGATGAGTCGAAGGCGCCGTTCATGATCAGACTTAGACTTTGAGTAAATGAGGGTGTCGTCGATGAAGACTATAACAAAGCGATCGAGATAGGGTTTGCAGACTCTGTTCATTAAATCCATGAAGACAGCTGGAGCGTTGGTTAAACCAAATGGCATGACCATGAATTCATAATGACCATAACGAGTTCGGAAGGCGGTCTTTGGGACGTCTTCTTCATGTACTCTGAGTTGATGATGACCAAAACGAAGGTCGATTTTTGAAAAACAGCTGGCGCCTTGAAGTTGGTCAAGAAGAACATCAATGCAAGGTAATGGATAGCGATTCTTGATCGTTAACTTGTTGAGTTCTCTGTAGTCGATGCACATGCGAAACGTTCCATCTTTCTTCTTCACAAAAAGAACAGGTGCACCCCAAGGCGAGGAGCTAGGACGTATGAATCCTTTGTCAGTCAACTCTTGCAATTGACTGGCTAGCTCTTGCATTTCGGACGGGGCTAACCTATAAGGAGACTTTGCAACTGGTGTAGCACCAGGTATAAGATCGATGCGAAATTCGACTTCTCTCACGGGAGGAAGTCCTGAGATGTCGTCAGGAAAAACTTGCGGGAAATCTTTTACTACTGGGATGTCTTCAAGTTTCTTCTCCATGGTTCCCTTTTTGACGACATGAGTTAAAAATGCGACATAATTCTTGCGGAGATATTTTCGAGCTTGAAGACAGGACATTAATCTGAGCCCTTTCGATGAGGTTTCTCCAAAGATTCGTAGAGTCTGACCGTTTGTAAGAGGAATGCGTATAAACTTTTCGCGACATACAACCTCAGCCTGATGTTGGCTGAGCCAGTCCATACCAATTATAATGTCAAAGCTTCCCAACTTCATAGGAATGAGGTCAACTGGAAAATCGTGGTCGTTTAAGGTGAGAGTACAATTGCGTATAATAGAGTTTAATGAGACCGGTTTTCCGTCAGCAACTTCTACTGTTATGGATTCCATGAGCTTATCACGAATTTGGTTTAGGATGGGTTCAAACTCTAAGGACACAAAACTTTTATCCGCGCCAGTATCAAACAACATGGATGCATAACTACCATTGATAAGAAACGTACCGTTAACCACATTCCTGTCACCTCTAGCCTGATTAGCGTTGATGTTGAAAGCTCTTCCTCTTGCAGGTGGAGGAGCTTGGTTAGCTTGATTCACCGGATTTGCTTGGGCTTGAGCATGTATAATGTTCACCAAACGTGGACAAGTGTTTCTAAAGTGGCTTGGGTCTCCACAATTGTAGCAAGCCCGCATAGGTTGCACCATGGGATAGTTGGGTTGGTAGTATGATTGGGCTAAATGTTGGGTAGGTGGTAGTAGTAGGGGTTGTTGGGCTTGACCCATTATTTGATGGTGGGTTTGGGTTGAGGGCTGGTGGCGGTTCGTTCGCTGAGGTATGCGACAGGTTTGAACAGTGTGACCTGCGCGACCACAGCCGGTGCAATGTTGGCAGGGATGATCAGAAAAGTTATGGTATTGGCAACGATTGCATTTTGGTAATGGGCCAGAGTATGGCCTTTTATATGGTGCAGGTGAGGGGGCAACTTGGGTAATGGGTGCAGCAGGGATAGGGAAATTTGTTTGTGTGACAGGAAGTTTCTGGTGTTACGTTTCCTCTTGTTAGCAAACTTAGAGGAGGAGGTGGAATGGTTTGAAGTTTGGCCCTCAACGGGGGCTTTCTTTTTCTCCTCTTTAAATTTACCGTTGCGAATTCGATTCTCGGTCAGTTCAGTAGCTAGTTCCATAGCAGCTTCAAGTGTTGCTGGCGAAGTGCTGATAACTGAGTAAACGTGAGAATAGAAGTTCTGGGAATGTAATTGAGTCGCGAGATGAAGCTTTTGTTGAAGTAATTTCAGAAGTGAATGTTTTCAGTTATAAAAACCGAACATCACATGAATTCAAGTCCATTCATGACTGAATTGATTAAAAATGTCGGTGTATCGGTTATTATCAGAAAACCGCGATCACTCAAACGTTTTGGACGTTTGGAAGCCGGTTACGGTTACAGTTGGCGTAAACCGGTTGATTCCTGAGTGAAGTTATCTTTTAATTGTTTCCTAGAACTCACAGAAGACATCAAGTGGCGGAGTGGTTATATGTGTGCGTGTTAAGTCTTTAGACTCACCCGGCTGACCCGGGTTCGAATCCCGGCAGCCGGTTTTCTTTTTTATTTATTTTCTTTTCACTTTTTATTAATTATAGTTTTTAAATTCTAATTTGTTAATTAATTATGCATCGTTTAAAATTAAAATAAACATAAATACGCAACGAAAAATTTATAACTTGATATTCGATTACAAACGAAGCGTGTTTGGAAAGCCCGTTTTTGACAAATGTTACATAAAGTGTTTAAATGAAAGGGTTTTTCGTTTGACTTTGTGTGTTTGCAAATGTTCCAAGTGGAGGTGGACCTTCACGCTAAGGTGGACCTTCACGTGAAGGTGGTGAACCTATATATACCTCCTCTACCCGGAATAGAGAGGCTGCTTCCCGTGAGACTCCCGACTCGATAGTAGCTTTGCATCAAGCCTTGGACATAAGGCACATAACACTCAACAATCGAGATGAAAGTGGATTAGTGCATGTACCCTTTTGTCTTTCGGCTATCAACGCCACATGATGCATGATTAAACGTTCGCTGCTTTTAACGATATTTTCACGAAATAAGTAAAATAATGTTAAAATTAATACAATTTCACTTTTGCCCTCCGAGGGCCCACACATATATACATTATATGTGCACACCACAAGCGGAGCGACTCTTGATAAGCACACTAGTTAATGATAAAAAAAAAAAACTAAAGCCTTGTATCAAGATGTTTGTTAAAAGCGTTACTCCACTGATAGTTAAGTTTCAGTCCTGTAATGGGCATCGTTGCATACTTAGACACTAGTAACTTACTTAACTTCTAAACAAAAAAATTATTGACATTGGTAACTTACTTAAACGTCTTATTTTTCAAAATTAATAACTAAACCTTTATGTCGTTAGAAAAGAAAGCTAAACCTTTGTCATCTAAATAAGTGTTTTAAATAAATCAAAATTAATAACTAAACCTTTATTGCCGTTATTGTTTGTATGTTGATTTAAGCCTCATTCCCGATTTATAACAAATACATTAATAATTCAAAAAAAATGATAAGTGTTTTATAAATTTATTATACGTTTTGCTCAAGTTGTATGTTCATATAATGAGTTTAGCTTCTAGGTTTCAATTATCACACTTTTGGCCTCCACTATTCACTTAAACGTAACTAATATGGTCTTTGAATCTTTAAGATGGTTGTCCGCTGTATAAAAATGATCAAAATACACTTTCAATCAAAATTTAAAAATTAAAATGATGAGACCCACAACAAACCTACCGCATCCCTGCCCATTTCCTATACTTCACCTTGTTCAGATTTTTTTCTTCGTGTCGTTGGCGACCTTTACCACCACACATCTCTGCCCACTTCTTTAACCTTCTAAAGTTCCAATATAGAGATCTCGATCCACCGACTTCACACCTAAACGCTATAAATGTGACTCAACATGTGAATTTGGTTGGTCGTCGGGGCTTATGCTTTTTGTCGTATACTACCATGCTGCCATCTAAAAATGGTGCTGTTGTGCTTGAGGACGACAAGACAATGGTGGTGGAGGTTGTTGGGTATACTTGTGATGTACTTGACTAGGAAAACTGAGGAATATTTCATTTAATAAAGTATGGGACCAGGGACCTATATTTCTTTTTAACGAAATGTTACTTTATCTCTATTATTACTTGTCTAGGATGAAATCCAAAACCTTTCATCTAACAGCCTTAGAGTTATTTTAATACTTCTCTTATCCTATTCAAACAAAGCCACAAAGGCACGGGCAACTTGTACCGTCGCTCGAGGCCCAAATTTTTCAAGGGTCCGAAAGATTTTTATATTTATATTGAATTATATATTTAGTATATATTAGTGTTGGTGGTGGAATGGAAAAAAGTATTTTAAAATGATGTAGAGGTGTCAAGGTCAAGTGTTGGCTCCACCACCAAGAACCACAATTTTGGACCCAATTCTTTTTGTCACCTGAGCCTAAGTTTTTTTAGAGTTCTCATGGCACAAAAGGATTTGGTAATGGTAGTCTAAAAAGAATTTAGCGTTCATCCAATTTAAAGACCATCTAGGTTACCACAAGTACAAGAGTGTAATGAATGAAAGTTAAGACTATGGTTTGTGATTCTCCTTTCCCCATGTCCATCTAGACGCCACATCACCCTCATCTTCACATCATCACTACTCCCCCATATGTGGGTTGTGGTTCCCCTTCATTCCCCTTTCCCCTTCTCTTTTTTTAATTTTTTTAATACATAAATTAAAATAAAGTTTTCATTAACTAAAAATTAAAATTAAACCTAAAAAAACATAATTTAAATAAACTAAACTTAATAATTAACTAAAGCCCGCTTTCACTTCCTCCGAGCCATTTCTTCGAGATCTTATCTTTCATTCTCGATATCACCGCACGGTCTCTTTCGGATAAGGTTTCCGTGTCGGTTGTCATTATGCGGAACTCTTCGTTTTCTTGATTTTGAAGATCAAATTCGAGTCGCCTCTTCTCTAACTCTAGTCTCTCCCTTGAAAGCCCCACGCCTATTTCTTTATCTTTTTCTTTTTGTTTGTAGCGTTCCTCTTGCACCCCCATAATATGATCAAATTTTTGTAGAATTGTATCAAGTTTAGATACATCACTGAGCTTGTTGTGTTCGAACCCGAAGCCTTCGCACGTTCCTTTTTTGCACGATCCCTTCCCGATGGCCTTGTCGATTCAGGAGTAGGAGCTTCATCTTCGAACTCGGGTTCATCGTTTAATCGATAGCACAATGTGCATCGGAACCACCCGCACTATAACTACCCGATGCACTTGTTTTAGACCTTTTCGCTTCCGCCACCTCATTAGGCACCACCTTCCACTTCTCACAATGTCTCAAGATTTCATACGGCTTTTGGTAATGCCACGCCCCATTTTTTCCCTTGACGTATTTTTTAATACTCGCCGCCAAACAATATGCATCACTTTCCCCACTCGGACGATTGTTCCATTCGTTTTGATATATGCCCGCAAAGATACCAATTTTTGCGTTCATCTCCTTCCACTTTGAACTAACGGAATGCACCAATCGATAAGGTTCGCGTTGCATCAACTTAAATAATTCTTTACAAACTTGGTTGTAAAAGCCATCACATTTTCGATTATTCGCTACACGTTAAATTTTAAAATTATAATCAACGTTTATGAATGAAGCATAAATTAAAAACTTTTATATTTTTTGAAGAAAATCAAAATAAAGTATACCTAATATCGGGTCGGTCGAAGCTTTAACCCACGCTCGTGCAAGTGCTCCAACTCATCCGGTGTCCAAGGAATGCTCTCCGATTTCCCACTTGCCTTTTCTTGTTTTTGTTGAGTTTCTTGAGCTCGTTTTTTCCCTTTCTTGGCCGTTGTCATTTGTGGTTGCGTTTCGGGAATAACATCGTCATTAACGGCTAAAGAAACAAAGTCGACGGTTGAGGCGGTGGCATTTGCATTTGTTGATGTTGATATTGAAGTTGCCAAGCATTAGGATTTTGACTAAAACCACCAAACGAGAATGGATCCATCGGTGTCGTGGGGTACACAACTGGAGGTTGAGTGGAAGGAGTAGCGGTAGTGTTTGAAAAGAAAGGACGCGGGTTTGATCGGTTCGGATCCATGTGGTTTTTTTGGGTTGAAAATTTAGAAGTTTTTTTGGTTTTGGTTCAAAAATTGGTTCACCAACCTTTAAAGTTTTTTTTTTTTTGAAATCAAACCGTTGCTCAACGGTCAAATGGGGCCAGCTTTGCACGTCAGGATGATCGGGGAGAACCCACCGAAAGCACCGAATTTCAATTGGGTGGGGTGGGGGGGGGGTCTCTATTTGTAAAATACAAACAATTAAAGCACAATAAAATAAAAATCATATATAAATGGGTATAAATGGAATTTTAAGTAACGCGGGATACTAGCAAAAATAAGCTGTGGTGCGAATTGATTTATATTTTTATAATATTCATTCATTCATGTTTATGATTCATGATTCACACAAAATTGGCTTCTTCCTTGCATCATTCTCTCCCCTTTAGGAAACATATTGCAGGGTCAGGGGAGTGAGATACAGATAGATATATCTATATACATCACAATCTTATATGCATGATATTTTCTATATCGATACATAAATCTTTTTAAAAGTTTAAAACTTTTTCTAAACCCTCTTTTGAAAATCGGTGGTGAATCGTTTTTCACATACCCATTTTCGCAAATATCCAAAAAGTTTAAATCTTTATGTTGTTTTGATTGTGTAAGAGAGAGAAAAAGGGGGTTTAGGGTTCTTTTTTGTGCGTAATTTTGGGTTTTAGGGCAGAATTTATGAAGTAATCTCTCACTTTCTCCACTAAATTTCGGTTGTTTGATATTTTCTCCATTTTTATTTTACAAAAAAAGATGGGGGAAATATCATCTGATAATGTTCATGGACTTATTTTAGCTATATCATCTAGTGTGTTTATTGGGTCTAGTTTTATAATCAAGAAAAAGGGTCTCATGAAGGCTGGTGCTTCAGGAACCAGAGCAGGTTCAATTTCTCTATTTCTTTGTTTACTGATTATTTTATTTCTCAAAATATTATGTGTATATAGTGGGTTTGGGTTTATTAAATCTTTTTAGTTTCTTGTTACCTTTTGATACACCAAGAAGCTGATTTGATTGTGTCTAGGATTGCATATTCAAACTCTTTAAAGTTTGCAACTGCAGCTATCTAGTTGCTTATTTCAATAATCAATTAGCAGTTAATCATTATTTTAATAAGCGTCAAGAGACCGGGCCCTTTTTATATCGTTATGGCGTTTTTTTTATCACTTAATCATGAATCACTGCCAATGTAAAGCCCTGGTTTAATCTAGTCTAGATCAATGATAATAATATAGATGTTGAGAGGTAATCATCGTAACAACTATTATTGTCGTTTATTCTTATAGAATCTGTATTGATAGTGATAGTACACACCATGGTTGAATTTTGAAAATCATTATTGATCGGGTTCTAGGCTCCATTTACTTGCTGAATGTTGTTTAATTGTTAATGTTTACATCAATAAATTTTTTTAGATGACATCGAACAACAAATTTTCTTTTATATAAAAAAAGTTCTATTGGGAATGTGTTTCAGGTTCAGGTGGTCACTCATACTTGGTGCAACCTTTGTGGTGGGCTGGGATGGTGAGCAGTAAGTTCTAGTTACATCTCCTTTGTTTCTTTTTGTGTTCTTTTTCACAAAGAATATGGCTCATTAGAAGATGAATGACAATATGACACTGGTATATTGGTCTATAGTCTATATGGTCCAATAAAGATGGTGATTCGATCCATTAATATTAAAATGGGTTGATTTAGGTTATGATAGGTTAAATGGGTGAAATTTCAGCACATGAACATATCTTAAATCGATTTTTCTTTTGTGGACAATAGTTCTTGGATGGAGAGAGTAAACTTTTTGAAAAATTACTGTTTGGGTCAAGCAAGCCTGATCCAACTCCCTTTAACTTGTGCTGAAAACTACTTGTTTAACCCAACCCATTTTGACACGTCATCCAACATCCTGTTTTCCCACCTCTACCATATGTTTTGTTAAGATACCTGTTATGCTTCTGTTCTTTACTTTAAGTTTCTATGAATGTGCAGTGGTTTTGGGTGAAGTAGCGAACTTTGCAGCGTATGCGTTTGCTCCGGCCATTCTTGTTACCCCTTTGGGAGCTCTAAGTATAATAGTCAGGTACTGCACCAAGATTTTCCTTTACAAAACTATTGTTTTATATTTTGATATCACTTTGATTCCAAACTATAAGAGTTTTCGAGGTTCTTTTCAAAGAAAATGCTTCCTGCAGCTTGGAATCAAGGCTGTTGTTAAATAACTTATGAAAAGGCTATATTTGATGCAAAGATGTGATTTTTATGTTTCTTTTTTACTTTTTATGCAACTTGTGCAGCGCAGTATTAGCCCATTATTTTTTGGATGAAAGGTTGCATATTTTTGGTGTAGTTGGGTGTGTACTTTGCTTAGTGGGTTCAACCACAATTGTGTTACATGCTCCACATGAGACTCAAGTTAGTTCGGTCAAACAAGTTTGGTACTTTGCAACTGAGCCAGGTATGTTTTATTTATCTGCCCATTTAAAAAAAAGTATTATTATAAAAAGTTATTAAATGGAAATTGTATAGCTAGAAAACGTAGACAGGTGATGTGAAATATAAGAATTGATTATGTATCTTCTTAACGAAGAATTTTATGATGTTGATAGCGTTTATGGTCTATGCCTGCACCGTATTGGTTATTGTCGGTGTACTCATTTACCGTTATGTGCCACTCTATGGACAAACTCATCTGATCATATATGTTGGAATCTGCTCACTTATGGGCTCATTGACGGTTTGGCTTCTGTTTTTCATCTTTTATTAATTTATTTATTTATTACGTTTTTCTTCATATTTATTGTATTTTCATGTTTCTTTTGGGGGAATGTAGGTTATGTGTGTGAAAGCAGTTGGAATTGCTATCAAGCTATCATTTACGGAAAGGTAATCAGTTCAAATACTTCCAAACATGGTTTTTCACCTTGCTACTTGTTGGTTTCTGTGTCATGCAACTCAACTATTTGAACAAGGTATGTTCCACATGCATACCCTCACATTCATTTTTGTATCGTGAAAAAATAATTAAAAAAGTTAATATCGCTGCAATAGTAGCATTAGCGTCATGAAGTCCTGATGTTCGTATATTTTGCAATTGACATTTGCAGGCATTGGATACCTTTAATATTAATGTGGTTTCTCCGGTATACTATGTCTTGTTTACAAGCCTCACTATCCTAGCTAGTATTATCATGTTCAAGGTGAGTCGGTGTGTTTTGACAAATATAACTCCTGTGATTGATACCTGTATTTATGGAAATTCTTGATTGGATTTGCGATGTTTGTTACATTTTTAGGATTGGGATGATCAAAGTGCATCGCAAATTGCAACAGAAATATGTGGCTTTGTGACAATTCTTTGCGGAACCTTTCTTCTTCATAAAACTAAGGATATGGGAATCCCAACTGCGGGTGCACCCACGTCTCCAAATTCATGTAGTGACCCAAATTCCCAACATCTGGAACTGCGACATGTCACCGTTTGTGATAGTGATAGAACATAGAGCAGAGGATAGTTGTGAAAAGTAGTAGAGCCAGAAGAAACTGTGAGGAGGGGGGGGGGGGGGGGGTATGTGACTTTAAATATTGATTGTTCATTTTCTTTGGAGGTTGACATTCTTTAGTTATGATACTTTATACCAAATTCTTCTGAGTATTATTCTATACAGTTTATTTTTTCTTTCATTTGTTTCTTTTTCTTCCCAAATTATTTGAAAAATTTTAGGGTGTCAATGTTGCTAAATAAGTCATATGCATGTGGTTCTTCTCTTTACTTTTCCTAATAGTTTTTTACTATTTTTTTTTAATATGCTATGCTCTTAATTACCAACCTAATCAACCTTTATTTTAAGGGATTTAAATCTACATCACATTTATAACAGTAGACTACAAGATTATAAACCACACAACAATTTGTAAACAAAAGAAAGTAAAAGTTGCACAATCACGTGATGGATTGTTAGGCCAATAAATCTATCATTATGCTCCCGTTTAACTTGATTGATAGTTAATGAATGTACTGGTAATATAGTTAATTGTGCAAGTTTACACAGAAAGCAGACAAAATATCATACAAGCCATACGTATGAATCATAGTTGTAATAGTAATGAAAAATTTAGTAACTTATATAAGGCACATGTAACACCCTAAATATTAAAAGAAAAAGGGGGTTGTATAAACTCACCTTGTGATTGCGTGGCTTAGCTTAAACTTGACTACAATTTTAAGATTTCGAAACTTATTATTTAATCCTTTAATATTTCTATAATAACATGACTCTTAAATATAGAAAATCGTTATAGATTTTGAATTCTAAATGAACTTTTTCTAGTACGCCTTTACCGGTTAAGAAAGTTAAATAATTATTATCTCATATACCATACACGTTTCCAACTGATAAAATTCTCTGCGCTTGGTATTGAATCGATTCGTTACAATATCGGCACGGTACTGGCACTGAGTACAACAACAGAAAACGAAAACCCAAAAATAAAGTCATGATACAACCAAAAGGATATCAATGCGTGCTTTAGATCGATGGAAAACCATAAAAACGAATAGCGGTACAAGTTTCGATAGTACAAATATCGATATTCATACTCTTCGATTCGAATTTGTTTGGTCTGTCACAACATTGATACAGTATTGGTGTTCGATATAGCTTAAGATATCATAAAATTATTATTTTTTAAACACAACTATGTTTTCAACGGAAATTAAAGTACACTTTTCCTATTTTTCCACCTTTCGTGATTGAAATTCAATAGGTATCGTTTCGTTTTTTACGACATCTACATTTACTATAGGCTAGAGGGTCTCTACTCCTTAGCTTATATCTCTAGAAAATTACCACCAGGGAGACCAAGGATGTAAAAAGGGAGAACTCATGCGGCGATTTATAAAAAGTTTGAAACGTTTGCGGTGGAAATAGAAGGCGGGGGGAGGAGGCGGAGGACGTGGAGGAATGGATTAGGGTCTCTGATGAGTATATCACGTGGGTTGTTACCCATTTGTAAACGAGGTTAAGAAACACTGTTAATACTTCAGCTAAGAAGCTACGTAAATTGTTATTATAGATAATGTAGAATTATCTAATTATATTTACTGCAACTATCTTTTAGTTAAACGAATGTGATTATCTTTTTACGTTCACACATGAGTTACATTGTAATACGGAAATTATGGATAGGTATATGGTTTTTCTATAAGTAGGAAATTGAGTAGGCTCGGTAACAAGTAATATTTTTAAGTTGACTCGAAACGTGTTTGTCCACATTTTGTAAGTTCTATATGAACACTTAGTTTTTCAAATACGATCATAAAAATTGTATTATTTGACTAATATTGTTGTTAAATCACGTTGATCCCAAGCGTAGATGTTTGGAGTACTGGACCACTAACAGAGATTATAGAAAGTTGCTGACTTTTTTAGGCAAGAACATGAGGTTGACTTTTGACTTCTAAAGTCTTATTAGCTCTTTTACTTTCTTGTTACAGAAATGGGCAGTAAATGGTAGAGAATGAAGTTATAAGACCTTTAGCTTTTGTCTTTAGAACAAAAAATTATAGCATTATGCAAACTTCTGGTTCTTTTCTTTTTCTATTTATTAAACAAAAAATAAGGATTAAAAAAAACAGATTTACATATGGGATTCTGAGAAGTGTACATATCAGTTATCATTGATTGTTTATTTTAGTCTAAGCCCATTTTAGTAATTTTCTATGTATGTATATACATGTAGATACATATCTACACATGCATGAATGCATTAGTTATACATGTTGCTTTGGGATGGTCTGTATAATACTGGAGGCTTGTATTTTTTACTCATCAATGCATTGAGGGACTTGTACGGTGGTGTATTCAATTGGGTTGGGTTTAATCTAAATAGGATGTCATGGGATCCAAGATGGATTAATAGACGATCTAGAAGGTTGACCCGTTTATATAAAGAGCGAGTTAACGCAGGCGTTTTTTTATAGAGATTATTTATAGGGATATGAATGATGTAATTTACATTGTTTAGCCCGTGTATTACACGCGTCCTAACCTAGTCTAATCATTACATTTCAAAATATGTAAAATTAAGCTTGGTTTCAGTTGCACAACCAAACTGTTGTCAGATGATGCCTAGGGATTTTAGATATACCTCGAGTTTATTTTAAAGATTGGAATGATGGTGCTAAATGTTTCAGATTTACTTACTGGTTCTGCAGGGAGAAACCATCTTTGTGATTGTGACGCAGGAGAATTCGAGAACAAAATAGGAACGTAAGAATTTGTCAAACATATACATCAAATTCTTGTATGCATGATATTTTCTATGCTGATATACGAATCTATTAAAAAGTGGAAAACTTTTCCCAAACCCTCGTTTCAAAATCGGTGGCAAATCGTTTTTCAGATAATAATATCTTTCTACAACACACCCATTATCAGAAATTCTCCAAAAAGTTGAAATCTTTATGTTTTTTGTGTGTAATTTTGGGGTCTAGTGCAGAATTTATGAAGTAATCTCTCACTTACTGCACTGAATTTGGTTATATAATATAGTATAGATATATTTCCCATTTTTTTACATTCTTTCCTGGCTCACATAAACATGAAATTAGGTTCTTGCATCCAAAGGAAACATATTGCAGGATAGACTGATAGATATATAAATCTCGTATGTATTTAGGCTAGATCAATGATAATACCATAAATGTTGAAAGGTAAGAACACATGCATTTTCAAAGGCAACACAATTTTTAACAAATGAAATCAGCATAATTTTTAACAAACGAAATAAAGCACTGTAGTAATAGCGACACAAGTCAAACTTTGAACCATCAAAAGAGTAGTGGAAGGTTTAGTATGTACCCTTGAATCAACGGTTTAGTAGAATTAGTGACTCTTTGAAATTTGAATGGATACGCTCTCCCAAGAAACATAACAAAGTTTTTGTGTTCAAGGCAATTGGGGTGATTCAGATTATGAAGCACAACGTTTTCATCAAATGCGGTGTCAGCAAGGAATACAAGTCCAGCTGGCGGCCTGAAGCCAAGCAGCCTATGTATTGTAGCATCGGGTGCAGGTATGTTGTAAATTTATGTAAACGACTGTGGTGGATGTCGGTCCATCTGCCACACACCGTAAAGCATCAGCTCAGTGTTACGCCCCATATAAACTCAGATCAAAATTTCAGCATTCTAGAAGTTTCCGGGAGATCTACTCGCATCTAGAGCTGCCCGGAAGGTTCCGGAACAGTCCGCATCATTCCAACAACATGGGGACACTATAAGTACCAAAACACAGCCAAGAAGGGTCTAGAAAACGCTGGTCAAAACAGCCCTTAAAAATTTGCCAAGAACACTCTAGAGACTTAGAGAAATATCATGATTTATGTATAAAATATCTAGATATTTATGCTTGATATTTTGTAAGGAGTGTTCTAGACATAGAACACTCTAGATGGTGAACATGTAGTATAAATATGGATAAAGGGAGCTCATTTGAGGCATCCCCAAATACTTGTAAACATCACACTTTTGTAAGTTCTCTTTGTATAATACAAAGCTTTTATCTTGTATATTTGTGTTCACGTATTACAAGCAACTTTCTTGCGATCCAACGTTCCCTTTATCAACTTTCATAACCAAAACCCAACGACACTAAGTCGGCTAGGCTTACTTAGACCGTGTTCTAAGGCCGCACGCGAGTTAAACAAATAACTCCGTGTAGGGATGGCAATGGGCCGGGTTCGGGTCGTGTATTGGTAATCCCATAAATCTTGTCCCATACCGACCCAATACCCGTCGGGTAATTACCCATCGGATATTGGGTATACCCATTAATTTGTTAAAAGATATATGTTGGGGTTTCCAACTACAATTTTTTACTATTATAGTTATTTTATATTTTATTTACACAACAACTATTATAAATTAAAAACATACATTACATAATATAAGTTTTATCATAAATTAATAATAACTGTATAATACTTATACACTTATATGTATATACTTCACAACATACAAAATATAAATATTATTATCAAATACATATACTAAAAAATTATTTTTTTTCACATTATGAACATACTAAAATAAATCATTAATAGACAAGAGTTAATGGAAAATAAAAATATAAATTAAAAATCCGGGTATATTGTCGGGTATATAGTTCGGGTAAACGGGTATGTAGTTTCGGGTAATCGGGTCGGGTATCACCTAATCCCATACCCGACCCATACCCGCGAAAATTTTTAAAACTAAACCCATACCCGGCCCAATACCCGTCGGGTATCGGGTACACCCGTCCCATTTGTGTCGGGTTGCGGGTACACCCATCGGGCTCGGGTATTTTTGCCAAACCCTAACTCCGTGACATCAGGCTCTTGAATCACGACGGGATCACCATTTAGCTGCGATAAACCA
This sequence comes from Scalesia atractyloides, assembly GCA_947069175.1. Taxonomy (NCBI): domain Eukaryota; kingdom Viridiplantae; phylum Streptophyta; class Magnoliopsida; order Asterales; family Asteraceae; genus Scalesia; species Scalesia atractyloides. The sequence continues at coordinate 89,649,788 of CAMTDV010000022.1, forward strand.
ACAACAGTGATATCGCTACGGGCTAGGGCATCTGGAAAGATAACCTCAGAGTATTTTTGTGTGTTGTCAAATCAAAGTCGATGAGCATGTTCAAGTGTAGATCGCGCGGTCGGGTCTCAACTCGAAACGCAAGAAAGTAGATGTGGCCGTCTATCGCTATTTGATAGGACGTAAGTACAATTTGGAAACGAAGATGCGACACAGCGATGTCATTCCATATCCCTGAGCGCAGGCTTAAACCTGAATTTTCCAACGGGTGCTAGTGGCAGGCACGTGATCAATCTTGACCAGCCTCGGGTCAAAATTATGAGGATGCGACCCAAGTCCAATAACTGTTTGAAACGTCCAATCAGACAATTTTGGCACCCGAATCACTTTTGACTTCCGTATACACGGGTTCCACAACACAACCACAAGCCTCCCTAATAGATCATGTTTGGCAACAACAGACCCAGGGGGTTCAGAGCGCCAACCTTGTAGGCACACCAGGCCGTTACAAGCGCCAACGACATGGGGCAAGCGGATTTCAGCGATTTCGGGAACCGGCGGCAGTTGCAGTGGAAAGGATGTTCTAGGAAACGTTTTATCCACCCGAATGAGAACAAAATTTTGTACGGTTTGAGACGGACTTATGATCATTTGAGTCTCGCTACCCCTGTAATCGTCAATGAACTCAGAACTCTCAATTGTACGCTTCCATCCCTGGGAAACCATTCTGAACCTTAACAAAGATCTTTTAGGGAGGCATTTCAGTACCATCTCCTGGAGTTCGATTGGCACATAACTCGACATTGTGATCAAGAATTCAACAAAAGAATATAGAAATTGAGGTGGGCTATTGAGGTGTGTTAAAAGATCAATCAAGAAGAAATAAAGAGGGGTTACTGGAAATCAAGAAAGAAGAAAGGGGCTACTGTGTTAAAAGATCAATCAAGAAGAAAGAATATAGAAATTGGATGCTGTATAGGGGTGAGTAGGTTGGATATGTATATATAAGCTTGGATTTGGAAGATCTCCGGAGGATGATGGTTTTCTCCGATCTTTCGTGATTTTCCCGTTGTAATCAATCAATATTAATGTAACAATTCAATTTTTATAATTCTATGCGCTTTGGATTCAATTTTTATATATCATTTATCATTTTGATACGAAAATATCTTATGTTCTGAGTTTTTATTTTATATATTATTTAGGTCTTAATAATAACCTGTAAGTTAATACATTTATATGTTTTTTATTTTGGTTTTTGAAGTAACATTAGTTTCGATCCGCAGGGGACAAAACTATGATGGTAGTCCCGACAGAGGGTTCTGACAAGGGGTTATCTTCTTAATCTCTTTTTCAATCGATATGACTTAAGTGACCTGCAAAATAGAACGCCTCCCGTTACGAGACAGAGAGGTGGAGGTTCTTCTCGTAACCATCCCCCAACGTGAGAATAAGTATTGTTCTTTCAAGGAAGAAACGAAATAAGTGTGTGTTAAGAGTGAGAGATCGGACCTCGCCATCAAGGAATATTCATTTGGTTCCCATCTGACACGACAAGTAGTGTTTGCAAAGGTGGAAGGGTTGGCGAATCTACACATCGCCTGCCAAATGTACTTGTTGTCGCGTCTGTCATTAGCTGTTTGTGGAGGTATGGAGCAGTGAGTAACGCATCCTGATTTGTTACACGTCATTGTTCTTTTGTATTTTTTGGCTTTTATACGATTGATCATCGTGGAGATTGGTTGTAACATCCGTCGAAAAACGGGTTTTTAAAACCCGCTTCGTTTATTAATCGAATAGTCAGTTACAAATTTTCGTTGCTTATTTAATGCTCTTTTTAATTTTAAACAATACATAATTAATAAATATATTAGAATTTATAAACTATAGTTAATAAACAATAAAAACGGTTGAAGAAAAAAATAAATGCCGCTACCGGGTTTCGAACCCGGGTCAGCCAGCTCACTTAACACACAAGCCTTTCACCACTCCGCCACTTGACTTGTTTGTGTAATCAATGAATCATATAAAACTTAAGTTCCACCGAGAATTCATCTGTTTGCGCCAAAAACTGAAACCGCTCATCGGCTTTCAACTATCCAGACTGTTGAGTGATCGCGAGTTACTGATTATAACCGATAAATCAATTGCAGCCCACGTTCTCAATCAATTCAGTCTTCAATGCCTCGATTCATATGATTTTCGAGATTGAAAACCGAAATCATATTACCTCCTGATTTACACTAACAATCTCATAACTTGGAAACACTCGCAGAACCTTCAATTTCATTTGCGCTCTAATTTATGTTCGTCGGAAACGATATCTGCTATCGCCGGACTTTCGCCGGAAAACCGAGATATGCATCAAATCGGTAATTTTCTCGATTCTTTCATTTTCAATCCATTGTTAGACTTTTACTAACTCAAATCCTTCAATCAGAATCAGTCCCAGACGACGTTGTCGGATAATCTGCACTCGCCGGAAAATCTCTGAAAATTCCGAAATCACGCTGTGAATCGGTACAAACATCTAAACTCTCTGATAATTCTCGTTTAGTCACTTAATTTCGCAATTAATTGATCAAAACTGTAAATTGATCCGATCAGACAGAATTCACAAAACAGAGCCGACGACCTTTGCCGGAGTTCTGAGAAAAACATCTTTTCCGGTACATTCATTTCCAAAACCTTCTTTATCCATTACATTTCAATCATTTATATGTTCGTTAATCGAATTAAACCAGAACAGTCGGATATTGTTGTCTGTGTCTTTGAACGAAGAAGATGAAGTCGAACAATGTGTATAAGTTTAATTTAAACAAGATATTAAACCGGGTTAGACACACAGTCCAGCGGTGGACTGTGTGCAAACACATAGCGCACGTCACGAGTTCGAATCTTACAAACGCACCGGCTTTCCGAATTAAAACTAATTTTTTTAACTGAATCAGAGTAGGTCCCAGGATGTTTTTAAGATTAATATAAACTGTAAGTTTAGCAGATAAGACACACAGCCCAACTGGTTGGGCTGTGCGCTTACAAACCAAAGGACCCTTACAAACTAAAGGACCCGAGTTCGATTCGGTTTCCCTGCAACCGGTTCAACCATTTAAATTCTTTTAATATAAAACCAAATAGATTAAACATTTAATTAGTATATATATATAATTAAAACATAGAATATTTCGGGTTAGACACGTAGCTCAATTGGTAGAGCTGCGTGCATGCGTACGAGAGGTCTCGGGTTCGAGCCTCACCCAGCGCACACATAAGTCACTGTCCGACCGGTCAACGGTCAACGGTCAACAAAAAGTCAACATTTTTTTTATATTTTATTTATTTATTTAATTTAAAAATCAATTAAAAATACTTAAAAATAATATTTTTAAAGTTAGAAAATGACTTTAAACTCACAAAAATAAATCTAAAAATCCTATTAAAATTGTTAATAAAAATCCACTTATATACCGTACCATTTCGTTATTATTTTAGGATAGTCTTTCCTCGTCTATCAAATCTCCAAATTCGTGCGCATTCAACATCATCAAATGAACGCACCCAATGTGAGTGAATCTCTACCAATTCCCCGTTTTAATCAAATTTTGGGGTGTATCATGTGTCGCTTATTATTTATTACATTTAAACACTTGTGCATCCATCATATCCATGATCAAACGTGTATCCAATATGTATCAATTGTTTGTGTTGGTTAATGTTTAGATTAAATTTATCATTTTCAGTACATACATCATCATAGGCTCGTCTGTTCCCCATTACCTATGAGCGGAAACCGTTTCCCATTACCTATGAGCGGAACGTGGCGTTGTCAACATACGATCGGCTCCGTTTGATTGAGCCTTGATCGCACATATATCATCATAGGCTCGTCCGTTCCCCATTACCTATGAGCGGAACGTGACGTTGCCAACATATACCTTATCATTCATGTCATATACTCATGCAAGGTGGTTTGTTATTGTATGTTTATTTACGTTTGCTCACATATGATTATTGCACAATTTTTTCCATATAAATACAATAAGAAATCAATATCAAATGTTTTTAACAAGGTTCACTCGCCAACTTTTGTTGACCCAAAATTCCCATTTTTACACATGATACAGGTGATCCAGTTGCAGCAAGAAACATATAGGACGGCCTAGAAGAATAAATCAGTTTAGGCTTTGGATTGTTTGCTTAGTTACTTTTTCCTTGTATTGTATTAATTGTTTGGAATATTGAAGTTGTAATTTTGAATTTAATAAATATGAAACATTTTAGTAAACATCATGAGCATTGGTGATAACCCAATTATGCCCCGACTCTTATCCGCTGCGGGTCGGGGTTGTGACATTGGTTGTGGCAGAGCTTGACGCATGTTGATTGGCAGCATGTTGCTGCCGTTTGTACCGTTTGGACTTTTATGAGTACGTGGGGGACCTCGCGCAGGAAACTTAAAACAAGCGGAGTGTTTTGGGAGTCAAGTGTGAGTATGGTCATACGTGCGCATTACTTGCACTGTATTTGGGAACATACCAATTTATTATTCTTTTTCTTTATTTTGCCTAATTCCTATCTTTTATCATAATAGTTACAAATAGAGATGGGCATAATTGGGTTTTATTATTACCCGGAACCGGTTCCAACCCGGACCCGGTTCTGCTTGGATGTCATTGGAACCGGGTATGGTGTGGAACCGGGTCCAGTTCCTACCCGGGTTCACCCCAAGAATATGGAACCGTGTAGAACCGGGTACGGGTATTATGGAATCGGGTATGGTGTGGAACCGGGTATGGTGTGGAACCGGGTATGGTGCGGAACCAGTTTCTGATAGTGTTGGGAACCGGTTCCTGACAGTCAAACCTGCCATTTACTGTTCAGAACCGGTTCCTGACAGTCATTTACTGTTCAGAACCGGTCCTGACAGTCAAAAACCTGTCATTTATTGTTCAGAACCGGTTCCTGATAAAATGTTACCGTTGGAACGGTTCCTTGATAAATAAAAATAGTAACAATAATCGGTTAAAATTAAAAAACAAATTAATCGGTTACAATATATAAAAAAAATTAACCGGTTACAAAAAAAAAATAAAAAATTACTCAGAACCGGTTCCAGTAAGATTTTATTTCTTTGATCGTTTACTAGCGGCATGTGCAACACTTTCCGATGAGTTTCTCTTAGGTGCGGGTACCTCGGTACAATAGGCGTCCGAATCGTTAGTCTCCACTTCTTCGTCCTCCTCTTCGTCAACAATTTTATGCTCTAACTCAACTTCATCTTCTAGACTAGTTTTATGTTGAACACGATCAACGTCATCCAATTGGTCCTTTAAGTATATTGCCATCTCTAGCGATTCCGGAGTTAGTCTTGTTCTTCTAATTGACAAAACCCTGCCACTAAGAGAAAACACACTTTCCGAAGCTACCGTGGAAGCTTGGACCGTTAGTATATCACGAGCCATGGTGGCTAGAATCGGGTATTCGGATTCTTTCGATTTCCACCATGACAAAACATCAAATTTCCTATACTCCTCGGTGGTCATAGTAAGCGAATACTGATATTTTTTATATCTCCCAAGTTCACTTGTTGGTTCACTACCCCTTTGTTGTCTAGCGGTCTCGTCTCTAACGACATTCAACATGGTTATAAGTGGATCCCCGCTTGTTTCATCGTTAGAGGCCGTGGACCGAGACTCAAACAAATTTGTATGATTTTTTTCACCATATTTTTTAAAATAATGATCATAAAGTTTGGCCATACACTCATTGAATATTTTTTTTGTTTTTGCTTTTAAAGTTGGATCCTCCTCATGCATATCCAACTTGTCATAAATTTCATCAATTAAAGCTTTAACACCCGGTACGTTTAAAGCTGGATTTAAAGCAGCGGCACATAGAAAAACGGGTGGTAATTCTAAAAAATATTTTTAAAATTTTTGAATCATTGGTCTCGTCATATTCCTTAACATGTCACTAGAATTTTCAAACTTTTTAAAATTAGTTGTTATCAAATACAATTGGTCCACAACTTTAGAACTAGTAGTATAATAAACACTGGAAATCAAAGTCGTTGTAGTTTTAAAAACTTGTAAAAAAGTACTTAGGTTATTAATATTTTCCCAAGCCGTGTCGGGAAAGGGGACGACTAGGTACTCATCACTTAAAGTTGTATGAAAAGATTTTAAAGTGCCCATTTGCTTTATAGCCATTTCAAACATATGACAAGTTGAATTCCAACGAGTCGGTATATCCAATTCGGTCCAATAATTTTTTGGTTGAAATCTTTACAAATTTTTTTATATTCTTTGTCACACCCCGACCCACAGCGGAATAAGAGTCGAGGCATAATTGGGTTATCACCAAAGCTCATGATATTTACTAATATGTTTCATATTTGTTAAAGTCAAAATTACATTCTCAATAATCCAAACATGTCCATACAAATACAAAGAAAAATAACCAACTAAACAATTCCAAGCTCTAAATCAGTTTATTCTTCTAGGCCAATCCTATGTGTTTCTTGCTGCAGCTGGTTCACCTGTATTCATGTGTAAAAATGGGGGTTTTTGGGTCAACATAAGTTGGCGAGTGAACCTTTTTAGATAAACATTTATTATTGATTTTCTTGTTATTTTATCAAGGAAAAATTGTGCAATAATCATAAGTGAGCAAATGTAAATAATCAAACAGTAGCAATAACAACCACAAACTATAACATACAATAACATACAATATCATACAATAACCTACCAACATCATACAATAACATATCAACTTGCATGAATATATAACATGAATGAAACTGTGCGATCAAGGCTCAATCAAACGGAGCCGATCGTGTTGCATGTACTGAAAATGATAAATGTCTGTGCGATCAAGGCTCAATCAAACGGAGCCGATCGTATGTGGGCACGCCAGGTTCACGCTCATAATGTAATGGGGAACATGCTCAACGCTCATAATGTAATGGGGAGCGGCGGCCTATGAAATTGCATGTACTGAAAATAATAAATTAAATCTAACAATAACCACACGAACAGTTGAAACAAGCTGAATACACATTTGTTCATGATATGATGTATGCACAATGATTTAAATATAATAAATGGCAAGACACATGATACACCCCAAAAACGTGATTAAAACGGGTAATTTGTAAAGATTCACTCACATTGGGTGCGTTTGTTTGGAGATTGTGAGATGCGCACGAGTTGGAAGGATTGAACAACGAGTATTAACTAACCTAAATAATAACGGAAGATATAGTAAACGAGTGTATTTTATTAATAATTTTAATAGGATTTTTAGATATATTTTTGTGAGTTTAAGGCTATTTCCTATCTTTAAAAACATTATTTTTAAGTATTTTTAATTGATTTTTAAATTAAACTAAATAAATAAAAATACAAAATATGTTGACTTTTGCGTTGACCGTTGACTATTGACTTTGACTTGTTGACCGGTTTTATTGTGTAACTGTATGCGCCGGGTGAGGCTCGAACCCTAGACCTCCCGTACGCGTGCACGCAGCTCTACCAACTGAGCTACGTGTCTAACCCGAAATATTTATGTTTTTAATTATATTTATATACTAACTCAGTTTATTCAAAATTCTTTTATTTTCAAAAATGTTTTAAAATCATCGCACCGGTGTCGTTAACAGGTCTCGAACCCGGGACCTGTGCTTTAACGTTACACACAGTCCACCGCTGGGCTGTGTGTCTAACTTGGTTAATATATAGATTTTTATTATACTTAACATCTAATTGCGAAAGGATCCGGTTCATTTAGAAAAAGAACATTTTAATTACGAGGCATACGTGTGTCAAGGATCGAACTCGCGGCGTGTGATTTGTATGTGCACACAGTCCACCACTGGACTGTGTGTCTAACCCGAGATAATATCCGTTTTTAATTAATCTTAACAACACTCACTACTTCGTCTTCTTCGTCTATAACACAGACAACGGTTATCTAACTGTTATTTGTTTAATTCGGTTAGAGAATAATATGAACAAGTTGAAAGGTGATGAACGGAGAAAGTTTGGGGAAAGAAAGTACCGGAACAGGTCGTCGTTCACAAAACTCCGGCAAGGATCGTCGGCTCAGTTTATGAGCTTCCTCTGTTCGGGTCAATTACCAAATTTGATTGATTAGTTAGAAAGTGGAGTACTAAACAAGGATTAACAGAAGTTTTGAATGTTCATACCGATTCACCGCGTGAGATTGGAAATTCCAGAAGTTTTCCGGCGAGAGCTGAATATTCCGGCTATGACGTCTGGGATTGATTCTGATTGTTGGTTTGAAGTTAGTAACAGTCTAACAACGGATTGAAACAGAAATAGTCGAAGTATTTACCGTATTAATGAAGGTCTCGGTTTTCCGGCGACTTGCAGAGATTTTCCGGCGAGTTAAAAAAAACTTTTCTGATGAACTGAATGTATAGCGAAAGTGAAATTGCAGGTTTGTAGAATGATTTTGAGTCGAGAGAGGAAGCAATTGTGGGCGTAAATCAGATATTGAATATCTTCGGTTATAAAACCGATCATCATCGAAATTTAAGTTAATTCAAGTCTGAATTGATTAGGATCGTCGGTGCATCGGTTATAAACCAGAATTCGCGATTACTCAAACGTTTTGGACGGTTGAATAGCCGATTACGGTTTTCAGTTTGGCGCAACCGGTTGATCTATGATTGACTATAAAATTCATTTGTTTCCTAGAGTTGACAGGAAACAACAAGTGGCGGAGTGGTTATGTGTGTGTGTGATAAGGCTTTGAGTTTCAAAACCCGGCTGACCCGGGTTCGAGTCCCGGCAGCCTCATTTTATTTTTAATTATTTTATTTTTACTTTTTATCAATTATAATTTTTATAGTTTAGTTTGTTTATTAATTATGTATCATTAAAAATCAAAATAGACATAAATACGCAACAAAACATTTATAACTTGATATTCGATTACAAACGGAGCGGGTTTGGAAAACCCGTTTTTGACAAATGTTACAGTATCCCCTACTTTTAGGAATTTCGTCCCGAAATTTAAGTAGTAGTAGGAAAAAGATGCGGGTATTTTTCGCGCATTGAGTCTTCACGTTCCCAAGTAAACTCAGGTCCCCGTTTCGACTCCCAGCGTACCCTAACAATTGGAATGCGACTTCGTCGAAGACGTTTTTCTCCGAAGTCCATGATCTCTACTGGTCTTTCAATAAAATGCATAGATTCATCAATCTGTATATCTTCTAGTGGAATATGGAGGTTTTCATCAGCGAGGCACTTCTTCAAGTTGGATACGTGGAATGTGGGATGAATCCTGTTGAGTTCTTCTGGTAGATCAAGCTTGTATGCTACAGGTCCTACTCTTTCGAGTATCTTAAAAGGTCCTACGTAGCGTGGTGCTAGCTTGCCTTTTTGACCAAATTGAACTACTCCCTTCCACGGTGATACTTTTAAAAGTGCATGATCACCAATGTTAAACTCCAAAGGCTTCCGTCGTTTATCTGCATAACTCTTTTGACGACTTTGAGCCGCTAGAAGATTGTTTCGAATTTGATGGATCTTGTCTGTGGTTTCTTGAATCAATTCTGGACCAGTGATTTGAGCTTCCCCAATTTCGTGCCAACATACTGGAGATCGGCACTTACGACCATATAAAGCTTCAAAAGGTGCCATACCGATGCTTGAATGATAGCTGTTGTTGTACGAAAATTCAACTAATGGTAGATGAGCGTCCCAATTTCCCTTGAAGTCTATGACACATGCTCGAAGCATATCTTCAAGAGTTTGAATGGTGCGTTCAGATTGTCCATCAGTTTGAGGATGATAGGCGGTACTGAGATCTAATCGCGTACCCATAGCGGCTTGTACTGCTTGCCATGTTCGTGAAGTGAAACGACCATCACGATCTGAAATAATGCTTACTGGTACACCATGACGGCTTACGATCTCGCTGATATAAATACGAGCTAGCTTTTCGTTCTTGAAATATTCGCGGATAGGAATAAAGTGAGCTGATTTTGTAAGTCGATCAATGATTACCCATATAGTGTCATACCCACCAGAAGTGCGAGGTAACCCGGTAATGAAGTCCATGGTTATGTTTTCCCACTTCCATACAGGTATTTCAGGTTGGACCAGAAGTCCTGAGGGTCTTTGGTGTTCAGCTTTCACCTTGGAACATGTAAGGCACTTGGAAACAAAAACAGCAATATCCTTTTTCATTCCAGGCCACCAATAGGTGTATCGAAGGTCTTGATACATCTTATCGGCTCCTGGGTGTATAGAGTATCGTGTTTTGTGAGCCTCATTCATAAGAAATTCACGAAGGTTGTTTTGGTCAGGATTCCATATACGATCTAGATAGTACAGAATACCGTCAGATTTAGTTTCAATTTTAAGTTCAGCTCCACAGGACAGCTCCTTTCGTACATCATCTTCCGTTACTGAAACATGTTGGGCTTCTCGAATTTGATCTTTAATGTCAGTTATGATTTGCGAACATAGAAGACGAATGGAGTTCGCATAACCCTTTCGACTGAGTGCATCAGCCACCACATTTGCTTTGCCAGGGTGGTACCGAATTTCACAGTCGTAGTCATTTAGAAGTTCGACCCATCTTCGTTGCCTCAGGTATAACCGGTTCCTTCTAGAACTGAATTTCCGGGTACGGGTAGGAACCGGGTACGACCCGATTCAAATGGTAAAATTATGGAACCGGGTTGGAACCAACGGGTATTTTGAACCCGGAACCAGTTCTACTTACTGTCGGGTAGGAACTGGACCCGGTTCCAGTTCGGTTCTATCAGTTCAGATTCGGAACCGGTTTTTATGCCTATCTCTAGTTACAAACAGCATACAATATTGCATAGTATTTCGGTTTCATAAATGGTTCGGTTTTCTAGTTTCCGATTTTGGGCCAATGACCCCACATTAGTTCCCCTTTATTTGAATAGCAAACCATCCCTTTAACATATTAGCTAGTTCCCCTATATTTGAATAGCAAACAATATTAGCAAACCATTATGAAGGTATGAATGAAACTCAACATTATGTGCTTTTGAATGTAGTTTACGTTTTGTCGTTTCGATACGTTTTTAATCCATTTAAATTGTTTTTTTAATAATATGTTGCCTTTGTAAACTTTAAAAAAAAAAACTAATGCGCAAGTGTATTTTAATATAAATTTATTATAAAAAGTATTTCTATTGAAATTTACTATGTTAATCTATATCGAGTATCAATACTCTCCCAATACCATAAGAGCATTCACAATCATTCCACCAAATTCTATAAGGAGTTTTTTTATCTCATAAAAAGTGGTTGTAAGAAAAAAATGTTACTAATTATCTGTATATTTGAGGGTACTAATTTCTGTATATTTGAGGGAATATTGTTAACTTTATATTGAAACTTGTAAGTGGAGAACAACTAAAAGGTAACGTTAAATTTATAAAAAAATATTATTAACTAATAAAAGAGAGAAAATATACTTGATTAATTTTTGTCACGAGTTAACTACCGATAAAGTAGTTACCCACAAATATGTCCGATGTATAAATACGCAAAGCCTATTATCTAACCAGCTTCATAAACCCTAGCCGCTCTCTCTTGAACCCCAAAACGTCGAAGGTATGAGAGATTTATATATCTACTGAATTTAATCTTATTTGTTCTTCATATGTAACCTAAATAAATTATGTCCAGATCTTGATTGTAGCTTAATTTCCATGTTTTCATAGGCCATATCATTTTCAGCAGACCAATCTCATTGAAATTTCTGAATTTGTGCTTTTTAACTTGTTGATTGTGTGATTTGTAATTAACTATTTAGGACCAAACTATAATTTTTATTTCCGTTTTCCTTCCTGTGGTTTGGTCACTTTAACGGTTTTGCCTCAATCCTTTAAAAATAATCATTTTACTCCTTGATGTTACTAACATTTCACCAATTTGCTCCCCGCCCCAAACGGCATCTATTTTAGTCGTTAAATATCAGTCACGTGCCCCTCATATGAGGGGCATTTCAGTCTTTTTCCTTCCAAGATATTTTATACCCTTCGTTTTAAAACCCTAACTTTTCAAAACCTGCCATCTTGTTCAAGACTCCAAACAAAACATAACCTGCATCTTGTTGAAGCTTCAAAGAAATCCATGGCCGCCACCACAACCACCACCCGCGGCACCACCACCACAACCACCACCCTCGGGCACCACCATCACAACAACCAACTGCCGTCATCATCACCATCACCACCCTCAGCGACCACCCCCGCCCAGTCCACACTCTCACTCACCCGTCTCTCTCTACCTTCTCTTTCACCACCCACAACCACCACCTGCCGCCATCACCACCACAACCCGCACCGCCGCCCGAAGTTGCAAATCTCATGGACGGAGGTTTCAGATCTCGCCGCCCAAGTTAATACACTATTGGGTCTTCTCAGATCCGATGAAAAAGGGCTAGTGTATGCTCGATTCTGATTTTGTTGGTGTTGAAGACGGTGGTTAGTGGTAGCTGTTTGGTGAGGTTAGTGGTGGTGGTGGTTGGTAGCATGATGACGGTTTGTGTTGATGGACGTGGTTGGTGTCGATGGAGGTGCTTGGTGTTGAAGAACTTTAAGGGTTCTGCATATAATCATCTTTGCTGTATAAAATGTCAAGGCTTTCCATATGAAGACAAAAGACAAAAATGCATTTTGAATTCTTAATAAATTATTAATATAAAATTACTAAAACACCCTTTTAATTACATGTAAATTTACTGAAATACCCTTACTTTTAACTGAAATTTTTAACTAAGTTAGAGTCGAGGAGCAAACTGGCAATAAAATGGAAACTTCAGGGAGTAAAATGTCTATTTTTAAAGTATTGGGGCAAAACCATTAAAATGATCAAACCACTGCAAAACGGAAGTTTACTCTAACTTTTTTTTAATGTGTAGGGTTTTAGAATTTGAACAATTAGAATGGCTTTCTATAACAAAATTGGTGGTCTCATGAGGCAAAGTATCTCCCAGAACTGTATATCAAACGAGCAAGTAACCGGACCGTTGATGTTTAATGCTGTTCGGTGCATGTCTTCAAAGCTTTTCATTGGTGGTATGTTCTTGTTATATACATAATGGTCACTGATTTACATATATTCATGTGATGGTGAAAATGTGAAATGTAATTGCTTATGAATGTTACAGGTCTTTCTTACCAGGCACTCCTTGAAGGAAGCGTTTTCTGGATTTGGAGACGTTACCGAAGGTAATAACATTCTATACTTGGTGTCAGCAGATTTTAAGTTTTGTGAAATGTCTAATCTTGTAGTGGTTACGTTTGTATTATAAACGTTAACCAACTAGTAAAATTCCTCCGCGCTTTGCGTGGGAATTTTGTTGGTATTGGTCTGTTTTGTAGCGGTATTGGCGTACTGCCATGATACCGACACTCGTATAGCAACCAAATAAGAAAATCTAAAAAGAAAAGGCTGTGATATACATAAAAGGATGTCTACACGTCATCGATCGAAAACTATAAAACAGATATAGGTAACGTTATAAATATATTACAACAAAGATACTAATTATTATTTTACTTCGATTGAAAACTATATAAACGAATATTGTTAACATTATAATATCTCGTATTAAAAAACCCAAATAAAAAGGTATTTCAATGTGTTCGAGTAGAAGGACCAAGTTGAAACTTTCCTATACTCTTTCAAGTTATTACAAAATATATTTTGTTAGAATAATTAACTGTTTGAGATAATTTTCAAGCAGCAACGGACCATGTAAAGAATGGTAGTACCGTAAATAGCATTCATAGTTTGGACAATTTTTACTGTTCGTAAGACTACCCAATTTGTTATATGTATTAGTAGCAGAGTGATCATAATTTTGTTTTCTGATTGGGGCTTTGCTGTTAGCGGGTTATAATCTGATGCATTTTGTTTGATCCAGCGAGAGTTATCACCGACAGAGAGACCGGGAGGTCTAGGGGATTTGGTTTTGTGAACTACTCTTGTGACGACTCTGCCAACTAGGCTATGAAAGCAATGGATGGTCAGGTTAGAAGTTAAATTTTGTTGAACCGAACATGTGTTGGTTTTCAGGTAGTGTCTAAACAAACTCACTTAGTTAAACTCTAATTTTTGACATTCAATTGTGTTTTTTTGCTTTAGGAACTCAACGGTCGAAGCATTTGTGTTAGTCTTGCCACCGAGCGTGCTCCTCGTCCTGGCGGTTATAACCGTGAGCGTTACTAAGTGCAACATGCTTTTTTAGTCAATAACAAAAGTTTGTTATTGTACAACATGCTTTTGTACTCTAGATGCGTTTTACAAAGTACAACATGCTTTTGTACTCCAGATGCGTTTTACTAAGTACAACATGCTTTTTAGTTGAGGTTATCAATTTTGTTTTTCTTATGAACCGGATAGTTTTGTGTGCTGTGATGCTCTAATCATTTGTATACAAGTTCTCTAGTCTCATAGCTTTGTGTTTTTGAGTAGTGATATTAGAGTTGGTAAAATGTTTTGTATTGTTACGTTGGTTGTGATTCGACACTAGTGAACTTGAATGTGAAATGTTTACTAAGGGGGTGTTTGGTGTTGCGTTTTTAAAATAGATTATGCGTTTTCAAAATAGATTATGCATTTTCAAAACTGCGTTTTGAAAAAGCATGTAGGTACATGCTTCTCCAAAACTGCGTTTTGGAGGCAGATAATCACTTTTTCATCCAAACATTTTTTTGGATTATTTATGTTTTACAAACGTAATAATCAAATAATCACTTCAAAATGCAATCCCAAACACCCTCTAAATATCTAATAAGTAGCTTACGTCTCAAGAACCGTGCAACAGGTTCGACACATGATCTAATATAGAGTCGACTCGATAGCTATTCCTGTTTTGTAACATTGGCCCTATCTCCCTCATAAGCATTGGAAAGGGAAGAGATTGAGTATAGCCTATTGTATCCAATTGTCATTCTCTTACATGAGTTCGTAAAATTTGGATACTACTTATAATCAGTGCCCAAGCTTGAGATTTTCAACCGGGGGTCGAAAATGTATATACCTAAAAAAATTATAATACCGGGGCCTTGAAAACGTATACACCTAAAAAATTCTATATGAAAAACTACATACCAAACTCTAAGGGGACCCGGGGTGGAGGGGTTTCCCCCGTGATAGAATTCTTCAGCGCGTGATAACATGCAAAACACACCACCGCCACCCTAATTTTTGACGCGTTAAAAATCGAAGCATGTGAGGGGCATGTGAGGGGATGTGAGGGTTTATTGTTGGATGTTGTGAGTGATGGACATTTCCACAAAAAGGTTGTGAGTGATTGAATAATGGTTGATGACATGACGGAACTTGATTGGAAAGTGGGTGAGTGATAACCACCCCTACCCCTTAATGAGCGAAAAGTTTGGGGGGTCAGGCGCACCTGGCACCTTCTATCCAGCGCCACTTCTTATAATATATAAACCTCAATCGCTAATATTTAAACTTTTGGATGATAAATTGAAATGTTGAATCGTTGAAACCTGTTTAACCAATTTGAGTTATAGATACCAACCCAAACATGTTATATATGGTTTGACATTTCAACCTTTTTAACTAAATGAGTTATACAGATTAACCAAAACACATTTCTTACTTAAATTAGTTAAACAAGTCGATCCAAACTAAGAAATGTTTATTAATCCCAGATTATCCTAATAAAATACTTTTGAATTAACAATATGAGTACATGACCAAAGGAAAAAAAAACTGAGAATTATCTTTTTTGTACATACAACTACGTGCCTCCAACTACCCCAATAACGTACTCGTAAACCAATATTTTATGAAAAATAAAATCTCCTCTTCCGTTCACTAAACACCAACAGATCCTAACCGTCTATTCTACCTTCTTAAAACCTGATTATATTAAGGAGATGATTAGTACAGTACTCTACCAGGATCGAATTTTGGTATCGAATATTATGGTACGGTATGGGTATCAGTATCAATATTTCTATACGATACTCGCTTTGGTACCACTTTGTTTCTTTTAATCTTTTGGGCACTCGTACGGATACTAAATAGCTAAAATCGGTAAGAGTACTAATACAATAAGGGTACTAAATAAGGTGAAACCGGTACGAGTAGTAATACAATAGGGTACCATATATGTAAAATCGATACGAGTACCATGATATAAAAAAAGGTACGCACTCCAAAAAAAAACTCTTAAAATTCTATATATTGTTTGGTTCCAGTACCATTTTTAATTGTACCCCTATCCGGACAGCAACAAAATCAATAAAACTTTGTACTAATTTGTCAAAATCGATACGAGTACAAGCACGGTACGGATACGGGTACATGCACATGCATAGGTAGGTACGTGTATGTGGGAAAACAATCCCATCCCTAATTTATACCCCTTCACTCCTTCCTTATCTTCGTGCCTGATCCACCCCTCTCTTCTCATATTGGATATTAGATATCCAAAACTCTAACTCCCACCAACATGTCTCTCACCGTCGAGAAAACCTCAACCGGTCGTGAGTACAAGGTCAAGGGAATGTCCTTACCCGACTTCGGCCGCCTCGAACTCTAGCTAGCCGAAGTTGAAATGCCCGGTCTCATGTCATGTCGGACCAAATTCGGATCCTCGCAACCATTCAAGGGTATAAGGGTCACATGTTCATTCCACATGACAATTTAAACCGATTTCTTATTGAAACCCTAACCGCCTTGGGCGCAAAGGTCAGATGGTGCTCATGCACATATCCTAACCACACGGAGACCGACCATAACATATAGTCTAACCATGAGAATTATGACGAATAAAAATTAATGTGATAGTTGTTTTTCCTCATTTTGCAAGCCAATTATATAAAAAAAATAAGTTATAAAGTTTGTGATATTAAATGAGACAAAATAAATATGATATATAATGATAAACCATATAATTTTATTACATTCTAGTGTAAAGTAATAAGCTTATTTTATTTATGTTTTCTATCGTATTATTTCGTTCAAATCATTTCATTCCATAATGCCATAATGGTCCCGACGTTAATACCACTTTCTTAAACAAAAACAAGTATCTCTCGTGAACCAACAGTTTGTTCATGCTAATTATTGCTCAATTCATGTTGACCCCTAGGGTGGGGGTTGAGTCTAATTAGCCAAGTTATTAGACTTAAGTGTTATCATAGTGTTTAGGGTTGGGCATGGTATTGGACTGTACCGAAAGTATCACTATCGAAAAACGAGAAAAATGGGTACCGGTAAATGAACTAAAATCATAACCGCCATGTTATAAAGTACTTGCCACCTTACCACGTTATAAAGTACTTGCCACCTAGTTTTCACTACCCCTAACAATTAAAACATTACTTATTTTTAAATAAGTTAAAAACAAACAAAAATTTCTAATTTGTTAGAAAAAAACCATGGTCCACATAACCACACCTCTCTCACACCGTGAGAGGCTCATACCACCTCTATCACGCCCCCTCCTACAGTGTTTAAGTCCCCTTCACAATGCCACTTCACCTAAGCATTATACAATGGTGTATAGCCTTAACGTAGATGCTATTTCTAAAACTGAATTTTCAAACGTACATGAAATTGAAATAATAAAAAAGCTGGCATGTTGAAATAGAGGTGCACAAACCGGTTAATTTTAATAACCGGTTACACCGGTTAATTTGACTTTTGACTTTAACTGGTTATTATTTAACCGGTCGGTTAATTACTTTAACCGGTTATTTTCGGTTCATAACCGGTCTTCTTGCTTTTTTTTTCTTTTGAATTTTTCGGTTATCCGGTTAAAAAACCAGTTCCTATACTGAATATCAATAATCGGGTTACTAACCTACGGTTAACGATAACCACTAACCAATTATTCCATCCGTTACGGTTTCAGTTAATAACCAGTTACCATCAATTATCAATTAACTGGTTATTTTGTTCACGTTTGAAAGGTGAAACAACTTAAAGTGAAATGTGAAATTCTTGAGGCTGGGTTAATAATAAGCCCAATAAATCTGCAGCCCAAGGCCCAAATAGGCATTTGTAAAGCACAAGCACACCGTCACAGAGAGAGCACAAGCAAACCAAAATTGGGGATCTGAAAAATGATGTTCGGAAAAAAAACGAGGCTCCGGCGAGAGGGACGGGGAGTTTTAAAAGGGTTGTTGCCCATCTCTTGCCACAACATGATCGCATTATGTTGAGCCGGTGAGTTCGTTCCCAATTTTCTTTTCTGGCTGAAAATCAACAACCCTTCAACAAAAATGATAATAATTATTAAGAGTAAATTACAAATTTTTGTCCTTTATGTTTTGAAAGAAAAGGATCGTTTCGTTCCTTTATCTCTTTCTCTCTCTATGTATATACACACACTTGATGATTGTAGATGGCGATGATGATAATATGGATTGGTTTCCGAACATCATGATCAGGCATAGGGTTAAATTCGTCCCGTATCTTGGCGGGGCAACCCGGATGGTATGTGAGTGCAACCGATGTTGCAGCCATGGCGGTGTCCGATCCCTTTGTTTGATCTTCACACTTACAGATCTGACCTCAATTTCTCCAATTCAATTATCAACTTTTTTATTTGGGTTAACTTTATAGATTAGTAACCAAATTCCAAAAGTGTTCTAATTAGGTCAATTAGATCATTAACTTTCATTTCATGTTTGAATCCTAGATATTTTATCTGAATAGAAGGTCATCCATCCTACATGGCATTTATTTAGGTATTTTTATTTAATAAATTTGTTGACATGGCACATAAATGTCAAATGGATTAGAAAAAAATGCAAAATAGATTTAAAAAAAATTAAAAAATTGTAGAAAATTTTAAAAAAATACGAAAAAAATAAAAATTGGGATTTTTTTCAAAAAATCTCCAAAAAGTTATCAAAATTTTTATAAAATCATAAAAAATAGTTAGATGTCAGTAAAATTTTTAATGAAAGAAAGTACTAATTGCTTCTACATCAAAAGCATTTAAATTATAGTCATAAAAAATAAAAGAAGATAAACAACTAACGATAAATTTCAACTTTAGCCATTCTCACAGTACAAATAGAATGTCCAAAACGGGTCTAAATACACCAAAATACGTCCAAACGAGTCAAAATAACCCAAATATGTCCAAACGGTCAAAATACACAAAATACGTCCAAACGAATCAAACTAAACACATAAGTCCAAAATATCAAAATACGCCCAAACGGCCAATCACTAGTCTACCTTTTCGCAGGTCACATTTCTTGAGCCAAACTTTTTATTTCTACCCTTTATTCTCGCCTTCTTTGGTTGTGGGTTTTTTTCTCGTTATTGAAAGACCTGATATTATGTTCGGTTCCTTGGCAGTTTTGACATGTCACTTTTCTTTCGATTCCAACTTTTTTGTTTTTCTCTCTCTCTGAAGGATCTCTTTTCCTTTTTACTGCCGGTCTACCGGGCATTCGTCTTACTTTTGGAGGTAGGGGTTTGATATCATCTGTTTTAGGCCAATGCATACTTCCCTTTAACGATTTGATACAATGTTTATATGCTTCTTAAGCATCCCTCTTTTAAACCAGTTACTAACATAAGTTTTCCGGGTCTTTGTTGATGAACACTAAAGCCGCTATCGTATGAAAACAAGCCGCTATCTATTTTCTCATGATATCTTGTTGCATTTCCCTTAAACTAATTTCACGATTTTGAACCATTTTTTTGAAATATCGATTTGCAAGCCAAGAATATGTAACAAGCGAACCCAAATGAAAATGTCTTGAGCACGTATGGTTATCATTTAGTGATTTTATTTGAAAAGAATCATCGCCTGTAATCCTAGAGGCCCAAAGCCTAAATGGACACTTCCACACTTCCTTTTCCCCCCCTTCCCATCGTCTTCAATTTCTTCTTTCCCGCATTAAACTAACAACCTATTGTAGTCGTTTACTGTGAACACTAATTGGTAACCATTTGCAACACCATAATCAATCAACATGTCTTTCAGATGTGATGTGCAGGACTCTCAAATTTCATTGCTAGTACGGGCTTCACCAATTTCCAATCCATATTAGGATTATAACAAGGATACACAACACCTTCATCCTCATAATCTTCGTCCTCACTATCCTTGTCATAATCTTGTTCATTTCCACTCCAATCTTCAAAAGAACTGAGATCAACTTCATCTTCATCATCCTTGTCAAAACAAGTAAATTCAAGAAGGGATCATTCACGCTAAAATCATCATCATCATGTACAATATCTTTCAAGTTCATCTGGCAAACAACAAAAGATAAATAAAGTTAAAAAAAATCATTGATTATGTAGAATATTATGATGTGGTAACTATGGGTCTAATCTAGACAAAACTATTACATATTTCATATTAATAATCTATCATATGTAAATAACCTATAAAAGTTACATAACCTAATTATAATTATTTGTATTGTACGATGAAAATGTTCTCATATAATGGACATGAAAGTCTATGGTCATGTCCTATACATATTATAATATGACTATTATAATGTCATGGCACGATTTAGTAATTATATATTGATTGTCCTGTGTATACAAGTTAATATACATCATATGATAAGATGATCATGTGAAAAGGTAAGGACCTTTATTACATAGAATCTATTGTATTTGAGTTACGTATAGTACCAAGTGGGTATTACTACATGGGTATACAAGTATAAAACGTAAGTTCACGATTAGTATGCACTAAGGTAAAAATAAAAAAAAATAAAAACTATGCACTAAGGTAAAAATAAAAAAAAATAAAAAGTATGCACTAACGTATTCTGAATTAGTGGCGGACCTAGTGTATAACTAGGGGCAACCCCCGCTACGGCTTGGCGCTCCGGCGGTAGTGTAAAATTAGTGTAAATTTTGAAAAAAATTGACCTTTTTTTGATTTCGTTACCCTTTTTTATAAAACGTTACCGCTTGGCGGATTTTCTAGATCCGCCACTGTTCCGAGCCCCCTTTTTGGTATAAGACGATGGGTCCTGTAGCTACCTAGTTTTGGCTTTGTAATAATGATTTGTCTATGCATGTAGTGGCTTTAAAAACAAAAGCATACAATAGCATGAAAAAGTTATAAGATATGGCTTTTTCATCCACTAGCAAACCAACCATGCACCTATAACCATTGCCTATATACACCCAACGCCAACAATGCAATTGCAGGTTTACAAACAAACTAGACTGTTATTTTTGCTTCAAGGGGCATATGTCATGTAGTTATATGTATTTCCCATAAATAAATGAATACATCAAAGGAAATAAAGGGTCTTGCATGGTCGAACTACTTGTTCTCATCATTCTAAGTTCTAAGAACAAGAGGGTAATGCATATACTACATCAAAAACAATTACCTCTTGTTCGATTGGTACCGAAGAAAAGCCGTCATCGTTGTTCGGTTGGTCGAAGGCTTGATCGACGTTGGTTGCTGACGATTTTTCTTGATTCGCCATCGTTGAAGCTTTTCCTCTCCATGCAAATCGCCGAAATTCAACCCTAACGAGATCTGAACCTCGTTCGAAACACAAACCGGCAGCGCGTGAAACTGGCCGGCGATGGCTCCGTGACGACGGCCGACTGAGTTTATAATGGAAGAATACTGATACGTAAGGATGGTAGGGTTTACAATTGTTATAGTTGATTGTTTTGGGTTTTGATTTGTTTGTAATTTATTATAATTGTTTGATTTACGATTTGTAATATTTGATTATTTTGGGATTTGATTTATTATATTTCTTTTATTATTTGATTTCATGTCATCATGTTTAAAAAAAAGTTAAATAAATGTCATGTAGGACTATGACTTGCTACTCAGGTAAAATATCTAGTATTAGAACATCAAAATAAAGTTGAATGATCTAATTGGAACAATAAATTAATGAGTGACCTAATTGGAACACTCATTAAACTTCATTACTATTATGTGGCATATTCCCTTATTAAAAGTACACACAAATTCAATAGACAACTATTGGTGCAACCAATTTTTGATTTTATCTTTAATTTAAAATTATGGTCTTGACCTCAATTGAAAATAAAATTATGTTTTTGCACCTAGCTCAACATTACGATTTTCTCATCAGTTCAAAAATATGATTTTGCCCCCTTTACAAAAATTACTATTTCGCGCTAAGTTCAAAATTACGATTTTGCCCTGAGTTCAAAATAAAATTAAGTTTTTGCCCCAAACTCAAAATTACGATTTTGCCCTTAGTTCACAAATAGGATTTTTCCCTTATTCAAAATAAAATTATAGTTATGCCCCCCCCCCCCCCCCCCCCTTCCACCCCAAGCTGAAAATTACGAATTTTTCCTTAGTTTAAAATTATGAGTTCGCCCTTATTTAAAAAATTACGATTTTCCCTCGGTTAAAATTTGTAGTATTGCTATCGTTTTCGTTTTTTTCCTCAGCTCAAAATTATGATTTTACTCTCAGTTAGAAAATGATTTTCCCCCTTTTCAAAAATGACGATTTCGCCCTGAGTTCAAAATTATGTTTTTGCCCTCCGTTCAAAACAAAATTATGCTTTTGCCCACAGCTAAAAATTACAATTTTGCCCTTAGTTCAAAACTATGATTTTGCCCCAGCCCAAAATAAAATTATGGTTTTGCTCCACAAATTAAATTTACAAATCCGCCCTCAGTATAAAATTATGAGTTTGCCCTCATTTTAAAATTACGATTTTACCCCTAGTTAAAATGTGTACTCTTGCCATTATTTTAGGCTTTTTTTTTTGCAAAACTATAGTGGTTTTTATTTTATTTTGTTGACTCAATTTAACTTTTGTGTCAAGCAAGTGTCTAGCACTCGCTCATTGGTTGGTTCTAACAAATTACTATCTTGCCCCTAGCTGAAAATTAAAGGCTTGCCATCATTTTAGGTTTTTTTTTAGCAAAACTACGGTAGTGTTTTGGTTTTATTGGTTAACCCAATGTATTTTTTTGTTAAAATCGTGTTATAAGTAGTATGTACAAGTAATTAAAATACATGCCTACATGTTATGAAACTAAGAAATATTCGGCTTAGCGCCCCGCAACGCGGGCGAGGGCATCCAACTAGTTTCATACAAGCTCCGCTTTTACCCCACTTACAAAATAATAATAAAATAAAAAGGAAATATGCCACATAATAGTAATGAAATTTAAGGAGTCTTCCAATTAGGTCACTCATTAAATTTATTGTTCCAATTAGATCATTCAACTTTATTTTGATGTTCTAATGCTAGATATTTTACCTGAGTAGCAAGTCATAGTCCTACATGACATTTATTTAACTTTTTTTTAAACATGATGACATGGAATCAAATAATAAAAGAAATATAATAAATCAAATCCCAAAATAATCAAATATTACAAATCGTAAATCAAACAATTATAATAAATTACAAACAAGTCAAAACCCAAAACAATCAACTATAACAATTGTAAACCCTACCATCCATACGTATCAGTATTCTTCCATTATAATCTCAGTCGGCCGTCGTCACGGAGTCATCGCCGGCCAGTTTCACGCGCTGCCGGTTTGTGTTTCGAACGAGATTCAGATCTCGTTAGGGTTGAGTTTCGGCGATTTGCGTGGAGAGGAAAATCGCAGTTTAAAAATGAAAAAAGAAAAAAAGGACAATGATATATGTAAGAACTATTGCCTTCATGTTTTTTGTATATGTAGTTAATTAATGGGTCGGGTAAAATTGACACAAACAAAACAATATGATTGTAGGAAAATGATATATTTCCTAGCATTCTTGCAAGTATAAGCAGGAGTGCAAACGAACCAAACGTTTGGCGAACAGTTTATTAACTGTTCGGCGAGAAGTTCGTTTGTGTTTGTTGGTTTATTAAACAAACGAACACAAACAAGAAATTTCGTTTGTTTAGTTAAATGAACAAACATGAACAGAGGGCATGTTCGTTCATTTATGTTCGTGAACGTTTGGTAATGTGTTCGATAGACCATTAGTGTTTTTAGCTTTTATATTTTATTCAAATACATCAAAATACTGACGAATAAATATTTAATATGTGTTAATGTATTATATATTTTGTTCATGAACGTTTGTTTGTGGTCATTTATTACCATTGTGTTCATGAATATTAGTTTGTGTTTATTCGTTGCCTAAAATTAACAAACAAACACAAACGAACATAAAATCCCATTCGGTAAGCGTTTATGAACAGTTCGTGAACACGTATATTTTTCGTAACAAACGAACACGAACAAGGACTTGTTCGTGTTCGTTTGCAGCCCTAAGCTAAACAAATCGTGATTGCTCCTTAGGTTTAAAAAAGGTTAATTTTCAATTTTTTTGTTTGGTTAAATGATATTAGATGGGTTAGATGGTAAATGAGTTTAGATCAGCAAAACTAAAAGTATCATAAATTAAAAAGATTAATCATTCTTTAAATACTTTGTTATGACGTGAAACAATACATATCATAAATTAGGCAAAAGCTTTTCTGTTTGTGCCTACACCAAATGCGAGCAAAGCAAAAGCACAAGACTTTAATGGTTTTTTTTAGCTGGATTTGGTTGGGTTTCCAAAGCCCAATTGAAACATGGAGCAAATAGTGCCTTAAGAAACGGTTTAATCGAGTTTATTTTTCAAAATTGGGTGAAACCACTATCTTAGTAGTTAATGTATTCTAAAACCGCAATGTTTAAAATCCGGTTTTTATATCGTATCGGAATTGGCTTAGAAATGATTTTCATTGGTATAGAACAAAGGGGGATCGAAATAAATTGATTGTAATTTTCTGTTGTGTATACAATGATAAGAAAGACACCCATTTATAATTATTACAATGTGATAAATAAGGTAAAGGCTTGGAGAAAAAGTTTGCTGGAATTGAGGAGGAAATCGTGTCCAATCTTTTAATTTGCGGAAATGATGTCAATAATCTTTGATTGACCCATTCTCTTTTTAACACTCCCCCTCAAGTTGAATAGTGGGATCTCCGAAATTCAACTTGGCTAAACACCTGTCAAGAATTCTGCTATTAACTGCTTTTGTCAGGATGTCTGCTAACTGGTCTGCTGATCGAACGAAAGGAAGATCAATACTCTTGGACTCCAATTTCTCTTTGATGAAGTGCCAATCTACCTCTACGTGTTTTGTTTGGTCATGTTGTACTGGATTTTCTGATATTTTAATAACTGCTTCATTATCGCACATAATCTTGCTTGCTTCTTGTGGGGGAAATCCGATTTCACTTAAAAGTTTCCTAATCCACAAGACTTCCGCCAGACCTTTAGCTATTCCCCTGAATTCAGCTTCTGCACTTGAAAGTGCAACAACCTTTTGTTTCTTGCTTCTCCCAAATAACAAGATTTCCTCCTACTAAGGTAAAATAGCATGAGGTTGATCTTCGATTCCCTTTATCTCCTGCCCAATCTGCATCTGTATAGGCTTCAGTCCTTAGATGTCCATTTTCTTTGAACAGAACACCATGGCCGACGGTCCCTTTAAGGTACCTGATAATTCTCCAAACTGCATCCATGTGAGCAACTTGAGGTTGATGCATAAATTGACTGACAACTCCTACTGCATAACCTCAAGTTGAATAGTGGGATCTCCGAAATTCAACTTGGCTAAACACCTGTCAAGAATTCTGCCATTAACTGCTTTTGTCAGGATGTCTGCTAACTGGTCTGCTGATCGAACGAAGGAAGATCAATACTCTTGGACTCCAGTTTCTCTTTGATGAAGTGCCGATCTACCTCTACGTGTTTTGTTTGGTCATGTTGTACTGGATTTTCTGATATTTTAATAGCTGCTTCATTATCGCACATAATCTTGCTTGCTTCTTGTGGGGAAATCCGATTTCACTTAAAAGTTTCCTAATCCACAAGACTTCCGCCAGACCTTTAGCTATTCCCCTAAATTCAGCTTCTGCACTTGAAAGTGCAACAACCTTTTGTTTCTTGCTTCTCCAAGTAACAAGATTTCCTCCTACTAAGGTAAAATAGCATGAGGTTGATCTTCGATTCCCTTTATCTCCTGCCCAATCTGCATCTGTATAGGCTTCAGTCCTTAGATGTCCATTTGCTTTGAACAGAACACCATGGCCGACGGTCCCTTTAAGGTACCTGATAATTCTCCAAACTGCATCCATGTGAGCAACTTGAGGTTGATGCATAAATTGACTGACAACTCCTACTGCATAAGCTATATCTGGGCGAGTATGTCAAAGGTAGATCAGCTTTCCCACAATCCATTGATATCTGTTTTTATCTGCCAATTCTGCTTCTTCCTCCATATAAAGTTTTTGGTTTGCAATCATAGGTGTATCTGCGGGTTTGCAATCGATCATCCTTGTTTCTGCTAACAAATCAAGAACATACTTTTTTCTGGCAAATGAAAATTCCCTGACCTTAACACTTCAATTCCTAGGAAGTATTTTAGTCTTCCCAAGTCTTTCATTTCAAAGTCCATAAACAGATTTGCTTTCAGCCTTGTCATCTCTTCTTCATCATTCCCTGTAATTATCATATCGTCAACGTAGATAATTAGGCAAGTTATGAATTTTCCTCTTAGTTTAAGGAACAAGGTATGGTCGGAGTTGCTCTGGTTAAAACCATATCCTTGCATCGTGACGGTAAATCTGCCAAACCAGGCACGAGGGGATTGTTTTAATCCATAGAGGGATTTTTTTAAGTGACAAACTTCTCCAGGTCTGAAATCTCCTGCAAAACAAGGAGGTGCTTCCATATAAACCTCTTCCTTAAGCTCCCCATGTAGGAAAGCATTTTTCACGTCAAGTTGATGAAGGGGCCGATGTTGATTTGCTGCTATTAAGAAGAGCACCCGAATTGTGTCGATCTTTGCAACAGGGGAGAATGTCTCAGAATAATCAATCCATATGTCTGGGTATAGCCTTTGGCTACCAACCGGGCTTTGTACCTTTCAATTGATCCATCTAGTTTGTATTTTATAGTGAACACCCATCTACAACCAACTGGTTTCTTTCCTGTCGGCAGGGTACATTTCTCCCAAGTATCACTCTTCTTCAAGGCTTCCATTTCTGTCTTCATTGCATCCTTCCATTTTTCCGACTCTAAGGCTTTGTCTATATGAGTTGGAATCTCTTCATTATAAAGTGTTGCCATGAAAGATTTTGCCTCTTGGGAAAGACTCCCCTAGCTATATTAGCCACCGGGTATCTTGAGCTTCGTGACTCCTTTTCAAGAGTGTACCGTTTGGGTGGGATTCCCCTGTTTGATCTTGGAGGTAAAACATAACTCGCCACTTCTTCTGTTGGTTCTGTGACTTCTATTGGTACTGTGGTTTCATTATCATGGTTAGAAGACAAAACAGAGTCAGGGTTATCAATAGTTTGTTACCTTAGGTATCGGGTTGGATGGAGTCTCTTTGGTGGCACTTTGCGCTTCAGATTGTATATGTGGAGTGGGTTCGTTGTGATTTGTTATTTCTTCAGAAGATTGGATTCGGGTTAGCCAACTCAGTGTGTCTATAGATTCATTCTCCCCCTGACCATTGGGTTGGGTACTATAGAAATACTCGGTCTCAAGGAATTCACAATCCATTGTGGTGTACATGTGATGAGTTTTTGGATTGGATCACCGATAACCCTTTTGAGTTATCCCATATCCTACAAAAACACATTTTTCAGCACACAGGCCAAGTTTTGTTCGATTTGTTTTAGGTATGTTGGCAAAAACGGAGCAACCGAAAATTCTAGGTTCAAGATTATGCTCAGGAGGAATGTGAACAAATTTTGACATGTTATCTAGAGGTGTTTTGAAACTGAGGTTTTTTGTAGGAAGGCGGTTGATAAGGTAGACAGAAGACGCAACGGCCTCGGGCCACCAAGAAGTGCGGACTTGAGATTCAAGTAACATGGCCCGAGTCATTTCAAGAATTATGCGGTTTTTCCGTTCGAAAACACCGTTTTGTTCGGGAGTATGAGGACATGTGGTTTGTAGATCATTCCTTTTTCTTGAAAAAAATGTTTCATGGCCGTGTTTACAAATTCCCCCCATTATCAAATCGAAGAACCTGAATTCCTCGTTTGAATTGAGTATTAACCATGTCATAGAACATGATAAATTTTTCATACACTTCCGATTTGTGTTTGAGAAAGTATACCCATGTCATGCGGGTACAATCATCCACAAAAATTAGATAAAAACGAAAACCTTGTCCTCTTAAAGCAGGAGAAGGTATCCAAACATCTGAGTGGACTAGGGAAAAAGGCAAATCAATTCTTGTATTACTAGGTTTGTATGATTTCCGATGACTTTTAGCAAGAATACAAGTCTCACAATTTATTTTACTGTTAGATGGAAATAGTTTCGGAAACAAAAGATGTAAATAACCGGTGGAGGGATGTCCCAGTCGTCGATGCCACAACCAAGCTTCTCGCTCAAGAGTCCCATGGGCCAGCATTGTGGTGCCATGTTGACTCACCTCGTCCACATAGTACAATCCTTGACGCTCAGTGCCACGTCCAATAATCACACCCGTCCTGATATCCTGTAAGACACAAAAAGTAGGATGCATTAGTACGGTGCAGTTAAGCTCTTTAGTAACATGATTGATTGACAACAGTTTGTGAGACAATGATGGTATGTAAAGACAATTTGACAACTTTAGGGTGGGTGATATTTCAACGGTACCACCTCCCTTAACATGACAAACGTCACCATTGGCTGTTCGAATATGGGTTCTTTTTGGTTGGGATTTGGATATAATATCTGACACGTCACATGTCATAGTATCAGTTGCTCCACAGTCAAAAATCCATGGAGCATCTTGTTTCCTGTCACTACTCTAAGCCATATTTGCAACTCCCATGCCAAGGGAAATAATATTAGATTGTGAACAGGGGTTATTCATAATATTCATAGAACTTGAGGGGCTTGAATGGAACCACTCAACCCCTATACCTGTTGAGTTATCATCTTCACTTCCAGCCCTAGCTACTCCACCGAAAGCTTCACCGCCACCACCATTGTTGTCGCTGCCGCTGCCGGTGGCTTTGCTGCTGCCCACGGCGGCGGCCCCCTTTCCATCATCTGCTTCGATTACCTTTTTCTTGTGCCCGTCGTTCCACCACTTCGGGTAACCCACGATTTTGAAGCACTGCTCTCGGGTATGCCCTTTCATATCACAGTGTATGCATTTGAGTTTTGATTTGTCAATTTTTTGTTTGAAGCTTGGATTTGATCGACGTGTTTGACCCCTAGAAGCAAGCCCTAGGGCTTCATCGTCATTGATTCGGGTAGCGGCTAACCCCGCTGCAATTGTCACACCCCAACCGATGGCGGAATCATCGGGGCGTGGCACTAAGCGGTTCAGATTGTTCGAGAGAATCTACAACGACTATTTTTAAATGACAATATTTAAGCGTCAATTTCCCATACAATCAACATACAATCATTACATAATCATCACGAATTCCATTAATCTCAAACAATTTTCAAAGTCGATTACAATTTATTACAAGTTTCTAAGCAAAATCCTAAGTCCGTTTGCAGCGAGTAGGAACATTAACCTGCAACATACGTTAAAATAATTGTCAATACAAAAATGTATTGGCGAGTATACATGTTTTGATATAATAGCATAGTAGATAGAAAACGTTGCGAAATACCACATACATAAACATGACTAACACATATAAACTCACAAGACAAATTTATCATGCTAAACTCTCGAGATGCTCGCGCGGTCTTCCTAGCTAGACCCCGTCGGGTGTTAGCCAAACTATAGTACCATACTAGCTAAGGTGAGTTAACGAAAATGTGTCCTAGTTTACATGTATCAAGCATCATGTGTAGACTTGTGTAACGGGTATTCGCGTTTGATAATCAGTTTAGTTTTGCGTTGTGTATTTTGATATGAACGTATGTTACACCCAAAAGTGCGTTTAAAGCGAAAAGGGGGTCAAGTATACTCACAGTGGGTGCGTAACAACGAACACCGAGAGTTGATGAGAGGAGAGAAAAGAGTGTCGGTTAGCCTGAGCGTAGAGACGGAAGGGCATCAGTCTTCCAGAGTGTTGAAACGGAGAGTCGGGCGAGGGAAACATATATTTTCGTACGAAATTAGTTTTCATGCGAAAATTTGATGAAATTTTCGTGCGAAAATTTTGGTGAAATTTTCGTGCGAAAATATTTTTCGCGCGAAAATTTGGTGAAAATTTCATGCGAAAATTTCGTGCAAAAATTATGGTGTTTCAACTCATGAAATTTTCTCACGAAAATTTCGTGCAAAAATTTTAGTTGTTTTCGTCATACTCGGGAAATCGAATGTCCATCCCTCCAACCTTAGGTTACTGATCAACCTAGCATCGGAGAGGTCTTTTGAGCGAGTGAGTCTCTTGTATAAACTCAGACTGGACCGTGTGAACCAAGTATGGTTCACGCGAGCCAGTCCAGATCGCACAAGTGACTGTTCTTGCGTCTTGGTGCGTTCGGGACTAAGACTTCGTCTGAAACAGATGTATTTTTGAGTCAATTTCGTGACGGTTTCGACAGCGCCTCGTTCCACCACTTAGTGAACGAAACATTAGTCGGTGTGATCCGTTTTCGTGTGAAAATCGATTTGATAAAACAGTTTTGTTAGGATAAACACTTAGTGAGTTTGAAACAACAAGGTTTCGGGTCTGAGAAGCCAAGGCTAACTCAAACATGCTCGTTAAGTGCTAAATCCTTAGGAAAATCAGAAAGTTTTATGAAAAAGATGAAGGTTTTTCGTAAAACAGAGAAGTTTAGATGAAATCGGAGATAATCTCGTGCAAAATCGTTGTAAAAACCGTTGTGATTCGTGTGAAAAATGTAGTTTTCATACTTGGAACAGAGAGAATCGGGCTGGAGAGCGTTTTGGTGAGGAATTGCAGCAAGTTGGAGTGAATGGTGAAGAGTTGTATTTATAGGCGGAGAGGAATGGAGGTGGTTTGGTGATATTTTCGTGCGGAAATCCATATTTTCGTGCGAAAATAGTCACTTTCGCACCAAATATGCGATTAAATATGTCTTTTTCGCATGAAAATTGTCATTCGGAGCCAAAACATGCAATATTTTCGCACGAAAATACAATTTTCGTATGAAAATATGAATTTTTGTACGAAAATAGTTTTATTTTATTTTATTTTTTTTTTTTTGGATTCTGATGATTAAAACACACACTTTTTACAAAAGGAACCCATGCTAGAAAAATTCCTAAAAATTATTAAAAATCCTTTTGTAATTCTTTCGTTCGTATTAGTTAATTCTATTAAGCGTTTTAGCAAAGCGTTAAGCGTATTAATCGATTAAATTAAGTTAAGATTCGAATGGATAAGCAAGGTAGTATGCGGCTTTGTTCCCAAGTCTTGCGAGAGTCGCGTTGCAGTTTAAGCGAGCAGATAGCCTTGGAAACTTCACGCACAGTTTGTAGTATTTCGCGAATGCGTTATAAGCGTTGTGAGGTGCGATATAGTGCGAAAATAAGCGATGTAGTGCGAAAATATGCGATGTAGCGTAGTAAGCGATATAGTTTACATTATGATCCGAACCTCTGGTGCTAGGCGTAACGAGAGTAACGAGCTGCGAAAAATGCGGGTTGTTACAGCAATTCCCGATTCAGTGGTGTTGTTAAAAATACTTTGATGTGCGGTTTCTTTTCGGACAATGGCATATGTTTCTTCAACTGATGGCAATGGATCCATTCGGAGAATTATCTCTTGATGGTATCGTATTGCCGGTCAATAGCGTTCAGAAACTGAAACAACTTTTGTTCTCTTCGAATTTTGTTGTAAGTGGCAATATCAACTGCCGAGGTCATAGGGTTTGGATCACTCCGATCAATCTCTCCCCAGATCCCTTGCATCACAATCTCAGAATTCTTCAAGTGGAATTCTATTCTGTTTAATCCCATTTGCCTTAACATGTAAGTCAAATGTTTGAAGCTTATCCTTACCACTGCTGTATGTGGTTACGAGTGCCTCCCATATTGATTTAGCCGTGGGAATCTCGGTAAGATTACTTGCAATGGCAGGTTCAATATTTTGTATTAACCAAGAAAAAACCACTAGGTCGTCTTGTTCCCACCGCTCAAACCCATCATCTGTTGATTTGGGTGGTGCTGGATTTCCTGACAAATGGCCAAGAAGTGCTTTTGATTTTCCACCGATGGCTACTCGGATCATCCGAGCCCATAGGGCATAATTCTGGTTGTTTAGTTTGAGACTAATCTTCAAACTGTCGGAAAGATTGTGTTTGGGGTTTTGATTTTGGTCTTGAATTCATTAAGGAGATTGGCTAGTTGAATAGAAAGGTTGATATTGTTTTGATTGTTGGAATCGTCGTCAGACGCCATGGGAACTTTGAGAAGGGTTTTATGAGGTTAAGATGGTAGGTGATGAGCAAAACTTGTGAATTGGTCCGAGAACCATTCACTGCTCTGATACCATGATTTTCATTGGTATAGAACAAAGGGGGGATCGAAATAAATTGATTGTAATTTTCTGTTATGTATACAATGATAAGAAAGACACCTATTTATAATTATTACAATGTGATAAATAAGGTAAAGGCTTGGAGAAAAAGTTTGCTGGAATTGAGGAGGAAATAGTGTCCAATCTTTTAATTTGCGGAAACGATGTCAATAATCTTTGACTGATCCATTCTCTTTTTAACAAAAAACGGTTTAACCGGGTGTATCGGGTGGTTCAACCGGGTGTACCGGGCGGTCTGGTTCTATCGGACGGTTCAACCGGTACAACCGGCTGGTTTGAACCGGTTAGTGTAATATTACTCTTATTCACTATCCTAAAACATCTGATTTGGTAGCACCACTTTCTTAAAGCATGAACCACACCATTTTACACTATTTTCTCTCTCTACACACTACTGTCTATCTCTCTCTCCTACCCTCACAAACATTCTCTCGGTAACCATCACCCGCTCCTCCTACCCGCTTGACTGGCAACAATGTAGTTGCATGGGTAGGGGCAACCTGAGAGGGTTCCCAGCAAGTGGTCCAAGTCCCCTAACAAGGCAGAAGAAAGAAAAAATAAGCTATAAGAGGCCCAAATGAAAACATAACATTAAATTAATAAGTTTTACTAAAAGCACGACCGTTTTGTTTTTGAAAATACAGAGTCCCGAGACGAGTAGACAATATAGACCCTTAAATATATATTTAAAAAAATGATATATACTTATTTTTAAAAAAGGTTTCAGCCCTAGGAAGACGATCCTGGGCATTCGCCCACATTGCTCCTCCTCCTAGCTGGCCTTGACTAAAGAGTGGCCTAGGTGAAAACATAGATGAAGTCACTCATACAAATCAAACTAAACACGATGCATTTTATAAGATGTGTTAAAGAAAACAATAACTTTATTAATCCCGATTAACTCCTTGATTCTTAAACATATAGATCCAACATTTGCACCCAATTATTTCCTTCCGCGAATGTTGTTTCCCTCTTTTTAGACTCCCCCAACACACACGAGTATTCGATATATACATATACTATTATCTATGCCTATACTCTACCTATACGCTAGTTTGCTAGCACGTTCTTCGAATATGGTATCACCGACGAAAGAGTACAAAAATATGAGGATTCTATAATGGGATCCAATTCTTATGGTTTGTCTAACAAGTTCAACAAGTGAACTAATAGAGTAATCAACTCGATAACGATACAGTTTTAAAACATTGGTCCTAGCTTAATAATAAGTATTTACAATTGGGAAAATAGGTCGAGTATCACCCTGCGGGGTATGAGACTCATTTTTTTTAATGAACGATGAAATTGGATGGAGATGCACTAGTTTGTATTTGTATATATCTTTTATGTGATCAAATGTTGGATTAATGACTATTATATTGCAAGCAATACTACTTGTAGTATTTGAACTTCATTCTTTGTTGGATTAATGACTTATATTGAAGCAATACTACTTGTAATATTTGAATTTCATTCTTTTACTGGTGAATGGGTGATTTATGCATAAGTTAGTTTCTAAAAACGAGGACAATTATCAAATAACATATAATATAATAAGGTAGTTTGTTGTTTATAAGAGTGATATGTGTCAAGTTGGCATATGTTTGAATCGTTGAAACCGAAAAACACTCGTATATTTATTCGTATAAATCGTTGAAACCAAAAACACTCATATTTATTCGTATGAAATACATCAATTATAACTTGGACACACGTAAAATCATGTTTGGGTGATTCATTCATCTAAATGAGTTAAAAAGGATAAACAAGTTCTCAATGATCAAATAGTGTTAAGCATGTCGTAAATGAGTTAATGAGTCAACCTTCTTAGCTAAACTAGTCATATAAATAAAACTAAAGTTCTAAACACGGTGCAATCAATGCACGACATGCAACCTGAACGCATACCATGTTATTAATTTTAGTAAAATGAGTTAAAAAAGGTTAATGTGTTGTAATTGTAAAACGTCATACGTAAGTTACTAAATTATAATATTTTTTAACACCTTAATTTTAACTTTACCTGCACTTGTATGGATTAAACTTACAACCTTACAATTACAAGAAGAACACCATACTACTGGATAGACATGCCAATATGTCTAATTAAACAATATATTTATTTTGATAGGGTTAAACAAATCAATCAAATTCGCTAACATGTTTATCAATCTCAGTTATCTTCTTAGAAAATTTTAAATTAATAATTTTGAATTAAACTGCATAAAATTTTAATTTAATAATTTTGAATTAAACTGCACTAAAACATAAAAAGCAAAGGGTAATATATTTTGGGGTAACTTTGTAGAATAGTAACCAACTTTTAAAAGTGTTCCAATTAGGTCATTCAACATTCATTTTTTATTAAAATTATGGTTTTTTCATCTATTTCATAGGTAACCGTGATGATGTGAATTTTTGTTTCTTTTTTCCCTTTCATTTGATGCTAACGTCCAGTGATGATGTGGATTTTAACTTGTTTTTTTTAATTTTAATGTAATTAAAGTGTTTTTATTTTTAATAAATAAATTTCATATATTAATATAATCCGACCCTAGCATCTTATGCTCCATTTTTCTCTTGATACATGGAAAAAAAGGACATGACTCGATTTGAAAGTTAAGTTATCTAATTGGGACAAAAACGATACGAATGATCTAATTAGAACACTTTTAAAACTTGTTACTATTCTGTGAAATTTTTCCGTATATTTTTGCGCACACGATTGCATGACCACAAGTACGGCCCCATTACCTAGCAATAATATTTAAAGTTGAATCTTCTAACGGTAAATGGATGATTTATACATAACTTTTTACATACAAATACTCGAATCAAGTAACACATTACATAACAAGGTAACATTTTGTTTATAGGAATGCCAATTGTGTCTATTTGGCACAATGAATCACTGAGACCGGATGAGTAAATGAGTTAAAAATTGTATGTCCACTCATATAAAATATAAGAATTATATACTTAAACACACTTAAAGTTGTAGTTGGGTGATTCATCTATCTAAATGAGTTAAATATATAACATGTCATAAACAAGTTGTCGGTTGTAATAAATGGGTTGATAGATCGATCTGCTTAACTACACAAGTCATATAGATCAAATTGAACAAAGTGCCTTTAACAAAATGTGTTAAAAAATGTTTATCAATCCTAATAAAATACTTGTGAATTAATCCAAACCGAGATATTGATTATTTTTTTAACGGCCAACTAAATCACTGCATAAGCATTCTGGATTGCCCTTAATTGAATTATTGCATCCCCTCTTTCATAACGGTCAGAGTTGGATGCATACTTGAGCTATCGGTTCCAGGAAAAACCCATCCGCCCGAAGGCTCACTGCGGTAAAACCCGGTTCGGCTTCGTTTCAAACTTACGACATTCAGAGAGACCTAGTTCTAAACTTTATTCCCACCACCAGCAGTAAGAATTGAACACAGGAACTAAGTTGTGAGGACCAAAACATTGTTTATTAATCCCGATTATCTCCTTGATAAACTTAATAAAATACTTGTGAACTAACCACATGACTAAAGAAAGAAATATCTTTTCTGCACATACGACTACGTGGCTCCAACCACCCTCATGAACCAATATTTTACTCATAATAAAATCTCCACATCCATCCACCAAACACAAACAAATCCTGACCGTCCTTCCTCCCTCCTTAAAACCTATTTATACCCCTTCACCCCTCCATTCTCTCCGTGCCTGACCCACCCCTCTCTTCTCAAACCAGATCTAAACAATCCAAAACCCCAACAATGTCTCTCACCGTCGAAAAACATCCACCGGCCGTGAATACAAGGTCAAGGACATGTCCTTAGCCGACTTCGGCCGTCTCGAACTCGAGCTAGCCGAAGTCGAAATGCCCGGTTTGATGTCATGTAAGACCGAATTCGGACCTTCGCAACCATTCAAGGGTGCCAGGATCACCGGTTCACTCCACATGACAATTCAAACCGGTGTCTTAATCGAAACCTTAACCGCCTTAGGCGCAGAAGTCAGATGGTGCTCCTGCAACATTTTCTCCACACAGGACCACGCCGCCGCTGCCATCGCACGTGACTCGGCCGCGGTGTTTGCGTGGAAAGGAGAAACGTTACAAGAGTACTGGTGGTGTACGGAACGAGCTCTTGACTGGGGCCCAGGTGGTGGACCTGATTTGATTGTGGATGATGGTGGTGATGCCACTCTTTTGATCCATGAAGGTGTGAAGGCTGAAGAGGAGTTTGCGAAAACCGGAAAGTTACCTGACCCGAGCTCCACCGATAACACTGAGTTTCAGATCGTGTTGTCGATTATTAAGGACGGGTTGCAGAGTGACCCCAAGAAGTACCATAAGATGAAGGATAGGTTGGTTGGTGTGTCTGAGGAGACTACCACTGGTGTTAAGAGGTTGTACCAGATGCAGGCTAATGGTACCTTGCTGTTCCCTGCCATCAATGTTAATGATTCAGTCACCAAGAGCAAGGTATAATGACTATTAATCACATATGTTTGTTCATTTTATTATTATTTTTGAATGGATCTGATTGTTTAGCTGATAATTTTTAGGAGCTGAGATTTGGATTTACCATTTTTGTTAATTGAATCATTTTTACCAAATTACTGCACCTTTTTAGGTGTAGATCTGTTTAATGCTCAGTATTGCTTTGATTAACTATTGCAGCAGACAGATAATGCTAGGAAAAAGAGGTAAATGCGGTACCTGACCGCGGGAGGTTCTCCCTCCAAGCTAGCTTAGCCCCATAGTGCTGGCGGTTACTACCCAGCAGATTATTCGGCCCGAGCTGGACTCGAACCCGCGTCCTCCGTTGGAATGGTGAGGCTGGCACTGGCTGACACCCGTGGTTAATTTAGATGTGAGCTTAGAACAGAATTAACCAACTTGTAACCGAATTTATGGATATAACCAAACCGAATCAATAACTGGTGGTTTGGTTTTATGTTTCTTTGAAAACCAACGGTTTCGGTTCGGTTTCAGTAAGCCACTATCCTTCACCGACAATAATCGAACCACAGTAAGTATGGTTAACTTAACCGAACCATTTTACCCGAGACCGCCCACTTCCATGGACGTTTTGAACCAGTTGGAATCAAAATGGTGGGGATTTATAATTTGTATAACAGATTACGGGATCGTGTTTCATCATTTGTAAGTTCGGTTAATTACAGTATGTTATGTGTTACAATGATTCTGCATTTCATTTCTATAAATTTGGACAAGCAGTTGCACACACACCCTAGTTATAGATGTTTTTGGTAGTTTATTTATCTGAAATATTGGCACTTGTTATGATCACAGTTTGATAACTTGTATGGATGCCGCCACTCACTCCCCGACGGACTGATGAGAGCCACTGATGTCATGATAGCTGGAAAAGTTGCAGTAGTTTGCGGTTATGGTGATGTCGGCAAGGGTTGTGCTGCAGCCATGAAACAAGCTGGTGCGCGTGTCATAGTCACAGAAATCGACCCCATTTGTGCCCTTCAGGCTCTAATGGAAGGTCTCCAAGTTCTAACCCTCGAAGACGTTCTCTCAGAAGCTGACATCATTGTAACCACCACGGGTAACAAAGACATCATCATGGTTGACCACATGAAGAAAATGAAAAACAACGCGATTGTCTGCAACATTGGACATTTCGACAATGAAATCGACATGCTCGGTTTAGAAACATACCCTGGTGTGAAAAGAATCACCATCAAACCACAAACCGACAGATGGGTGTTTCCTGAAACCAACAGTGGGATCATTGTGTTAGCCGAGGGTCGGCTCATGAACTTGGGTTGCGCAACAGGTCACCCAAGTTTTGTTATGTCGTGCTCGTTTACTAATCAAGTGATCGCCCAGCTCGAGCTGTGGAAAGAAAGGTCAACCGGGAAGTACAAGAAGGAAGTGTATGTGTTGCCTAAACATCTTGATGAGAAAGTGGCTGCGCTTCATCTTGGAAAGCTTGGAGCCAAGCTGACTAAGCTTAGCCAGGACCAAGCTGATTACATCAGTGTGCCAGTTGAGGGTCCATACAAGCCGGCTCACTACAGGTATTGAGCAGAGAACAAGCAAAGTGTCGGTTTGGCGGTTGGTAGTTGGGAAAGGTGGTTGGAGAGAATTGATTGGTTTCTTGAAGGATTATGCTATTGCTATATGGTGGTTTAAATAAGGGGTGGTGTATGAAGGTGGTGTGAAGCATTGAAGTTTTATTTTTGTTTGCTCTGTGTTATGTTTCATTGACAAAATTAAATTGGAAAAAGATCTTTCCACACTAGTTTCATTGGTTTGGTTTTCTCAATGGCTAAATATATAAATGTGGCTTTCTCATTTTAATCTAACTGAATTACCAAGCCAAAAATCTGAATAACTTAAATTTTAATTTTTAAATGGTTTTAACAAAAAAGATGAATAGAAAAAGGTGATAATCGTGATTCATGAAATGAAAATGATATAGGTTAACTGGTAATAGTGGCGGAACTAGAAGAAAATATTTAAGGGTATCCCAATTTTTTTTTCCTAGGGTCGTCGACCTGTCCCTCATAATTCGGGAACCCTGTACAACTAGTAAAAATGAGCCCTTAAATATTTATTTTACCTAAGGTCATCCTTAAGAATTCGTGAACCCTTAAGGTACCGTGTGACTACCAAGGATAATATAAAGATATTAGACATTTAGTAATAAAATTTAGTAATTATAATATGATATTTTGAGGTAAGA
Source organism: Scalesia atractyloides (assembly GCA_947069175.1). Lineage (NCBI taxonomy): Eukaryota > Viridiplantae > Streptophyta > Magnoliopsida > Asterales > Asteraceae > Scalesia > Scalesia atractyloides. The sequence goes on from CAMTDV010000022.1 coordinate 89,689,010, forward strand.
TATAAGTGAAATTTTGGTAAAGATACGTGTGGTTGTGAAGCTACTTTTAAAAGAAAAATTGTTAATTTACCTTTCTTAATCCATATATATATGTGTGATTTTCTAAGACCACGGTGTGGGGTGGAAATCCGACGTGGAGCACGGCGTTGTGGTTGGGGTTGAGGATCTTCACAGGCGTGGAGGCAAATGTGTGGGTTAGATGGCGACGTTTATTGGTTGATGAATTTTGAGTTAGTTTTTATTGTTTTTTTTTAAAAACGCCACTTTAAAAGAAAAATCTTTTTGTAAGGAACTTTGTTCAAAAGTCTACGTTTATTAATATAGATGTTTTTATGCTTTTAAAAAAAATTAAAATATGTTTTAAATTTAAGGAAAATAAAAGGTTTAGTTTAGTATATTACAATTATATGTATGAATATTAATTCAAGTGTGACTTTTGACTTTTGCATATTTCTGCTTTTTCATGTTTCCGATGCTCTTATAATATAATATTAATATATATGTCATCTTCTTCAACCTTCTAACAAAGCCGCTGCAACGTCCACCGGAAAGTTTCGTTTTCTGTCAACCTTAAAATTTGATATAATTTGATCTTCTCCTACACTCAGTTTATCTTCTCCTACACTCAGGTATCTGAATATTTGTTCAGAGGTATCCCCATAAATAAATAAAACGGAGACTAAAAAATTGCACTTCGGATCATTACTGCGAATACGGGTTGAGCCGTAGCCTGTGCTACGGCTGCTTGTATGGTGATTCCGCCCCTGACTGGTAAACCAGAATTAGTATCCGTCGTTACGGTGAGGTTCGGTATGGTATGGACAATGACAAATTTTTAAACAACACATTTAAAGTCTAATTACCATTACAATAGCTACTATAAAAGACAACACGTTTAATGGTAAACTACTATTATAAAGACCTTAAAAAGATACAATGTAAACAATCCTTCTTTCTATACCACATGATTAAACTTAGTATGTTTAACCTATGCTAATGTATCTTCGTGACAAAACTGGTTATTCTGTCTTTGTTAAGCGGTTGGGTTTCTAACTGGTCTAGTCGGTCGTTCTCATTTTGGAACCCCGCCTTCCATCGCCGGTTGGTCCCTTTTTGACACCAACTTTCCTTCTTCTTCCAAAAGCACTATAGGCTTGATTTTTGTTTAACCTTACGGTTTCGGCCTTTTGACCCATGAACCATGAACCTGACGCGAGCGTAATCTAGCAGGTTCACATTAAACTCCATAGACGAGCACAGAGAAAACACGATTGAAAGGTAGAAAGCCTACCAATGTGATAGAATAATAGCTTCCAAATGAAGTCGAGAACAAAAAACTACAACATAATATAACGAAAACAATAAATCATCATGCACAATTAAACATAGGCTACCTATATTACAAACTTAAATAAATAAATATAGAAACATCAAACTGTTCAAATAAAGAATCAAGAACGCTACAACATATGAATAACACAACAGTTTAAGGTTGTATGCATAAACAACCATATCAAAGTGTTTCAAGAGGCCAAACTATTGAGAATCAAGACGACTATCACACATTACACAATCAATCACCAGTTCAGATGCCCCGACAAGATACATATTATCTTAAACGGATAAGTACGCCATAGCTGCATAGTTAACAACGACAATGTGAAAGGCAAACATTATTTTAAAAAAGAATAATGGATTTTAATAATCCAAACTATTAGCCGTTGGCCGACAACGATCCCAACTTAAAAAATAACTAGTAGTGGTCCCACCTTTTCACATATTGTAAACTAATGAATCTTTACTAACAAAACCTTAATTTTTTTTGTCCCCTTATCGTTTTCGGTTTAGTAAAGGTTCACTGGTTTATAATATATGAAAATGTGAGACCACCACCGATTATCTTTGAAGTTGGGACTGTTTCCAGCCAAAGGCTAATAGTTAGGATTATTAAAATCCATTGTTCTTTTAAAAAAATTGCACCATAAAACCGAGAATCTTTTTGTCTTTAATTTGAGTACCTTATTGATATATGAAAACTAAAAAACTCAAAAGTCGTGTTGTATTTCTGTCTTGTATAACATTTTTGTGTTTTATTTTTTGTACTAGATTTTTATGCCAGATTTTTTGTGTTGTATGTTTAAGAAAAAATGGGCAAGGGTTTTTGTTTTGGAACCAAAATACCCTTTAGGAGTGCCACATGTTAATCTCCGTAATCCTTATTTAGGCAAAACCCATTTTTTTTGTGGATCATCCCCTGTATATTATATCTAATTAAAGAAATCATATATTTTTACAAGTTACTTTTAAACTCGTAGGACAAATATCTCTGTGGAGATATTATTGTTATGTTGATGTTGTATGTTTTAAGCAGTAGACATGGTAAAATAAACCACTGAAGGATAAGTTACCGTAATTTCTTAGAATATCACAACCAAACGAACGAAGAAAACTAAATAGCTAAATATGATATGCCTAATAAATATAACGATGTTGTAAGATCCTGTATGTTCTTTTGAACCTATGATATGATATTTTATTATATTATTTACGCCCCGCTTGGTATGCGCATATAATGTATATATGTGTGGGTCTTCGGGGGAAAAAGTAAAAGTGCACTAATTTTAATGTTATTTTAATAATTTCGTGAAAATAACGTTAAAAAACGAGGGATGGTTAATCTTGCATCATGTGTGGCGTTGATAGCTGAAAGACAAGAGGGTACATGCACTAATCAGCTTTTGTCCCAATTGCTACCGAGTGTTATGTGCCTTATGTCCAAGACTTGATGCAAAACTACTATCGAGTCGGGGGTCTCACCGGAAGCAGCTTCTCTATTCCTATGGGGTAGAGGTAAGGCTGTCTACATCTTACCCTCCTCAGACATACCTTAGCTTTGCTATTGATAGGATTAACTGAGTATGATAATGATAATGGTGATGATGATATGATATTATAATATCATCTGATACATTGTTTCATGATTTCCGATCACATGACTTAAACATTGATACATTAGCATGAGATAGTCTTTATTTGTGCAGTTGTTGCAAGATCACATATATTATCACTTGACAAGGCATTAGTATTAATTTCACTACTACCTTATTTCAAAATTCAAACACTGATAAGTTGCACTAGCAAACCGGAGTTTTCTTAATGACCCAAATAAGACAACCCGTAGTCGCCGTGATCCGGCGTCCCTCCGGCCCGAAAACCCGGTCACCACCCCACCAGCGTTTTCTGGCGTTATTTAGCAAAAAACCCCCCTCCTGCGTGATTTGAAACACACTGATCTTCAAATTGTTGGCCAATGAGATTATTCCATGCCAAATACAATTAATTTTAAATTAAAAAAAACAAGAAAATAACAATTGGGTAATCATTGATGAGGCATTATTGGGCATTATCCCACTACACTCATTTGTGAAAAACGCCTATAATGCCCCTTTACTGACTGGGATGACACGTATCGCACAATGCCTATGGGTGAGGGCACATTCATGTGTACCACTACACATGATCTAAGAGTGAATATTGGCAAAAAGAACCGGAAATCATTGAACTTGTGACAAATATTACCTGACAAAATTAGGTGTGGTTCCTAGTTTTAAACCAATAACTGGGCTTAGATACATGGCCTAATCAAGTTGAACCCATGTGAAGGGTATGGTCCTAAAAACCTTGCGCCAATCAAGGAAACCATACCCATTAATAACTTCTAAGAAAACTGCGTGCAGACTCTTTGCCAAAATAAGATTTATTAGAACTCTGCGGCAAATATCCAAGAGAGGAAAGGATTATATAACTACCTTGCGCGGGCTCGCGCAAGGTTCAAAATTAACCTTGAATATTCTCTTTGGATAAATGCTTCATTTAACTACCTTGCGCGGGCTCGCGCAAGGTTCAAAGTTAACCTTGAACATTCTCGTTTGATAATGCTTCATTTAACTACCTTGCGCGGGCTCGCGCAAGGTTTAAAGTTAACCTTGAACATTCTCGTTTGATAATGCTTAATGCACAAACCTTGCGCAGATATTTATATCAAAGCAAGTATCCACCAAACGTTGCGCTAAGCAGCAAGGAGAAGAAGGAAGATCAGTTAACTAACTTGCGCTTCTCGCGCAAGGAAACAGTAAATCCTGAGAAACTTTCCCTTAGCAAAATCCTTGACTTGGTGCAGAAGCAAAGGGAATCTTTTCTGTTGTAACAGAATTTACACGTGGCGAATAATAGATGGGTAACAGCTGTGAAACCTTCTAGAAGCCATTAACACCCAATCGTGCATGCATCTTTTCGGTTATAACCAATTGCCACATGGCAGCATCTGGCGTCTGAGGAAGATCACGGTGATGGCATGCTCACATTTATAAGATGTAGTGATCTCATGTTGACACGTGGCACCTTCCTAACCGCTGATGAGCTCACGATCCGCGTGCACTAACAGATTGCCAACAAACATTAACGGAATAGAAAAAGATTCTGTTAAAGTTAACAATCTCTCCTTTTGGCGCCAAACACCGGCTATAATAAGTAACTTGGAGTTCAAGGAAAGGTATTCACTCTCAACTACTCTCTCTCTTACAATACTTACTTCCGACTACATGTGCTTATTCTCACGCCGGAGGGTGGTCACAGAGAGAACCCCCTTCTCCCTGTGGCGAGCTAACGGTGTTCTGTTTTGCAAGTTCAGCCGGAATATTGTTCTATTCATCATCCATCGTGAAACCAAATGGAGGGTTAACCCTTTTATGCAGAGCCCATAGATCTACTTAGATTCCGGTCTAGTTAATCTAGGGTTTCTCCATTGGCGCCCACCGATTTCAATTCTTTCTCATCTTTCGTTTCGTTTCACTTAGATCTGCAGCATCATGGCTGACGGATCATCTTTTCAAGGTCCTCGATCAGGGATTCGACGCGTTGTTGTCAGACCTCAGGTCGACGGACAAATAGTTAAGGATTCTTCCGGCGAAGCTAATGCTCAATATGATCCTAATCATGCGAGTATTCCTGTAACGCCGGCAGCTCCTCAGGTTGATGTTACATCGATTTTACCACCTGGAGAGACCCCATTATGTGGTTAATCAAATCTCAAGCGACTCTAAACGCTATGTATGCTCAGTTATGTGCCCAAACCGGAACTCCAGCTTTTCAAGCTCCGGTTAACGCTCCTCAGGTCCGTGCTTCGCCGGCACTCGAGTTTTGAGTTATAATACTCAAAGTCATGCCCGTTCCCCTTCGCACATGCCTGAAGATGGAACAGAAATGTATTCTAAAACCAGGAATGATCCTGTTCATTCTGGTAATAGAAGGCAAGAAGACAACGTTCAGCGTCGCGCATCTGTCCACTCTCGTTTGGGCCCGCGGTCTTCGCAGAAACGGGACACCTAACACGATGAGCTCGATAGAACCTATGAGGAAGGGGATAGTGCAAGTATTTTCAATCGAATATTTGCAGATCATGCTAGTTACAGGCCAAAAGTACGTGTAGTATACAATCCAGAAGCTGAGCATGATTACAATGTGGTGTATCGCCCAACCGAAGCAGCTGAACAATCAAAGTTTACCAGAGAGATAGCATTGGCTCCGTTGGAGCGAGCGAAATTACCATCCAACGTTGGAAAGTTTAACAGTTTGACCGATCCTGATGATCACATGCGCCTCTTTACCGGTGCAGGGTTACTTGGGTGCTGGACATTGCCAATGTGGTGTCACCTATTTGTAAGACCCTTAACGGGCTGCGCGCCTTTGGTTTGATAATTTGCCGGCAAGTAAACTTTCCTCTTAGAAAGACTTAAATGAAAATTTTCTTACACACTTTAGTCAGCAACGACGATACGTGCGCGATTCCTCAGATGTAATGAACATCTGGCGGAGAGACGATGAAAGCCTCGAAGATTTTATAACGCGTTACAATAAAGAGGTGTTGGAGATTGGAGATGTCCATGAAGACCTTATACGCGCGCAGTTCAAGTATGCGGTAAGGTGCGACGAAATGATTAAAGTGTTGTCCGGTACAACTGGCCTTCCAAAAAACTGGGATAAACTCATGGCGGCAGCCAAGGTCTACGCCCAGACGGAGCACAACTTAAGTTCTAACAGGACACCTCTGCCTCAGAATCGTCCGCAAGACTTGAGTAGAGGTAGTCGCAAGTATAAGAGAAATTGGAAAGAGTCAAGTCAGAATTCGTACTCTCCTTATTCACCAATTGATGCGCGAGCAACAATCACAAGATAGTAACTCAAAAAGCAATTAAGCAAGAGAATAGGGAACGTCAGTGGACTCCCTTAACGAAATCTCCGGCTGAGGTTCTCAGCACTGAGAATTATCAGTTCAAACAGCCGCAACCAATGAAAAACAAAAAAAAGGGCAAGACCCAATTTGTTCTGTGATTATCATAGAGACACATGCCACACAGCAGATAACTGCATCAGTCTGCGCAAGGAGATTGAAAAAGCATTAAAGAGTGGGAAGCTTACACATCTAGTCCAGAATGTGCGCAAAGAGATTAAACAGAATACGCGCGAGAACGAAGGGCCTAGCAACAAGAAAATGAAACAGCACGTCTCCATGATTCAAGGTGGATCATCGCGCAAGCGTAGCCTTCAACATTTTCAAAACAAAACTTGGCGCGAACAACAAGTCATTTTTCCTATCGTTCCAGGAGGTCCTCAAGAAGACCGGCCAGTAGTCATCACCGGTATCTTTGGGCACTACCAAACAGACTATATGTTTAGATCCTGGTAGTTCCATGGATATTATGTAGGAGCAGTGCTTCAAGCAGCTAGATCCTGAGGATAAGGCAAGCTTGGAACCAGTTGATTTTCCATTAACTGGGTTCTGCAATGAGGTTGTCTTTCCTTTAGGACAAATCCTTTTTCCTGTTACTTTATCTGATGGGAGGTGTTCTCGAACGAGTAACGTCAACTTCATGGTGATGCCGGCAAATTCCCATCATGATGTACTATTGGGACGCCGCGCGCAACGTGATTTTAGTATGATTACTTCCGCTCCGCATGCTGCTTGTGGTTTTCCGACACCAAATGGTATAGCTATACTTTACGCGCGGAAAGAAATCATGTCAATTGAAGAACCAGTTATGAAGGCTGTCAAGACATTGCCAAGTAACGAACTAGAAAAGTGGGTACTCAACAATAAGTATCCTGAGCAAACAATCTTATTAGGGCCTGCAATCAGTATTGAAATTCGCGCAAAGCTTAAACTACTGTTGTTTCGCAACAAAGACATTTTCGCCTGGACACCTGCCGACATGGTCGGTGTCCCGCGCAACGTTGCGGAACATTTTCTGAATGTATTTCCGTCAGCAGAACCAGTTGTGCAGAAAAAGCGCAGCCTCAGGTCAGAAAAGATAGAGGCGATGAACGAACAAGTCACCGAGTTATTAAATGCTGGTATTCTGCACGAAGTCAAATACCAGACCTGGGTGGCAAACCCAGTCATGGTAAAAAACATAATGGCGGATGTGCGTAGATTTTAAAGATCTAAACATGGCGTGTCCAAAAGATTGTTATTCTCTTCCTGAGATTGACAAAAAGGTTGACTCATTAGCTTCCTTTCACTAGAAATGTTTTCTAGATTGTTATAAAGGTTATCATCAAGTCTTGATGAAAATAAAGGACGAAGATAAAACCGCTTTTCGCACGGAGAAAGACATTTTTTGTTATACCAAGATGCCTTTTGGTCTCCGCAATGCGGGAGCTACTTATCAAAGATTGATGGATACAGTGTTTGGAGATGACATCGGGAAAACTGGGGAAGTCTACATTGATGATTTGGTCATTATGAGTAATTCAGAAGACACTATGTTAGACAATATCCAACAAACTTTTGATTCTCTGTGAGAGGTAAATCTAAAGCTAAATCCCAGCAAATGCTCTTTCGGCATGGAGGATGGCAAATTTTTGGGTTTCATCGTCACCAAAGACGGTTTCAAAGTTAATCCTGAGAAGGTGATCCATCATGGATGTCTCCAATAATGATGTATTTATTACATGGTTCTTTACCAGAAGATAAAGCGCAAGCACGTAAGTTACGATGCAAAGCCCTCAATTACGAAATGATTGACGGTATCCTGTACCGACGATCTTACATGGGTCCTTCACTCTGTTGCGTTAACAAACATGATGCACAATACCTGATCAAGGAGGTTCAGAGGGGCTATGTGGTATACATTCTGGGCCGCGCATGGTAGTAGCCAAAGTGAAAAGCACAGGGTATTATTGGCCCGGAATGTACGTTGACGCGGTAGAGATCTTGCACAAATGCATGTCCTACCAAAGGCATGCCCCTAAAATGTTGTGCCCAAAGAATCCTTTGGTACCCGTCACAACGGCTTGGCCATTTCAACAATGGGCCATTGATTTAGTGGGACCATTTCCGGATGCGCCCGACGCAGTAAAGTTTATCATTGTTGCGGTCGATTACTTCACCAAATGGGTTGAAGCCAAACCTTTAGCTTCTACTACACCGATGGTAATTCGCAAATTCATCTGGGAATACATTATTTGCCGTTTTGGTCTGCCCATGCGCATTATTACAGACAACGGTCCAAATTATATGGCTGAAGAGTTGCAAACATGGATGACCGAAATGGGAATCCAGCATGTTTTCGCTTCTGTTGCGCACCCACAAGCAAATGGTCAAGTTGAAAGCATAAACAAACAGTTGGTCGACGGTATCAAGGCCCGCCTTGGCACGGCACGGCACGGCGGGGGTGGGTTGACGAATTTCCTAGCATCTTGTGGGCACACCGAACCATGCCCAAGACTAGTACTGGAGAAACTCCTTTTAGCCTTGTGTACGGCACGGAGGCTGTGATTCCTGCTGAAATTGGGTTACCATCTCCAAGAATGCTAGCTTTGGAAAAACAAGATAACGAAGAACAAAGGCGCATCGACCTAGACTTATTAGAAGAACGACGAGAAAATGCAGCGATTCGCGAAGCTAAGTACAAGTCTCAGCTTGAAAAGTATTATAACAAACGGGTTCGCATCTGTTCCTTTTTGCCTGGTGACTTTGTTCTTCGCGATAATGAAGTGTCGAATGTCACACCCCAACCCGCATCGGAAATGGTGATCGGGGCATGATTGGGTTTTCATCAAAGCTCATGACATTTACTATAAAGTTTCATATTTATTATTTCTCTTTAAAGAAGAAGTTACAATAATCATACAACACAACATGTTCAAATACATTTTCATTCAAATTACAAACTAGGGTACAGTTACAAAAGAAAACAAAACTAAACGTTTATTCCAAGGCATTAACTTGTTTATTCTTCTAGGCCATCCTATGTGTTTCTTTTCTCAACCGGATCACCCGTATCATGTGTAAAAATAGGGTTTTGGGTCAACAAAAAGTTGGCGAGTGAATCTTATTTAAACATTTGAAAGGATTAGTTATGTTGGTTATTTGAATAAAATTGTGCATAACCAAATATGAATAAACGTAAACGTAAGTTTAATCACAAAACACATAATATTAATTAATACATACGCACACACCAAATGAATGATTTTGAGGCACGCGATGTTCAACTCGTCTCCCACGAGGAACTGATGGGCCTAATGAATGATTTTGAGGCACGCGATGTTCAACTCGTCTCCCACGAGGAACTGATGGGCCTAATGAATGTTTTGCACGCAACTTGACAAAATGTAAACACGTATTACAACAAACAATATTTACATCATAAGTTTAGGTCATATAATGGTAATAGCACAAGTTTGAATAAATGTAATAATTATAGAGACACATGATACACCCCAAAACATGAATAAAAATGGGGGATTTGTAAGAATTCACTCACAGTGGGTGCGTTTCTTGGATTGATGATGAATGCACGAATTTGGATTTAACCACGAGAGAGACTAACCTAAATAATAACATAATAATTCGATAAATAAATAAACTTTTATTTGAGATTAATATTTTTAATTAGTGTTCTTAATGGGATTGTTAGATTTATTTTTGTGAGTTCAAGGAAATTTTTTAACTTCAAAAATATTATTTTTAAATGTTTTTAATTGATTTTTAAATTAAATAAATAAATAAATAAATAATTTTTTTTACTTTTGTTGACCGTTGACCGACTGTTGACTGTTGACCGGACCGTTGACCGGTCGGACTGTGTTAATTATGTGCGCTGAGTGAGGTTCGAACTTGTGACCTCCCGTATGCGTGCACGCAGCTCTACCAACTGAGCTACATGTCTAACCCGAAATAAATCTGATTTTAATTACATTTATATATTAATTCGATTAATTCATTTCTGTCTCTATTTAAAATGCTTTGATAATTGCCAGAACCGGTTACAGAAGCAGGATTGGAACTCGGGACCTGTGGTTTAACTTTGCACACAGTCCACCGCTGGACTGTGTGTCTAACCTGGTTAAAATACTGATTTTAATTATATTTAGGTATTATATGTTTTGTTTTACGTTATAAAAATGCTCGGTTAATATAAAGGATTCAGCATTATGTATGGGACTCGAACTCGGTATCTTTGCGTTTCAAATGCACACAGTCCACCACTGGACTGTGTGTCTAACCCGATACAAATCCCATTTTTAATTATACTTATAAACTACTCGCTGTTCATCTTCTTCGTTTTTATGAAACCCGGGAATCAACCCGACTGTTTAATCAATCATTCTTATTGAATTAGTTGATTGATTATTACTGATAACGAAAATAATTTAAACAGAAAAGGAATTAAGGATGTTGTACCGAACTGTTGTGATCTCCGATGAAGTTCCGGTGACTGAAAGAAATTCCGGCGAAGTGTAACTCGCGACAGAGGATCTACTGGAAGTTTGAGGTGAGTGTGGGTGACTTCTGTTGAAGCTCTAGAAGTCCTATTTATAGAGTAAGGCAATTCTGGGATAGATTCGGTTTTCCGGCGATAACTTTCGGCAACTTGCAGAGGATTCCGGCGACAAAGGTTTTGATCAGAGAATTTAGAGTGGAACTTTGGAAAGGAATGAGCGAGGTTTTTGAGGTAGGAAGCAACGATTTATATAGAGTTGGATATTAAATCCCGAGATTTCGATTTTTTTGTCAATCATTGAATTTGGTCAGTTTTTGAATGAAATTAAGGTTGGATTTCGGTTATAACTGACGTTAATCGTCAATTACACTCACTTGATTTCGGAGTCAAAGGAAACGGTCGCAAATCCGCGTATTTTTCGGTGTTTCCGGCGACTGCGGATTTGGGCGCGCTGGTTATCGATTTTGAGTTTCGAGTTTTATGTTAAGTATTATTTATTTCAGTATTATTCCAAACTTGAGTGTGTGGCGGAGTGGTGTGTTGGTTGTTTGTTGAACCGGCTGACCCGGGTTCGAAACTCGGCAGCCTCATCTCATTTTTTACTCCCTTATTTTTATCATTTATCAATTATAATTTTTAAATTCTAGAATGTTTATTAATTATGTATTGTTTAAAATTAGTTTGAGCCATAAACATGCAACGGAAATTTTAACTGGATGTTCGATTAATAAACGAAGCGGGTTTGGAAAACCCGTTTTTCGAAGGATGTTACATCGAATGCCGAAAAAACCGGGGAAGTTAGCCCCGCGATGGGAAGGTCTGTACGTGATAAATGAAGTATTGGGAAAAGGCGCGTACTGTCACACCCCGACCCGCAGCGGAAAAAGGTGACCGGGGCATGACTGGGTTATCATCAAAGCTCATGACATTTATTATACCGTTTCATATTCATTAATACAATTTAATGGGAAATTTACAATCATAATTACATCATGACCTAAACATCAATCTATGCTTCTTTGTTTTCTTCTAAGGCATTTCCTATGTTTTCCTTGCTTCATCCTGTTCACCTGTATCATGTGTAAAAATGGTTTTTGGATCAACAAAAAGTTGGCGAGTGAATCCTATGGAAAACATTTGAGCAAGTTTATTTAATTGATAATAAAATAAAGTGCACAACCACACATGAGTAAAAATAGATGTAAACTTATACACCAATTATTTAATATTAAATAATGCACACATGAACAATAATGGAACGTTTTGAGGCACGCGTTGCTCAACTCGTCTCTCACGAGGAGCTGATGGGCCTAATGAATGAATTGCATATAAATTGACAAAATGAAATACATAACTACAAGCAATATATACAATCTAAGTTTAGATCACGATATGGTATGGCACAAGTTTAAATAAACGAGTTAATTTTGTGACACATGACACACTTCAAAACGTGTAATTAAAAAGGGGAGTTGTAAGATTCACTCACATTGGGTGCGTTCGGTTGATGATGTTGAATGCGCACGAAGTTGGTTTTAATCACGAGTGAAACTAACCTAGATAATGGCATAATGGTTCGGTAAGTAAACGGATTTTATTAATCCATTTTAGTAGGATTGTTGGGTGTATTTTTGTGAGTTTAAGGCTATTTTCTAACCTTAAAAATGTTATTTTTAAGTATTTTTAATTGATTTTTTAAATAAAATAAATAAATAAAAAAATAATAAAAAAATGTTGACTTTTTGACCGTTGACCGTTGACCATTGACGGTTGACCGGTTCGTATGTGTAATTGTGTGCGCTGGGTGAGGCTCGAACCCGAGACCTCCCGTACGCGTGCACGCAGCTCTACCAACTGAGCTACGTGCCTAACCCGAAATATTTCTGTTTTTAATTATATTTATATATTAATTGAATTAAACAGAAAAACATTTATTTTAAAAACAATTTTAAAGCATCGAACCGGTGCGCTCCACAGGTCTCGAACCCGGGACCTGTGGGTTGAGTTAACACACAGTCCACCGCTGGACTGTGTGTCTAACTTGTTAAATAAACTGATTTTTATTATACTTATATACAAACTAAATATTTTCATTTCTGTCTTAAATAAAAAGTTTGATAATTGTCCGGACCGGTGCGGTAGTCCGGACTCGAACTCGTGACGTGTGGTTAAACATTCACACAGTCCACCACTGGACTGTGTGTCTATCTTGGTTATTATTCCGGTTTTTATTAAACTTAACATCTTACGCAGTGACTCCGGTTCGGTAAAAAAAAAGAACATTTTTATTAAGGCGAAGGTGCGTGGGACAAGATTCGAACCCGAGACGTGAGCGTGTTTTATGTGCACACAGTCCACCACTGGACTGTGTGTCTAACCCGAGTTATATCTTGATTTAAATTTAACTTATAAACAACGGAAACTTCGTCTTCTTCGTTAATCTTAACCAGAATCGGAAGTCCGACTGGTTCGAAGTTTTATTCAAGTTCTTTTAGTGTTATGAGGTTAATTACAGGTGAGATAAATAAAAAGAATGAAAAATTAGGCATAAGGTATACCGAACTGGACTCCTCTGTTTCTCCGGCGAAACTCCGGTGACAGCAGAAACTTCCGGCGACGTATGTCTTGCGGCAGAGAGTCTTCAACGAGCTTGAGATAAATGTGGGTGACTTCGGTATAAGCTCTGGGGGTTCAGTAAGGCACAGAGGTGAAGGGTTCGGTTTTCCGGCGATTTGCAGGTATTTTCCGGCGAGTCAATTTTCGTCGAGAAAGGGTGCGGTTTTGAGCGAAAAGGCTACCAGAGATTCGAGGAGGTATTTATAGGGCGGGACATCGACGTATTTGGCCCGTTTTCCGACTTGATTCGTCGGTTAGAAACTTTCCGGCGGTTATAACTTGTGTCGCGGACTCAGGCGTCGGTTATAACCGATGTAGTGATTAAAGTTTACGTTATAACTGAAGTAACCGTCCAATCTTAGCGAGATAGTCGGGATTTCCGACGACTGCAAATAGGCGCGTCGGTTTTGAATTCGATACTCATGTTATGAATTAATTGTCTTCAATATTGAACAAGAAACAGAAGTAGCGCAGTGGTTGGATGGTTGGAAGATAAGTTGTTTGCTGAAACGCTGGCTGACGCCGGTTCGAAACCCGGCAGCAGCTTTTTATTTTTATGTCATTATTTTTAACAGTTTTTCAAAAACAAATTATATATTCCAATATACTAATTAATTATGTATCGTTTAAAATTATTTTGGGCATTAAATTGGCAACGAAATTTTTAACTGATTGTTCGGTTATTAAACGGAGCGGGTTTGGTAAATCCGTTTTTTGATGGATGTTACACGTACACTCTGAAGCGTATGGACGGCTCCAGCGTTCCTCGAAACTGGAATGCCCAACAACTGTTATATGTAATCTCAGTCCTCTAAGCAACTTCTGAGCGTTGCGTAACGAGACTGCTTACTTTATTTTGTTATGTAATCTTAATGGCAGCCATAGTTTTGCGCTTTATCAGTATGAATAAAATACTCTGCCACTACTTACAGTCTTGAATATGTTCATTTACAAATGCATGCAATTCCTTTGGATAAACAAAAACACAAACTCATGAGCCACAAGCTAACTTAATACTTACGCTCACACATGAGAAAATAAATTGTTCATTTGTCTATCCTACACAAGTAATTGGTCCTATGCAAAATTGTAAAGCTGAAATATATTATATTCACATCCACAATACTTGCGCAGCAGCGCAATGTTACAAGTTATCACAAAGTTAAAAAATTACAAATTTCCTATTCTATGGATTTGGTTCCCACCTGCTTCTCTGTTGAAGAAAAGATCTCCTTTAGTTTATCAACAAAGTCATCTTGCTGCAGCGAGGCATCCACAAGATCCATAAACGGAATCTGCAATTGATCATATTTTTCTTTAGCAGCAGAATATATGGCAGCAATATTTAGCCCATGCGTGGCAGCACGGCTTGTATCCCATTCGGTCTTCAGCGCATGGGCCACGTGCAAAGTGCACTTTCTATAGGCTTCGGCATGCCCGTCATTACGCGCCGCCATCATCAATTCTGCCACTCTCTCATCCAACTCCGTAGAGTTAAGGATGGCATTTCGATCTGTATACAAATACAATCAGTATATGTTGCGACAATCAAACCAGACATATATAAAGAAAATGGAATATTACCTACACAATCCCGTACTCCCGCAACCAGGTAAGCTGGTTCATGAGTGATTCGGTCAGGCTTTCTGCTGTCGCGCGAGCGACCTTCGTGTCGTTAAGTTTTTGTTCGCCTTCAGTCAAATGGCGGATCAACTCGGCTTTCTCTGTTCGGTGAAGGTTGATATCTTTTTTCAAACTATCAACCTCATCTTGCAGCCGCGCCTGGTCAAATAGCATAGCAGTTAGATCATCAATTTCTTTATTCTTAAGAAGGAGAGTCATTTTGGTTTATACCTCATTCTGCTCGTCCTTTCTCTGTGTGAGCGCGTCTCCTCTGCTGCCGCAACAGCATCAACTTTCTCTTTCTTGAGTTTCTCAATTTCGTTGCGCAGAGATATCTTTTCTTTGTTATCACGATCACAAGCCTCTACAAAGCGCTTGCGCTCGTCCGCATATTGCGCAGCAGAGGCATCACACTTGCGTTTCCACGACTACGCAGCCCACTCTTCAGTCTTCTTCTCTTCCTCAAACTGGGCCTTTTCCGCCTCAAAATCGACGAGCATCTTTAACGTCTTCTCTTTCTCAAGTTTGGCTTTCGCCTTATCAAGCTCAACCTCATCCCACTCTTTGTTCATGATGCGCCATTCGCGCACAATCCTGTTTATTGTGGAAGAGGCAAGGGCAGACTCTTGCAAATATGACTCGTAAGTATCCTCGTGGTCTTTTTCTTCCTTGCGCTTCACCTTCGCCGGCGGGAAGATGCCCTTATACCACTCCCTGCAGGAGTGCCAATCCGTAAAAACACCACCCTGTTTAACTTTCAACACGGGCTGATGAATCGCAGAGGCCCGCCTCTCAGAATAAGAACGATAATAATAGTCCCCAGGCGTCTCCTCTGGGCGAATGGGTGAATGGGCGACTCCTCCTCCGAATCCTCAACAAACACAAAGCCTTCGCTTTGTGTTGAAGGTCCAGCTCCTTGGATATCAACTTTGACGGTTCCGGCGCAGGGGAAGATATTTTTTCTTGTTCTGCGGAAGCAGTATCTCTCACCCCAGCATCTGTAGCTGTATCTTTAACCTGCTCGCCAGCAGGATTCTCAGCTTCAAAATTTTTGGGCTCTTCTTCCGGAGCCACCTTCTCAATATTTTCCGGGGGCGGCATCAAAAACAGGAGTTTCTTGCCCCGCTTCTCCCTCCTCAACGTTCTCAGGACTGCGCGGCGATGGTATAGCAGATGAGGTGGTCGGCGCAGCCTTCACCATTTTCTCTGCAAAAGCATATTAACAAATACCAAGTATAAGATTTTGCGCAACTTTTTTGACAGAAATGCGCAACAAACTAAACGTACCAGGTGAGAACTTCTTTGCAAAGGCATCCAGATTGCCCTTCTTGCCAATGCGCGGGCACGCAACTTTTGTTGGTGCAGGAGTTTTAGTTTCCGCCTCCTTCCTCTTCTTAGAAGTGCGCTTCAACGCCTCTTCCGGGCTAGAAGGTACTTCCAAGGGATCATCTGGGTTCACAGCTGGAAGAGAGGAGGTGTCAATGGGTTCTGGCTTCGGTTTCTTCAAACCTACAGGCGCAAGACCCTCCAGTGAGTCCGACACCACCACATAATTGCACCAAGAGTCAGATACGAGACGCGTACCTTTCTTACCCTCAGCTTTCGCAGCAGCTGATGGCTTGGTTTTTTGATCTGGGTTGGAAGGGGGAGGCGCAGCAGCTGCAGCAGCAGTTGGTTTCTTCTTCTTCTTCTTCGAGTCAGGGCCTACGCCCAAGTTTAGCAAATCACCCACATAATCAATCATATTGAGCAAAGGTTGCGCCATTAGTTATATTGCAATATTACTTAGAAAATATGTTCAAGAGTAATATTGCAATATCAACTTAGGCTTTGCAAGAATTTAATTACCAGTCTTCGAAGATGGTTGCGCCTCCAGATCCTCCTTCTTGGGCAACTCAAAGTTCCCCAAGATTTGTGAGAACCAAATTTTCTCACCATCAGCAATCGGCACGACGGCCATTTTCCCTTTCTCTCTCTTAAAAGAAACCAAGTAGAG
Organism: Scalesia atractyloides; assembly: GCA_947069175.1. Taxonomy (NCBI): domain Eukaryota; kingdom Viridiplantae; phylum Streptophyta; class Magnoliopsida; order Asterales; family Asteraceae; genus Scalesia; species Scalesia atractyloides. The sequence continues at coordinate 89,706,032 of CAMTDV010000022.1, forward strand.
CGGCGCAGCTACATAACAAGCATTTTTGCATCAGTACATATCTATTAAAGGATATTACTAAGAAGTTAAAAGGTTACGTACCAGTTCCATCTTCAGTATACACCGGTTTTTTCCGGCGTTCTTTCTTCCAAAAAATACTCATCCCGGCAGCGATGAGGGCCCTCTCTGGCAAAACAATGTTGGGCACATCTTTAATATCCTGATACCACACCTCGTCGGCAGGTATGGGAAGGGTCTCCAGCTCGATCTCATCACTGGCTCGGAACGTCATCTTCACCGGGATCACCGCCGCCTTTATGAAGAAGAACTTCTGTTTCCAGTCGTGGTAAGAGTTGGGCGGCACCAACAGCAATCGTTTGGCTTGCACACGTTGTTGGAACGAATAAAAACCCAACGAGCAGTGCAACTGATAGAAGACTCGGAACTTCTCAACCGTCGGTACGATCTGCATCGACCGGCAAACAAACTCAAAATGCTGGATCCTAACCATTCCCATCGGGCTCAATTGAGAAATATGAAGCTTATAGAAACCAAGAATTTCCAGCAGGAAATGGGTCACCGGTAGCCTGAAGTTCCCTTCGGAAAAATAATCATAAAATAACGTAATGTAGCCGGCCGGCGCATCAGCCGCCATGGCATTCGCCACCGGAAAGAACGCCTTCCAGGACGGAGCAAAAAGAAAGTTGGTAGCAAGATTATCGAAATCTTTCTTCGACCACTTTAACGTTGGCAAACTTGACATCGACGGTATCTCAGCAGAGCTTGCACCGGTGGCCATAACTCAAACTTTGAAGAAATACTTAGAAAACTTTGAAGGTCGCCGGAATATATGAACACAAGTTCTCTCAAGATTTAATTTGGTGAGGAAGCAAATGGATTGTTGATCCCTTTATATACTTATCGCAATTAATGCACGATTTGACTGCAGCGAGTTTTGCGACAGTCACGTATCCCCAAGTAACCGCGGGGCGAGTGGGGAACAGTAACCGCCCCACGCGCGTGAATGTCGCTGAAATAGCATTTAATACCGTAAGACATGTATTGTTGACAGCCATGTTAACAGTACCACCACGTCTCAAGAACGTGCGTCGTCACCAACTACACCATCCGTATAAGTGACACGTGTCTAAGTATATTTGAAATTCAAATACTTTTTCAAAATTAACTTACGACACGTCACCAAGATGCATAAAGCAACAAAAAGCTAGTCCTTACCTAGCGCAAGCACGTTTATCTTAAGTCCAGTGCTCCACCTACTTTTTATTCTCATATTTATAAGATGTAGTGATCTCATGTTGACACGTGGCACCTCCCTAACCGCTGATGAGCTCACGATCCGTGTGCACTAACAGATTGCCAACAAACATTAACGGAATAGCAAAAGATTCCGTTACAGTTAACAATCTCTCCTTTTGGCGCCAAACACCGGCTATAAATAAGTAACTTGGAGTTCAAGGAAAGGTATTCACTCTCAATTACTCTCTCTCTTACAATACTTACTTCTGACTACCTGTGCTTATTCTCACGCCGGAGGGTGGCACGGAGAGAACCCCCTTCTCCCCGTGACGAGCTAACGGTGTTCTGTTTTGCAGGTTCAGCCGGAACATTGTTCTATTAATCATCCATCGTGAAACCAAACGGAGGGTTAACCCTTTTATACAGAGCCCATTCCATAGATCTACTTAGATTCCGGTCTAGTTAATCTAGGGTTTTTCCATGTTCCATTTCCGTGAACAGTCGTACATAGATCTAGACCACATCGACGGACCACCAAACCCTTTTTGCACAAATTGTATACCGAATACCAAACACATAATAATATATTAAAAAAACAAACTTACCTAGTATCATGTCACTCATAGCATGGCTGTTTGTAACGTGGACAATATATATAATAAATATTGTACTACACCTTAAAGTAAGAACCGGTATATACTTTTAAAATCCCCTAATCCAATTCAAGATTTAGTTTCTTTCAATTGTTATTTTTCCATACATTCAAAATCTGTTAACATTGAATACAACAAATAGATCAAATTTGCTAGAACTAATATGATTACATTAAAATTCAATAAACATCAAATTTATTGGATTTATAAGCAAGATGAATAGATGATTTGTTACAAAGGTTTGTTTTTCTTTAAAACCATTTTATTCATCAACTTACATCCTCAAGTAATAATTAAACCAGAACAAATCAAGATTCCAAAAAACATGGATTAGATCAAAACAGTACCAAATCAAGCATTGAACATTATGTATTTATAGCATCTCTAGCACAAAATGTAATGACTTCACAGCCTCTGTTGTAAGGGTTTGCAACCCCACTCTCTCTACAATTGTAATATGAAGCACCAGGTGTACCACAAGGTACAACATCCCTTCTTAAAGTCTCATAACTTATATACCTTTTCCCCATCAACAACACTCTCCTGCTGCTTTCAGACTCCAGCATCTCATCTTCTGTACAAACCCTCTTCCCAGTTGAATCAAGATCATATTTTTTCAATGAATTAGGGTTTAAAACTGAAACCCCAGTTGAGATTTTAATCTGGGTGTGCAGAAAGATTGAAGAAAATAGTAGAAATAAGAGGGATTTCATTTGGGGATATTGCAAATGGTTTGAAGATGTTATGTGATTCGATGATTTTTGATAGTGAGTGCAATTAATGAGAGGGTGGTGATTGAATGAAGGCCATGGCATCTCACCTACAATATTAATTAAAATCTCCCAACTCATGTGCCCACACATTACACCATTGTTGGTCATAAAAAGGTTACATATCCTACTGTTCCAATTATGTAATCACCAAGATCTTTGTCATTTTCTATGATTATATATACATCTTTTTACCAAACCAAGTTAAATCTTAAACTTTGTAAACAAATATAACTATAAATCCAAAGATTTATTCAGTTCCTCTATATGTATCTTCAAACATTGGGCGGACCCAATTCATGCCTTGGGCGGGCGGGCACCCTTGTAAAATCTATATTTTTGTGTATTTTATAGATAAAAATCCGACCACACCCCTTGAAAGTTTGGTTGAACCCTTCATTCGCACCCTCAAAAGATACATACTGGGTCCGCCACTGTAATTTCAACATTCATCACTCTATTTTCAAGAATTTCACCATCATGAGTCATCATGTAACACCCCATGGGCTTATATCAAAACATCTCGCCTCAAATACATCAAGATTGTTTGTGGCACATTGCTTCTACGTGAGCATATTTTAAAAACGCAAGCTATTGATGGGTCAAAGCAGACAATATTGGTACAAGAGGTTGAATATTATAGGACACAACCACCATGCATTCACAAAAACAAACACTAAAATTCACAAACGAACAAAATTATTGCAAATACACTTTCATATGACAATGTAGTGAGACACATGTTAATGCATTAAGTTTTAAATTGAGTATTCAATCAAACTTTAGGAATTAGAAGAACATTAATTAATTGGTTAAGCTATAACCCAAATAAACTATCTACCACTAATATTATTAGTAAAGGCTACGTGATGACTAACGATAGGTAGACAATCCTTCAATGAGATCCAAGAACTGGTAAAACCACAAGGTTACCCTTCGTCTAAGTCGTCGGAAAAGCACCCATGCATCAAAGCAAACCACTGGTTGCTGCCGGGGCGTCACTCGGGCTGCAGTTACTCTCACCGGAACCTGCCAAATTATACGGCGGCAGATGGGGCAGTTATTCTTGCATGAAAACCACTGGAGAATGCATTGATGATGGAAGTAATGGTGGCATGGGAGACGTTGAATGTTGTCAGCGACAATGAAGTCATTCATGCAGATGGAACAAACGGTGGCGGTGGGATGTGATCGGAGAGAAGGGACGTCGGCGGTGGAGGAAGATTCCCAAGTCCAAGATGGGGTTCAAGGTACCCATAAGAATAGGAGGAGTACCAATACCCTATTTTCAAAGGATTTGGTTTGTTATATTTATGAACATAAGTTTTTCAAATTAAAATCCACTTAATGAATAATCTATATCTATTCTACATATAATAGAAAAAAACCAACCAGGACACGGTTCATTTATTGAAACTATTTATTTCATTGTTTTCCCTGCATCTTTCTTACCTAATTATAAATATTTATTTTTATATAATTAAAAATAATTAATATGTCATTCATTAAACTATCTATTTTATTGTTTTCCTGTCACTCTCTCTTACACTATAAATAATTATTTTATATAATTAAAGATAATCATTGTATTTAATCAAAGATAATCATTAGTGATAAGATCATAACAAACAATTTTATTTCTATAAATATTCATATAAATAATCTATTAACTTCACATAAAATTATTTTCAAATTAATTAAAAAAACTCATTTTATTTGAAGTTAAAATCCAATTATGAATATCATTCCAAAAATATACAACGGTGACAATATTATTACTATACGAATGTGTCTTTTGCTATGTAATCATTAACGAAATTACTTCATTAAAAATCATAAACTAAAATACATAAAAAATCACAAACTAAAATACAGATGGAAAGCAAATTTTAAATATGAAATTAAAACAAGGAACTAGCAAAGTTATATACAACTTTCACACTTTTTTTTCCTTGTTGTACCCTTTACTATTTCCTTTTTTGATTTTAGGATTTTTTTTCTTTCTTACTTTGCTTTAAGAAAAGTACTTTGATCCCCATTCATTTAAAGCTTGGAAGGCTTTGAATACATGTGTACTTTGCCTCTCTCTATATAAAAATCTTCTTATACAAAATCCCTTTTCAATACATGTTAAGCTCTAATGTTTTCTCATCATTTCTCTTATATTAATTAATTAATTAATAATCAATAATATTAAATTATAATATTTTCACTTCTATCTCATATTAAATAACAACTAGTAATTGTACCCCGTACGTTGCGGCGAGAATTTGATTATCAGTAGTACCGACACTCAATTTAGCAACCGAAAGAGATAACATAAAACCATTAGAAAAGGAGCACTGAAACGTTCACGTATGTATAAAAAAACACTAACAAACGAAATACTAACATAAAAAATATCGGTTCTAATAAAACCGATAGCGAAAACAATATTGTTCAGTTGGATTGGCTTTGGTTCATCACGTTAAGGAGAAAAATAACTCTAGAAGGCGAAATACTTAACTGAATAAAGTAAAAGTAGAGTGACTAAACATGTATATCAACAAAGGTAAAGTAAATGAACTAAACATGTATATAAACAAAGTTAACTAATGGTGAATAAAATTTATTAAGTTGAGGAGCTAAATATGTGTATTAGAAAAACTAAAGTAGAAGGACTAAAAACATAAATAAACAAAGTTTAGGGTCAAGAGAAAATTCTTGTAGCCAACCACAAGATGACACTTGGCTATGTCGGATTGGCCAACCGACATAGCCTTTTAAGTGTTTATATAAATATCAAATCATAATTTTTCTCTTTCTCTCCTATTTATTTAATATTATATTTTTCAACTATTTCCTTTATTTTTCCTCTTATTAATAACTATTTAATTTAATATTTTCTTAATCCAACTTTGTATAATACATGTGTTTTAACCTAATAATAAATAAACAAAACAAAGTACAGCGTTATGTTATGATTAGTAATTAGTACATTAAAATTCATCTTTTTTTGAACGGTGACTTTCTTTTTGAGTGACCCAATGTCTCCCCATAATCGACGGCCCTCAGCCAAGATCTGCCCAAACTATGTTGTCTTAACCGTGCCCGTGCTGGTTGGTCAGACTTGGTTACGGTGTTCCCCGGAAACCGTACTGCCTCACACGAGTTGTCTCGCTGAAGTAACAGCCGGATGAAAACCGGAGTGCGGCTCAGGATCGAACCCCGTTCGGTGGGTTTGTCACCATCATTGCCCAATATGTTAAGCGATTAAATTACATTTTATTCAACATGTGCAATACATAATTTTTTTAGATATAAAATTTTTAATTACTTAATTAATATAATCATATTTAATTAACCCGTATAATATACAAGGTTGTAACCTAGTAATAATAATAAGTAAATAGTTCTGTCACGTGTTACCGTTATAAATAACTTTAAATTTTTTTTCATTTTCAATAATAATACATTATTGTTAAATATAGTAACGTGTACGAGCCATGATGAAATAGATCTAACTCGAGCCATGATGAACCAGATTTGATTTGAGCGATGGTAAGCACCATCCCCTCACGTCTTTTTTTTCCGACCGGTGGGGTGGTACTAGTAGTCAGAAGGCATGAGAGATTGGATTAGGGATGAAAAATGGGGGGGGGGGGGGGGGGGGGGGGGGGGGGGATGAAGTTTAAGTTTCATAGTATAAGGAGGATGTTAAGGTTGACTAAATCCAAATATTTGATATGCCACGTAAACCAAATTCAAAATTTAAAATAGAAGCTCAACCTTCATCATGTTAAGGACCATTCGTACATTCTGTGTACAGTTTGGACCAATGGTGTATTGTCTCATACTTTAGAGTATGTGTAATGGCTCGTGGTTGGTCAAACTAGTAAACCACGAACGCATCATGCGATGAACACCGCCATTGGCGAAGCTTGACCCTTCGGTTCCCCCCTCCTAGTGGTTTCACATGTTTTCGTAACTATACCTTTTCACCAATTGGTTTGGCTAAAATGACGTGAATGTCATGTGACAAAAAAGAGCATGCGGTTTGCCAAACCACTACTCATAATCTTATGAACCAAAATCCAAAATTTTAACATGACTTTAGGGATTATTTGTGAACATCATCGTCATCGTCATCATTAGTAGTAGTAGTAGTATATGACGTCTTTTTCTTCAACATCATTCTAACAATATAATGTACTACTCTAATAAAATTTGAGTATACTATTACGACACACTTATTTTATCTAGTTTAAATAAAATTTTGTTCAAAATTGAACAAGTCAACAAGTCAACAAGTCAAATATGATTGATTTTTATGCTTTATCGTGAGAAACCGAACCGATATTGTTAGTAGAACTTTGGTAACAATACCATTATTTGTTTTATGGTTTTATACAAATTTTGTTGAATACAGAGTTGTATACGCAACATAGTATTTTTTTTATATCATAAGCTATAATGAGTGTTCACATTGTAACATACGATACTGTGACGAATTGAACTAGTACCTTTCCAACAATATCGATGCCTGTCAATTTTGGCCGAACAACCTTTGTACCGATATGAGATTATAGAAGTGTTATTAATGTTCGTTTTTATTGTTTTTGATGCATGTAAAACATTTACCAATATTCTTTTAGGTATATCCCCACGTTATTGATATTTTTTGGGCAAAATACATAATATATTGAATTGATATAGAACTAGTTCTTCATGTTTTTGGGCAAAATCTAACTTATAATAAAAACTACAATTAATGCCACGTGTCAAATTTTCTTTCAATTTATTTTATTAATAATATTATAATTATATATTATTAATTTTGTTAGTTAAAATTAATACATTAAATTAATATATATCTTATTATATCTAGATTATATTATTAATATATAATCTTTTATCTTTCTTTAGTCTTTATCTTTATTTAATATATTATAACCAACGGATTATTTACAAAATTCCAATCAAACAAACTATATGATAACCAACATATTATTTTTAAGTTCCAATCAAACAAACATATAATTAATTAACAAAAATGTAAAAAAAATGCAAACTTATTTTATTAATTTCTCTGATACTAACCTAAATATGACAACTAAACTAACCTAAACAAATATGACAATAAAACTATAACACCATACATGAATATTGGAAATTTTAATATATCTTTTCTTAAACTCTTTTTTTTTTTTTACTTTTCCGGTTATTAATAACTATTTAATTTGATATTTTATTTAGCTAACCACGTGTAACACATAAGTTTCTAACATATAAATAAAATAAATAAATAAATAAATAAAGTAAAATATTATAACTTGTGTAATACACAAGTTTCTAACCTAATAATAAATAAATGACAAACAAAGTAAAATGTTATAATACATCAAGGTTTATTTTTTTCAAAAGCATATCTTGTCAATTGTATGTGTTAATCGATTATATTATATTTATTCAACTCTTGTAATACACAGATTTTTAAAGATGTAACTTTTTTATTACTTAATATATGAAGTTAAATTCATTTAACACGTGTAATGCACGTGGTTATAATCTAGTACATAATATATTGAACTGATATAGAACTAGTTCTTCACGCAATGCGTAGGTAAATTCCACAAGTTTTATAAAAATACAAAGATAATAATTATTAGACCTGGCAATAAAAATCCATTTGGATATTTTGGGTTATTTTAAAAATGAAGATGGGTCAGGATGGGTTGGGAAATAATTAAGGATGGGTTGTAAGATATCTATTAAAAATAATTTGTGGGTCAGGATGGGTATTAAGCTGGGTAAATAGATAATTCTAAAAAGAGAATCGTCAAATTCTTAATCTTATTCAAGTGTTCGTTGATGTAAACAAAAAATAAAAAAATCTAAAAATTTACGAGAAAAATCCGAAAAATTTTAAAAAAGTAAAAAATCTTAAAAATACAAAAAAAGCCAAAAAAAAAAATTAAAAATAAAAAATAAAAGAAAATCTTGAAAAATAAAAAAAATTCAAAAAATAAAAATATTTGAAAAAAATCCAAAAACTCAAAAAAGTTCTAAAACTAAAAAAGATAAACAAATTTCTAAAAAATCAAAAAATTCCAAAAAATCAAAAAAAGTTCCAAAAAATCCAAAAAAATTGTAAAAATTCTAAAAATAAAGAAATTCATAAAAAGTCTAAAAATTTAAGAAAAGAATTCGAAAATTAAAAATTCTAAAAAATCAATAAAATTTAAACAATCAGAAAATTCTAAAAGTTTTTTTTAAAAAATCACTAAACCTTATTTTTGATTTTTTTTATTATTTTTTGAACTTTTTAATTTATATATTTTTTTGAAATGTTTTGATTTTTTCGATTTTTTTTGGATTTTAAAATTTTTTTTTTAATTTTTAGTTTTTTGGATTTTTTGAATTATTTCGATTTTTGATTTTTTGTTATTTTTATAATTTTTTTATTTTTAATTTTGTAGAATTTTTAGAATTTTTTAGAATTTTTTGGATTTTTTGATTTGTAGAATTTTTTTAATTTTTTGGTATATTTGAGTTTTTTTGAATTATTTCGATTTTTTTATAATTGATTTAGAATTTTTTCGATTTTTTGAGTTTTCTTTTTTATTTTTTAGAATTTTTTGATTTTTTTTTATTCTTAGAATTTTTTTGATTTTTTTTATTTTTTTAAATTTTTACCCAAACCCATCTTAAACTTTTAATAAACTCATCTTTACCCAAACTCATCCTACCTATGCCTATTATAACCTCTTTCATATAAAAAAAACAATCCTAACTCAAACCCATTCTAACCTATAACCCAAACCGACCCAACCCATCACTTTTGCGACCCTAATAATTATTGTATTATATTTTACACTTTGTTACCTTTTACATTCTTTATTTGATAGTTATCCACTTATCCTTGTAGAACATGGAGATGATTATAACGTCAGCTGTTCATACAATTTTATATTGTATAAAGATGAGTGTATTAACTGTTATTTTAATGTCTCACGATCGTCTCTGCCGCCTATTAGAATTTTTCAAGTCAAACTCGCAATTGACTATTGTTAGGTCCTATGATTTATGCACAATTTAGTATATAGTTCTTTATCTTTTTAATATATATATTATAATTATTCTATAATCTGTAATACATAATAATTAGTATAAGTTCAACTATGACATTTTTGATTTACTTAATTTTATCAACAATTCAATATAGATATTATAAAATACAGAGCATATTATATTAGACACGGTCATTTTATGATAAAAGGTGTATGAAAACATAAATAAAAACTAACTCATAATACTAAAGTATTCATTTTTTTTTTATTAAACATCTAATCTACTTATAAATCTACACAATTGTCTACCACGGGGCTCAAACAATCTTGAAAGGAGAGTACCATTTTTAATAACCGAATACCGCTAGATCAAAGACGCTTTTATAAAACTTGGTGTTAAACCAACGTGAAGGATCCGAATGGTTAACCTGGAGAGTATAAGAGTGGTTCGGTTCTGATCAAATAGGATGGCTTGGAGTAGATGAAAAGAATAACAAGTTTAGTATTATAATATTATTATGAGTATTTGAATTTTGTGTTTATCATTTAGTTAGTTAATTTATTGTTTAATTATAACAAAAAGATTGGGATAGGCATCCATACAAGTCCAAGTTTGTAGGGTAGTTTAATTTATTGAATTAACTAGGTTAGAACCCGTGTATTATACGGGGTGCATAAATGTAATTTATAAAAAATAATAAAAATATATCTTTTAATAAACCTGCATATAAAATATAATGTCTTATGAGTCGTCAAGATTTATCTTTTAGAAATGAACATTCCAAAACATTATAGCGATGCGTTTAAAAAATAATTATTTAATTCTAGCGAAAAACAATAATACAATTATTAAGTATATATCAAACAGAAACCTTTGATTACTAATTTACCATAATTTCAATCACTGTACTCGAAGATATATATACTTATAATATCTATTTTTTAAAACTAATTATTATTTAATATGACCATAATAAAAGCAAACTTATAATATCTATTTTTTAAAACTAATTATTATTTAATATGATGATAATAAAAATAAACGTATATATTCTTATCTATTTTTTACATTATCATTATTATTAATTAATATGATTATAATAAAAACGAACTATCTTTATCTTAATTTTTGTTGAATTTTTTTTATAGAAAAACACATATTTTTTCTTATCTAATATTTATCCTTATCTTAATTGTTGTTAATTTTTTTTATATAAAACACATTTTTTTCTTATCTAATATTTTGTTTAAAATTATTATTATTATTATTATTATTTAATAAAAGAGATAATAGGAAAATAAGGTGATTAAGTAGGAGATAATTGAGAAAGGGATAATGAGTATCTTTAATTATACAAAAATACGTATTTATAATTAAGGAGGAGAAAGAGGCGGGAAAATAACAATTTAGATAATTCTAATGAATGACACGTGTCACTCATTGGTTTATTTTATTATATGTATAGATATACATGCCATGGGTATATATAAACCCACAAGTCCATGCATTCGTTTTATGTATTGTTTTTGTTCAATATTTACGTAAGAGAAATAGAAGAAAAAAGGAGTTGTTCAAAAGTTTGAGAGCAAGGTTGTTTGTCTTGTGTATTTGCGTTCTTTATTCAGTTGTGTAAACGACTTAAATTCTCATATTTAACATTTTTGATAAGAATTTAGATTTTGTGTAAATATTATATAATAAAAGCTATGAAAGAAAAATACATTTATTATTAGATAAATGAAAAAAAAAAACTAGATATGGTAATGAGGCGTTAATGTGCGATTAAACCATAAACACATTAAATTTGGGACGCACCTAGTATATTTTTGTTTACAAATACATTTACCCTTTATATTTACACACAAATACGGCCTCATACGTAAATGAAAACCTTTCTTTAATTTTAGCACTTTAACCCTATCTAGTTTTGTTTTAGTTACACTCTAACCCTATCTAGTTTTGTTTTAGTTACACTCTAACCCATCTACTTTGAACTCGAATCATAGCAAAATTTGAGAGAGGATCCTACCAACCGCATTTGAAAATTGTCCACTTTTGTAATTTATTTTTTAATTTTTTACAAGTTAGCTTTAAAAAAAAAAAAATCAAATGTGCCACTCCATTTCTATGATCTTGCTCATTCATTAAAAATGAATAAATCAACTAGCCTCATGCCTCAATGCACCATAATTTCTTTTTGCTATATCACTATATGGCTATATGCCATGTCCACTATCTTTACCTTTTCATATGTTTTGATCATAATATATCCAAGAATCATTACATGTTTATTAAAAATTTCTGACAAAAATAGAGGATATCTTCATTATGTTTACGCTAGCTAATGTAACTCTATAGTTTGATGATACTTGATGAACTTTTAAAACTCTAGGTACTATGGTCTCATGATATCAATAGGGTGGACTCACAATTTAAGTTATAACATAATAGTAATGAGTTTTAATAATTTCAAACTCAATTTGATTACCCGTATCAAAAACCAAATATATAGTGTTCATAAAGGTTTGTACAAGCTTGATTCTTTCACACCATGTCCATCTTATAGTGACGTTCAGTAACATTGCTTATGTAAATATAACGCATGGCCAAAAATGATAAAAAAGAATACCATAAACTCTTAATAAACGTTCGTGAGTTTTGCTGGCCGAAAAGTTTACAAAGAAACTTGACTAGAAAATCCACTTAAGTAGCTTGACCTGACCTTAGGTTAATCAAGTAGGGGTGTGTAAACGGGCCGAGCCGAGTTGAAACCAAACTAAGGTAGTACAATCAAGTGTAACTTAAGAGAACTAGAGCTTGGTTCGTTTCTAGCTCAGTGTCTAAAACTCGAGCTCGACTATTAACTCAATAACAACTCCGGACTACCTATTATTACATCTTTCTCTTCATTAATAAAAATTTGAAACTTAAAGGGGCAAATAATGCAACTGACATAATGTTAGAGGAGCTAAAAAAACCCATATTGTATACATCCAAAACAGTCACGTGCAGTGACGAGGATGTATCTGTCACCTCACCACTCATAATTCTCCTCTCTATATAAAGCATTCATCTTCTGCATCCAATTAGTTACATACATACATACAAAGAAGATGGCTACAGAGGTTGTGGTACAGCAGCTCCAGCATGCTTCCATCGGTGATTCCAAAGTGGCTAACCACAGCTGCTGCAAGAACGGACCCGGTTATGCCACCCCGCTCGACGCCATGGCTGGCCCCAAAGAGTCCCTCATCTACGTCACTTGTGTCTACACAGGTATCTGTTTTAAACTTTTAATATCTAAATAAGTTTCTTTTAGTTTTAGATTTTATGTTTTGATGAATCTGTACTGGTTCGGAGACGAATTATATTATAATTTGGAAAATTCATATGTTAATTGATATTTATAAATTGTATTTTGTGGAAATTAAATCCCTAATTTTTATTTGAAGAAAGTGGGCGGTTGAGTGTTCTGAAAGTGAGAGTTTTAGTAAAGTTGTGGATATAGTGGTAATTTACTAATTTTATATTTTGGGGTGTCTGGATGTGAGAATAAATTAATTATTATTTTTTAAGGTTACTACAATCTGCTTCGGTTGTTTGGATATGATTCTAGTTTTATGATTAAGAAAAGTGGATTTAAAATTTTTATTGTTGAAATGATTATAAAAAGACTGATAATTGTGTTTAAAAAAAAATATCGAAACATTATAAACACAACTTTAATTTAAAAATGCAAAATTTTGGAATTTTTGGCCAAGACATGATGATTCAACGCCTTGACTTTTGACCCTGTGTGCTGTCCAATTAGTCAATTATATGAATCATCCGGATGAAATTTGCTTAAAAATGAGAAAATCTTATGTTGGAGTAAGATTTAATCGAATGTTTATCGTATTATATAATTGTGCAAAGGTATTACGGGTTAATAGCGATTTAATCAAGGTTTACCCTTTGATGAGCAACAGGGGTCGATCTAGAAAATAACTATAGGGGCAACGTTTAAAAAAAATTATAAGTGTAGCAAAATAGGAAAAACGACAAATTTTCAAAAAAAATTACACTACCGGCGGAGCGTCAAGGAGTTGCGGGGCTATCCCTTGTTATAAGGTATATCCGCCACTGATGAGCAAGAACAAATCCTAGTGGAAAACATTGCATGCCATATATATCGTGTTTGCTGTATTGTTATAATAATGAAAAATAGAAAATCTTTTTAGTGCATCTCCTTAAAGAATTTGAAGTAATAGGGGTGTTTGGGATTCCTTATCAAATTTGAAGTAATAGGGGGTGTTTGGGATTCCTTATCAAAGCTGCTTATTTGCTTATTGTTTTTTGATACAATACTTATGTATGTATATTTGCTTATTAGTACTTATGTATATATGTGTCTTACAATCTGAGTATACGCTAGTGTTCTTATTTCTGGAAAATGTGATTTGTGAGTAGCGGTTTTTTGTGTCAAAATATAGGGACTGGAAAGGAGAAACCTGATTTCTTAGGAACAGTGGACGTAGACCCCACATCGAAAACATATTCACAAGTGATCCACAGGCTACCTATGCCTAATTTAGGGGATGAATTGCATCATTCTGGTTGGAATGCATGCAGTTCTTGCTATGGTGATTCATCTACTTCACGGCGATATCTTGTTTTGCCGGCTCTTGTGTATGTATCTCTAACCACCAATAAGAAAACAGTTGACTTCTGATAGTCAAAATACTAGATTTGACTTATGAAGTTGATGTGTAATGTTAAATTTCTTCGTTTGCATTCAAGAATATTTGTGGAATGGGAGGGGTAAGAGGGCGTTTCGATTTGTGTTTTATAAATATTCAGAATTACCAAACGCTCAAACACAATTGTTACGATCTCAAACAGCAAAAGCACATCCAAACACGGTTTTCAACAACCGGCCACTTATGCTAAGTTGGTTAGATGATTTAACTTTTTCAATATATAACATAATCACTTCCAAAATGCACAATCAAACACCCTCTTAATCTGGTTACTGTGATATAAATCACAGTAATCGGTTTTTAGTTTTTACATAAACATTCTTATTATGATTAATTTGGATAGGTGATTGTCTGTTTCATTATTTCAGGTCTGGTCGAATATATGCTGTTGACACACAAAAGGATCCACGGGCCCCCACCTTCCATAAGGCGGTTGAGCCCGCTGACATAATAAGCAAAACAGGGCTCGCATATCCCCACACCGCTCATTGTCTTGCTTCTGGTGACATAATGGTCTCTTGCCTTGGAGACAAAGATGGAAAAGCTGAAGGAAACGGGTTCCTACTACTTGACCAAGATTTCAATGTCAAAGGAAGGTAACTACGTATAATCGGCTTTCATTTTGATTATTCTTTAATACATTCTGCTATCATATGAAATTAGACATTATAATATAATACAAAATTTGCTTAAATATTAGATGGGAGAAACCTGGGCATAGTCCATTGTTTGGATATGATTATTGGTACCAACCTCGACATAAAACCATGATTAGTACATCATGGGGAGCCCCAGCTGCTTTCACTCAGGGATTCAACCTTCAACATGTTTCAGACGGTTTATATGGTCGTCATTTGCATGTGTACAGCTGGCCCGAGGGTGAACTAAAACAAACAATTGATTTAGGCCCTACCGGCCTTCTTCCATTAGAGGTGAGTACCTTATTTTTTTTATAAATAACAAAATAAATGTATTCATGAATCCACATTTATTCACTTCCTTACAGATAAGGTTTTTGCATGACCCAACTAAAGATACAGGGTTTGTTGGATGTGCATTAAGCAGCAGCATGGTTCGATTTTTCAAGACCTTAGATGGATCATGGAGCCATGAGGTGCAAACTTTATATTTTTATTTTCATTTCATCTAATATAAATGTAGTTTGAATAAAAATTTTAAATAAAATGTTTTAATTTTTTTTTTAACACAGGTGGCAATGTCTGTGAAACCAGTAAAAGTCCAAAACTGGATTTTACCTGAAATGCCTGGGCTTATTACTGATTTCCTAATTTCTCTTGATGACCGGTTTCTTTATTTTGTAAATTGGTTACATGGGGATATTAGACAATATAATATAGTGGATCCTACGAGTCCGGTTTTGGTGGGCCAAGTTTGGGTCGGTGGGCTGTTTCAGAAAGGAAGCCCGGTAGTCGCTGAGAATGAAGATGGTACAACTTATCAAGTTGACGTTCCACAAGTCAAGGTAGGGTATCCACACACTCCTACACCTTAAAAATTTAGCGGCATGTCCCCATTGTACTTTTTATAGAGAAGGTTACTTACATATAACGGTTACTTATATATATATATATATATATATTTAATGAAAAGACATTTTTTCTTACCTACATTGACAACAAGGTAAGTTACATTTTGTGGTATTCATATATTATAGCCGGACACACATTCTTTAATTATCGAAGTTTGCCAAACAACAGCACACCGGAACACCGCTTCTTACGCTACATGTTATAACACTTTATTTTAACTGTTTAGTATCACATAACCACTTTCACAACACTTTACTTTAATTGTTTAGTATCGTAAAACCACTTTCCGGTTAAGTTAAAAAAGCAGTAATTAGGTAATTTTATTTTACCCAAATGATAGATAGTTTTGTTGTGACCAGTATGATATTGATTATCCAAAACCGACCATATGAACCCTATTTAAGAATCAAATGACCAAGAACATAATCTACTTATCCAAACACTAAGAAACTAACTATAATAACTTCTAATGATTGTTTCATTCAGGGACACCAATTGATAGGAGGCCCACAAATGATTCAACTGAGTTTAGACGGGAAGCGTTTATACGTTACAAACTCGTTATTTAGCAAATGGGACAAACAGTTTTATCCAGAAGTTGTGGAAAAAGGATCTCACATGTTACAAATTGATGTCAACACTGAAAAAGGTGGACTTTCTATAAACCCTAATTTCTATGTTGACTTTGGAGATGAACCAGATGGTCCTTGTTTGGCTCATGAAATGAGGTATCCAGGTGGTGATTGCACTTCAGATATATGGATTTAGATCTTAATAATAAAGCTCTTTGAGTTGCTTTGTTTACATAGTTTACTTTCCTGGAACTGTGGGTTACGCAATTGTATTAGAAATAAATAAAAGTTTCTTTTTTCTAGTTTTGTTTGTGATGATGAATATGTTGTCAGTTATGACGCACAGTATATTTATCCACCACTGTCGCTACCCAACCTGTTTCCATTAGCCTATCTATCTATCTATCTATCTATCAGCAACAAATATAACGGGTTAACCAAAACCAATTTGATACCTTTTCCTACAACATATTTCAAGACGAGCCTATTTTGGTTAGAACCCGTTTTAAATTCAAAAGCGAAGAACGTACTGTACGGTATTGGTACAAGTATGATATTCAGTACAAAATTCTCATCTCTAATTGAAACCTTACTGTTTGCTAATAATGTATTATTGTATATCCCTTAAGCTATGTTTTTCATTCTTGGTGATTCAACCGGGAAATTCGAGAAGTATCCGGGTTTGGATCCTTTAGACCAACGTGAACAAAGTTTCACCAGTCATAATCAAACACATGTCAACCACTACATAACACAATGTCGAATTTTAAGACCCATTTTAGTATTTGTCCTCTTTCAAGTTACATTAATACAGTTCTATAATTTAAGCTACATAACACGTCTTAACTATAAGAGTTTTTTAAGATAGATTGTCACAATAATTTAACCAGAGTAATAGAAGGGGTGCAATATAAAAAACCTCGAACCCGGGGTATTAGAAATTTAATCAACCCGGGTTTTCGTAATACTCGTAACTGGGTTTTCGTAATACCCGGACCCGTTGTATTCAACAACTTTTTTTGAACGTCTAGAGCTTGTGTGAGGTTTTTTGCACATATTTCAAGACACACAATATGTATAAAAAAGGTTTCCATTTATGTTTTATGCCAAAAAAATAGATCGAAAAACGCGAACCATACCCGACAACCCAACCCTACCTGGACCCATAAATAGGGTATTCTAATACCCGGATTTTGAAAACCCGAACCCTACTCGATCCCGGATCCACATGGTATAGAATTTCTGGCTAATACCCAGACTCGGATCTGAACCCGACCCGGGTATGGCCAATACCCAAAAAGTCAAAACCCGGTCATACCCGTACCCTGGTATGTACCCGAACCCGGGTATATACCCGAACCAAGATATTATTGAAACCACAATAATAAATCTCAATGTTCGGGTAAATTATCTATATATATTAATTTTGAACATAGTTAGGAATTGTAGTTTTTTTTCTTTTAGCGTCTTTTGTCAATTGCTGAATTTTTGTTTGCACCTCATGTACTTTACATGGTTGTCATTTAGTGGTTCGTCATTTAGAGAACTATCATTTACACCTTACACACTTTATTCATTTGTTATTTAGTGCTTTGTCATATACTAAATTTTCATTTATATCCTCTGACTTTGTCATGTAGTGAATTTTCGACTTATCTCTAAACCGAGTTAAACATATTCAACTTAGACATAGCCTTAAGCTATTGATACTTGATAAGGATGGTCAAATTACGCACAAAACAACAAATGTGGTGTACAAAGAAGTGTTTAGAGATTTGTAAATTGTGATTGTAATTTGATTTTATATTGTTGTATGTAAAAAACTAATCATGTTATACAAATTCATGCAGATATTATAAAATTACATAATTCCTATCCCTAAACTCGTGTAATACACAAGTCTATAACCCAGTATATACTATATTAGAAGAAATTAATACAATAAATTAAGTCATAATTTTAAAATAACTACCACAATAGTAAAGGGTACGTGACAAATAAATATAGTTGATCCTTGAATTAGATCCATCAGAGCACTCACAATGGATTCACCAACTCTATCTCTATCATCAAATTTTTTAAAAAATGGTTAAAAATACCACTCCATTGGATTCACCATCTCTAAAACCTATCATAAAATTATAAAGGATCACTATAGTAACTCATCAAATTTAGGGGCTACTATTCATCCTCCATCAAATTGTCGTGAGTATATAAAAAAGATGAAAAACAATAAAACAATTTTGACTCTAATTGGAAAGTCAATTTCCAAACACATGTTACCAATTTATAACTAAGATACTAATGCATACATTGAGGTCCTCAATAACAAAGGTATCAATCAAGCATTGCATCAGTTACAAAAAGATCAATGTGGCACCATTATTACTTATGTTTCTATGTTATGTCACATGAACCACGTGTCCACGTCGAACTTCTAGTATAACTATTCGAAGGAGTATAATTACCCGCTATCCATTTTTTATTCCTTTCACCAAGTTGGCCTTTGCTAAACTCCGACTCATCATAAAGCTCTTGATATATTCGGGAATTCTAGGGTCAATTAGCCCTTGGACCCACACCAAACCAATGACCCTCTTGTAGTCCAATACAGGAAGATCAATCACAATTAACTTACTTATGGCAGTGTTCTAGATGATAGCTCTTTGTGCTGGCACATTGCCAAAGTTTCTTAAAACCTTCGAAGGTAATAAAAAATGTAAAATAAAAAAACCTACGAACATAAATGAGCGAACTTAAATGAACAAATTAACGAACGTTGACGAACATAAACAAACGAACGCAACTTTTTGTTCATGTTCGTTTGTTTAACTTATCAAACAAAATTTCTTGTTCATGTTTGTTCATTTATTTAACAAATGAACATAAACGAACTTCTCGCAGAATGGTTCAAAAATTGTTTACTGAACGTTTAGTTCATTTACGGCCCTACATGCCTAATTTAGGGGATGAATTGCATCATTCTGGTTGGAATGCATACGATTCTTGCTATGGTGATTCATCTGCTTCATGGCGATTTCAAGTTTTGCCTGCTCTTGTGTATGTATCTCTAACCACCAATAAGAAAACAATTGACTTTTGATAGTCAAAAGACTAGTTTTGCCTTATGAAGTTGATGTGTAATGTTAAACGTCTGTGATTTCAAGTTTTGCCGGCTCTTGTGTCTGTATCTCTAACCACCAATAAGAAAACAATCGACTTTTGATAGTCAAAAGACTAGTTTTGCCTTATGAAGTTGATGTGTAATGTTAAACGTCTGTGATTTCAAGTTTTGCCGGCTCTTATGTCTGTATCTCTAACCACCAATAAGAAAACAATCTACTTTTGTTAGTCAAAAGACTAGTTTTGCCTTATGAAGTTGATGTGTAATGTTAAACGTCTGTGATTTCAAGTTTTGCCGACTCTTGTGTCTGTATCTCTAACCACCAATAAGAAAACAATCGACTTTTGATAGTCAAAAGACTAGTTTTGCCTTATGAAGTTGATGTGTAATGTTAAACGTCTGTTTGCATATCATGAATATTTGTGGAATGGGAGGGATAAGAGGGCGTTTCGATTTGTGTTTTATAAATATTCAGAATTACCAAACACTCAAACACAATTGTTACGATTTTTCAAACAGCAAAAGCACATCCAAACACGGTTTTCAACAACCTCTTATGCTAAATATAACATAATCACTTCCAAAATGCACAACCAAACACCCTCTTAATCTGGTTACTGCGATCTAAATCACAATAATTAGTTTTTACATTAACATACTTGTTATACCTTTATGATTCTTTTAGGGGTTAATTACGTTTTTCGTCCTTGTGGTTTGTCAAAAATCACTATTTCAGTCCATTAGTTTAAAAATTGTCATTTCAGTCCCTATGGTTTCACTTTCGTAACTATTTCAATCCATTGGTTTGTCAAAAATCTCTATTTCAGTCCATTAGTTTGCAATATAGTGACAGAATAATTGGATGGATTTAACAAAGGTGGATTGCAATAGTTACGAAAGTGAAACCACATGGACTGAAATGACAATTTTTAAACTAATGGACTGAAATAGTGATTTTTGAGAAACCACAGGGACGAAAAACGTAATTAACTCTTCTTTTAGTTTGTACTATAATCATTTTGTTAATGCCTGTCCAAATAACCCGTAACTCTTTTGTATTATTCTATTACCACAAACAGTTTTATCTCAAATGATTGCCTGTTTTATTATATCAGGTTTGGTAGAATATATGTTGTTGACATACAAAAGGATCCACGGGCCCTCACCTTCCATAAGGCGGTTGAGCCCGTTGACATCATAAGCAAAACAGGGCTCACATATCCCTACACCGCTCATTGTCTTGCTTCTAGTGACATAATGGTCACCTGCTTGGAGACAAAGATAGAAAAGCATAAGGAAACGGCTTCCTGCTACTTGATCCTCATTTCAATGTGAAAGGAAGGTAACTACGTCTAAAAATTCATTAATACATTACATTCTGCTATGATATGAAATTGTACATAATAATGTAGTGCAAAATTTGCTTTTATTTTAGGTGGGAGAAACCTTGGCGTAGTCCATTGTTTGGATATGATTATTGGTACCAACCTCGACATAAAACCATGATTAGTACATCATTGGGAGCCTTGACTGCTTTTACATAGAGATTTAACCTTCAACGTGTTTCCGACGGTTTATATGGTCGTCATTTGCATGTTTACAGCTAGCCCAAGGGTGAACTAAAACAAACAATTGATTTAGGCCCTTATGGGCCATTAGAGGTGAGTACCTTATTTTTATACATACTTGTCTAGAGGGTGTTTGGATACATGTTTAAACAATTATTGTGATATGAAACTACAATAATCAATTTCAGTGTTCGGGTAAATTGATTATGATTTTCCAATAATTCATGGAAAATTAATTATATTTGAATAAGAGAAAATTGTCAATAAAGATAATCAAAGATCCTAAATTTGACAAGGAGGGTATGAGAAAGTTTAATTCTTGTTCCATGCACACCCTTTATCCCATGCCGTTGCGAGGTTAGTCTTCTTGGCTATCTTCATCAAACACCCTCATCAATTGGGGTTTTGGATGTTGTGCCAGATGACAGCCCCCCTGCTTCAGATAAGGAACAAAATTAAGATTTATCTAGAGATGTTATGGTTGAAACTTGAAGATCAGTAAAGATACCAAGCAAATAATCGTGTTCTGCAAAAAGAGATTAAGTAATAGAACCACTGCTACCACCATACCAGATCTCTTTCATTTCAACTGCATTGTATTTGTCTAGCAACTTTGAAACTATGATGCAAGTTTGTGACCTACACTGCAAGTTTGTTCTTCAAATCAGCCAACATCTTAACCACAAATCCATATCAGGTCTTTCATTTGGGTCCATATTAGTGCATTCTCTTGCCAAGTCAGCAACCATCAATATAGTTTTTCGTGTTTCTTCGTCGGTAGGTTCAATTCTAGTATCTTTTCCCTGGTGTCTAACTTTTTAAGACATGTTGCGTATGGAGTCTATTGCTTTATGTCCTAATTAAATCAGCTCCATTAAGATG
This sequence comes from Scalesia atractyloides, assembly GCA_947069175.1. NCBI lineage: Eukaryota > Viridiplantae > Streptophyta > Magnoliopsida > Asterales > Asteraceae > Scalesia > Scalesia atractyloides. The sequence goes on from CAMTDV010000022.1 coordinate 89,728,176, forward strand.
ACTCCAAATGCATAAACATCCACCTTGTTTGAAGCCCTTCCTTCTACTATCTTGGCAAAAAAAAAATATTAATATTTTTTCCATTGGATTTAGTAGATGTAGTAATTTGACCTATTTGTTTACCATGGTTTAAGCTATATGATTGGTCAACAATCAGCTTATTTCAAATGGTAGTTTACAGATTTAACTAATGGTAAAACACTTCTTTTCATCTAGTGTTTTGTTTTTATTCGTTGTTGAAAACAAAAAGATAATGTTGTTGAAAACAAAAAAAATAATAATCAGCAAGCAGAGGTTATAATTGGCGGGTCGGGTAAATTGGTCAAAATGCTGGTCCAAAGTGCTACCTCTAATACCAAGAAATGTAATTGTAGCGATGGCAAAACAACCCGATCCGAACGGTTCGAAACCCATGGTTATGGGATTAGAAAAAAATGTTTTGCGGGGATGAGACGGGTAAAGGGTAGGTGAAACCCGACTCGTTACCCCAAACTATATACCCTTTTAGCATAACAATGTGCCCCAAACACATCATCTAAAACTTTATTTTTTATTTGTTCTTTTACATAACCCTTGTTTAGTAAGGCTTCATTCTGATAGCTTCATTGTTAAAAATGAACTTTTTCCTTTTTAAATGTATATCTAGATGATAATATTTGCATTTGTATGTTACATTATCCAAAATATCTTTTGGAATTATGTCATCTTAATTGATATTACATATATTAATTATTTTAAAACTTTTATAGTGATAAGAACATGTATGTAATTAATCATTTTTAGTTGAATTTAGTAATTAAAATTATAAAAATTAGAATGATAAATAAAGAATGTATTTGGAAATCCTAACGGGTATTTTTTTTAACAAACTAACGGGTATACTCGATGGGTATTGAGCCGGGTATGTGATTACCAATACCTGGCCCATTGCCATCCATATTCATTGCAAAAGTAAAACAGAAAATAGTATAAGTCTAGTCGAGGTTCTTACATATAACTTCCGGTGCCAAGTAACCAAAAGTTCCTACATCGTTTTGGTTAACAGAATAAAACTCACATTAGGTGCATAACCTTTTCGGCGCCAGACTATGCAGATAGTGAACTCCTTTGCCAACGTCTACAACAATTGAAACCCTTAGTTTCCAACTAAGAGTTTGACTTAATGTCCCTCTTGGAGTGTAACAACTCGTAATTTTCGTTGTTGTTTTATTTCCGTTTGTTCCGTTTATATCTAACGTTGTACTCCGAGATTCGGTTATGAGAAAGTTTATGTTAATTAAATTTGTTTTGTCACATCAATATCACATCTAGTCCTTATTAAACCCAACGCTAACTCAAACGCAATCACAAGTAACTGTGTTACTTTAATAGCCGAGTGTGTTGTTGAACAATAACCACATGTGCCATTGCATCGCTTATCTCATCGCATCGCAAAACGATTTAGTGATGTGGAATTATGTTTTACATGTGTTATGTTTGTTTATGTTATGGTTTATTATCTCTAAAATGCTCGCACGCTCACGCAACTCGCTCTCTCTCAAATCAATGGTTATATAACGCTTAACGCTTCACTAAAACGCTTAACATAACTATCTAATACGAACTGAATCGCCAAACGAACACCTAACACGAAATTAATGAACAAAACTTCGCCAATAGGCCAAGTTCGGCCGAACTTGTGCATCACAAGTTCGCCCGAACTTGCTCAGGCTACAAATTCACCAAACATTCCCCAAGTTCGCTCGAACTTACCCATTTTCAGCAGAATTGGCCAAGTTTGCCCGAACTTGTGCCAAGTTCGCTTGAAAAGGGACAAGTTTGGCCGAACTTGATCTAATTCAGCTCATTTTCATCTCACCTATAAATACCCAGCTCCTCTCCTCATTTGAACTTGCTGCAAGTTCGCCCGAAACCTCTCAAAACATAAAACCTTTGATTTCCAAGTAAGATTCAACCCGTTTTCAAGCTACAACAAACGTTTTACAACGATTTTACACAAGGCTTTGCCTTCGTTTTCATCAAATCCCTTCTGTTTACAAAATCTTCATCTTTTTATATAAAACTTCTGTTTTTCACTTAGATCTATGCTTAGATCTAAGTAAAACCTTTTAAACCTCGATTTTTACACAAATTTCGGACTAAACGACGTATGTTTCGTTTACTATGAAGTGGAACGAGGCATTTGTCAACCAAGATCTCAGATTCGGAAGCACAAGGACGGTATTCTCGTCTTACACAAACTGGACTAACTCGAATGAACTACAAGTTCGCCCGGATTAGTCCAAGTTTCTGTAAAATGGCTAAACTCGCTTCAAAAGACCTCTCCAGCCTAAGTTTTACTCAGTGGCTTAAGGTTGGAGGGATGGACACTCGATTTCCTCGGCAAACGACGCGAAAATGCACGATTTGGATGCCAAAACAGCCAAGTTCGCTCGTAAGACATCAAGTTCGCTTGAACTTGTCACCAGATTGGTGACCAAGTTCGACCGAACTTGATCAAAATTCATCATCAACTACACAAGTTCGCCTGAACTTGTACTGATTCCAAGGAATCAGGACAAGTTCGCCCGGACTTGCACTATCCAAGGAATGTTAGCACAAGTTCGCCCGAACTTGTACCCCAAGGTACAAGTTCGCCGAACTTGTCTACTGCTCCTTCACCCGTTAATCGTTTCAGCATTTCGGAAGACAGATGCACTTCTGTTCGCTTACAGGCTGATCCGGCGCTCTCCTCAACTCACCTCAGGTCCCATCTCTCTCCAAAAACGCACCAACTGTGAGTATACTTGAACCCCTTTTACGCTTAAACGCACTTTTGGGTGTCACATATGTTCCTATATCAAATCACATCACACAAATCAAACACTTATTCGCAACCCCGCTTATACATGACTATACGTGAAATCTGCTGAATTGTATGTGTTACTTGATTGCTTGTACGCCACCCTTAACATGATGGCTTGCTAGAGGTTGACCCGCCATCCGGAGGCCCGGGGTTGTTAAGGCTCTCATTTTATTTCTCATTTATTTTCTATTTAGGACGTGGACACTTGTTCGCGTGCCTCTCACTCGCGGTTTGTTGGTTTACTTGAATCTAGTAGATAGATAGTTCACATCTCTTACGTAATGTCATGCGGTGTATGCTAAACACTTTTATATCTATTATATACGCAAAACATGTATGCTCACCTTTACTTAATTGTATTGACGTTTTATTTTAACATATGTGGCAGGTTGAGGATTACGTTTGGATGCAAATGGACTTAGGTTTACTTTTAGAAACGCATTGTAATAAATCTAGGGAAGATCGAACTTGAATTTGTTGTATGAGATTCTTGATATTTTGTAATATTATTTGAGGATTATATGTTGATAGTATGGGATATTGACGTTTAAATATTGTCGCTTAAATAGTGTTATGGAATTTCTGATGAGAGAATCTGGTTCGCCTAGTGCCACCCCCGATGTTTCCGCCATCGGTTGGGGTGTGACATGGAGCATATTCATAAATCACAACCCTCTCATCATCATCAATACAGTAACTAATAACCTCAACCAGGATCCTATGCTTTACTTCTAATAACATTCTAATTCCCGCTTGAAATTCCTTCATTGCTTTTACACCCACTTTCATTCTTTTGACTGCAATTCTTCTTCCATGTTGTAGTTCGCCCTTATATACAACTCCAAATCCGCCATGCCCTAAAATATCGTCTTCACTAAAATCATTAGTGGCTTTTTTAAGAACTTGAATGAGAAAAATCACATCACCATGTTTAAAAACATACATTTCAATATGATCTCCTCCAGGAACTTTAACGACACTCGAACTAGTTCCAATTGTGGTATCCCTTCCCAATTCCTGATCACTTTCTGAGATATTGGTCGTACAGAGCATCTGGTATGTAACGTTGTTATAACACAGGTAAAACACAAGTAACACCATTCCAATAAATAAAAAGCAACAATAATAAGGGCAATAACCATGGGAATTGAGCTTTTAGTTCAGCTATGACCTACAAAAGGATTGTTTGAATGCAAAAATTTCACCCTTTGTGGAAATTTCGGATATGGGACGGAAAGATTGTTGTTTGAAACATCAAGGAGTTCAAGATGGCGTAAAGATGCCAAGACCTCAGGAATTGAACCGATGAGATTGTTATCATCCAATGATAGAATCCACAGTGAAGTAGGCCCACAAATGATTCAATTGAGTTTAGATGGGAAGCGCTTATATGTTTTATCCAGAATCGTGGAAAAAGGATCTCACATGTCACAAATTGATGTCAACACTGAGAAAGGTGGACTTTCTATAAACCCTAATTTCTATGTTGACTTTGGAGCTGAACTAGATGGTCCTTGTTTGGCTCATGAAATGAGGTATTCATGTGGTGATTGCACTTCGGATATATGGATTTAGATCTTAATAATAAAGTTATTTTGAGTTACTTTGTTTATATAGTTTAATTTCCTAGAACTCTGGGTTATGCAATTGTATTAGAAATAAAAGTTTCTTTTTTTTTTCTAGTTTTGTTTGTGATGATGAATATGCTTTAAATTACGCATAGTATCTTTATCGACCACTGTCGCTGCCCAACCTGTTTCGTTAGCCACCTATCAGCAAATATAGCGGGTAAACCAAAACCAATTTGATACCTTTTCCTAAAACCTATTTCAAGACGAGCCTATTTTGGTGAGAACCCGTTTTGGCCCAAACCAAACTGATACTTTATAAACAGTTTGTTTTGATCAGAACCAGACCCTATTGGAAGGTAATATAGGCAATGGTAGAAAACAATTTCGCCTGCATAGCTTCTGTGTTATAGGGGAATTGGACGCCATCATACGAAAATTTAACGAGACATGTGTAAAACGAATAATAATAATAATAATAATAATAATAATAATAATAATAATAATAATAATAATAATAATAATAATAATAAATATACTATACTTGTGTACGCGTAGGATTTACTGGGTATGGTTGTTGTTTTGCATACATACCGAAGAAAGCAGCCCAAAATAATAACCAGTTTATATGCGTGTGTTGCGGCGTGCTAAACTAAATAGTTCTAGGTGTGATAACATGTATGTTTTACTCTACAACTCATAATTGCGATCGCGCTAAACCAAAATATCACATTACAACTCCGAACCTAACTTTTTTTGACCAAGCATTGGATTCGGGTATCACAATCATTGCATCTATGCAATCATATTAAAGATATCCAATCACCCAAATCAACACCAATTAAAAAGGGCTTATTTCAACAAACCTTGGATTTTAGACTCCTAAGTTGAACTTGTGTAAACTGGCTTTGAAGCCAATGATCAAACACAAGAACCCTTTCAAACTTAGAGGTACATGATGAGATAAGGATGAAGCAGATATGATGTAAGTAGGTTGCCCAGCCATTGGTAAGTGGGTGGTGGCTGAGAATAGGCTTACATTAGTTTATTGTATATGCCATACCAAAATTAAATGTATTGGGAATTCAATGGTTGTGGATTAGAAGAACAAGAAAATGAGTTGAAAAATGATACAAAACATAGCATTTATGGTGTAATGTTAGCCCTACAAAACATAAGATTTTAGCTAAAAACAAAACCGAATACCGTACCCTATGGTACGGTACGTTAAAATTTGTTTGAAATACGTACCAGATAGTACCAATTCCTGAAATTGAGCTAATTCAAAGCCGAAGAACGTACTGTATATGTTTAGTCGGTACGGTAAGGTATTGGTACATGTACGTATTCGGTAGATTTCATCCCTGATTGAAACCTTACAGTTTGCTAATAATGTATATCCCTTAAGCTATGTTTTTCAGTCTTGGTGATTTAACTACAGGCCCGGTTTTAGGGCTGGACAACTCGGGCAAACGCCAAGGCCCAAAGGGTTTATAGGGCCCAACAAAATTTCTAAAGCCTAGATTTTTTGTAAATGCCATTATGTTAAATGTTTAATAAATGAGTTTAATAACCAAAAATGAAGGTAGTTAAATGGCTAAGATACTCAAATATGAAAACAAAGGTCACAGGTTCTACTCCCCTCCCTTGCATTTTTATTTAAAGAATTTTCAACTACTAGTCCCTTACATTTTTATTTATTAATTAACTAGTTTGATCTTATTAACAAGATGATTATATGATTCATTGTTTAATGTTTTGGGTTATAGTCTTAAGGTCATGAGTTCATTTTTCGTTAGTGATTTTATAACGATTCATTTCTAAAAACAATATTAATGTTTTATAAAGTGAGATTACACAACATGTTATGCCTAAAAACATCATTAATTTGAATCACATATTATATATACATGGTCACATATGTATATATACATGGGTGTATAAACATATTTTATCAAACTACACTGCTTTTAGTTTGTTTTGTAGTAATTATCGTTGTATTGTGGTTTCTTGATATATAACTCATGAGTTTGTATTATAAAAAGTGGGCCCAATTATTTTTGTTTTGCCCGAGGCCGAAATTTTAATTATTATTCTCGGAGACGGCTCTGTTCAACTCGGAAATTGATTGGTTTTGTTACTGAGTCGAGAAAGGACGCCAGCTTCAGAAGTATCCGGGTTTGGATCCTTTAGACCAACGTGAACAAAGTTTCATCAGTCATAATCGAACACATGTCAACCACTACATTCACACTACAAACACATGTCTTTAACTATATGATTTTTAAGACAATATTAGTATTTGTCACTCTTTCAAGTTACATTCATAGAGTTTTAAAAAGCTCTATAAGATTTTTAAGACCCCAACATAACACGTCTTAACTATTCTGTAAGATTTTTAAGGCCCCTACATAACACGTCTTAACTATAAGATTTTTTGAGATGGATTGTCACAATAATTTTACTAGAGTAATAATATTCAACATGTCAACATGTTACACTGTAACCAAATGGATAAAACTTTTTTTTTATACACACACCACGACAACATATAGCCTAAAATAAACTATATACAAACAAAACGATCACGGAAACTACAACCAAGGTATTGTCTATAAATTTGTTTTTGTCAATAGCTACACTGAATAAAACCAGGATTAAGATTTGCGACTTTCACCAATTGTGTGACTGTTAAAATATGCGGTAGTTTGTGATTTTATGTGGAAATGTCAGAATAATATAAATATTATTAGGGATAAAATATAATCTAACCGACGTGTTCATTAGTGAGTGAGCCTTAACTGTGGCATTTGTTAATACATTCTCGTATGATATTAAATTATACATAATAATACAATGTAAAATTTGCTTATATTTTAAGTGGGAGAAATCTAAGCATAGTCCATTCTTTTTGATAAAATTATTGGTACAAACCTTGACATAAAACCATGATTAGTACATCATTGGGAGCCACAACTACTTTTAAACAGGAATTCAACCTTCAACATGTTACAGACGGTTTATATGGTCGTCATTTGCATGTTTATAGCCGGCTTGAGGGTGAACTAAAACAAACAATTGATTTCGGCCCTATCGAGCTTCTGCCGTTAGAGGTGAGTAACTTATTTTTATATATAGTTGTCTAGAGATTGTGTGTATACATTTTTAAAAGATTAATTGATTACTAGGATTTGAAACCACAATAATCAAATTCAATGTTTGGGTAAATTATCTATATATATTAATGTATATTAATTTTGAACATAGTTAGGAATAGTAATTTTTTCAACTTTTAGCGTCTTTTGTCAATAATTGAATTTTCGTTTGCACCTCATGTACTTTATGCGGTTATCATTTAATGGTTCGTCGTTTAGAGAATTATCATTTACACCTTTTGCACTTTACTCCTTTGTTATTTAGTGCTTTGTCATTTACTAAATTTTCTTTTTTATCCTCTGACTTTGTCATTTAGTGAATTTTTTACTTATCTCTAAACCGAGTAAAACATATTCAACTTAGACATAGCCTTAAGCTATTGATACTTGATAAAGATGGTCAAATTAAGAACAAAACAACAAATGTCGTGTACAAAGAAGTGCTTAGAGATTTGTAAATTGTGATTGTAATTTGATTTTATATTGTTGTATGTATAAAACTAATCCCGTTATACAAATTCGTGCAAATATTATAAAATTACATAATTTCTTTCCTAAACCCGTATAATACACAGATATATAACCCAGTTTATATTATTAAAGAGCCCAAATACAATAAATTAAATTCCTAATATTTAAAATAGCTACCACAATATCAAATGGTACGTGACAAATAAAGATAGGTAGTTGATCCTAGAATTAGATCCATCAGAGCACTCACAATGGAATCACCAACTCTATTTTTATCATTAAATTTTAAAGAAATGGTTAAAATTCCACTCCATTGGATTCACCATCTCTAAAACCCATCATCAAATTATAAAGGATCACTATAGCTATCAAATTTAAGGGGCTGTTATTCATTCTCTATCAAATTGTTTTGAGTATATAAATAAGATAAAGAGTTAATTACGTTTTTTCGTCCCTGTGGTTTGTCAAAAATTACTATTTCAGTCCATTAGTTTAAAATTGTCATTTCAATCCTGTGGTTTCACTTTCGTAACTATTTCAATCCACCTTTGTTAATTCCATCCCAATTATTCAGACACTATATTGTAAATTAATGGACTGATATAGTGATTTTTGACAAACCAATGGATTGAAATACGAAAGTGAAACCACAGGGACTGAAATGACAATTTTTAAACTAATGAACTGAAATAGTGATTTTTGACAAGCCACATGGACGAAAAACGTAATTAACTCTAAGATAAAAAAACAATAAAACAATTTGACTCTAATTTGAAAGTCAATTTTTAAACACATGTTACCAATTTACAACTAAGATACTAATGCATACTTAGAGGTCCTCAATAACAAAGGTATCAATCAAGCATTGCACCAGTTCAATAGATCATGTAGCCATTAATTACTTATGTTTCTATGTTATGTCACATGACCAGTGTCAAGTAGAACTTCTAGTATAACTATTCGAAGGAGTATAATTACCCGCTATCCATTTTTATTCCTTTCACCAAGTTGGCCTTTGCTAAACTCCGACTCATCATAAAGCTTTGATATATTCGGGAATGTTACTGTTCTACAAGTGGCTGCAATCTTGTAACTATGGTTTCCATTCCAGGTCTTTCACCGGGGTTAAGTGTAGTGCAAAATATGCCACCTAAACAACTCTCCTTATGCTTTGTTGTGTTGCTTAGTCAGGAAACATCAAGATTTTGAAATTGGTCTATCAATGGTTCTATATCACACATCTTTTCAAATTGGTCCATCAATGCTTCAACGTTTCCAAGGGTTGGTGAGGTGAACTTTGACTAGCCTAGGGTCATTAGCCCTCGGACACACACCAAGACCAATGACCCTCTTATAGCCCAATGCAGGAAGATCAATCACAATTAACTTACTTATGGCATGATTCTGGATGATAGCTCTTTGTGTTGGAACATTGCCAAAGTTTCTTAAAACCTGGAGGGTAATAAGAGCATTAGGCCTTTATAAGTAGCTAGACTTATGTGATCTGGTTCGCCAGGGCGAGATAAGACAATCATGTTTTCTGGGAAAAAAACCATATCACTAATCACAACAAGGTCTTCTGATGGTGATGGTCTGGGACTTGCTATTATATAATTCCCCTCCGTATAATCTCCAATAAACTTTACGCGTGTTTTTCACACTTTCCTGAAACACGCAAGAGAACTTGCTGGAAGCCCTCTTAATATCATCTTTTGGATATCCAAAGGCAGCTCTTTAAACTTTTTCAAAGACAACTCATTAGAATGTTTAAACTTTTCTAAAGGCAGCTCATTAATTAGAATCTGCTTGAATATGATGTAATATTACATTCTTCTCCGAGAAAGCACCTTAAACTTTTTAATGAAGGGAGTGTAAGCTAGAAGACAAAATAAAGGTCTAGTAATAAACAAATGATTTCTTCCTAACAATAAATGTATAGTAATAAACAAATAATTCCTTCCCAATTAAAGGAGTGCAAACTAACACAATAATTATTGGTCATACTTCAAATGCTTAGATTAGATGAGAAGATTAATAGAAACTGAAGAAGCATAAACCGATACGGATATGTGTCAAGCGATGATGAAGATGAACACCATCACACCCGTCTTCCCTGCATCGTCCCTGATCTGCAAAAACAGGAAACGCGTTTGAAACCATGAAACACGTTTGAAGGGGTTAAATAACTAATCCGCACGTGATTCCTTCTGTATATTACTTGAATAATTAACTTATGCGTAGTAGCGGAAGGTATTTACCCTTCTGAGCGCGGGAGTCATGTAATCACAGGCGATACATAGTGATTCAGATGCAGAAGTAAGCGACACTAAACTACAATATCAAAATTCGTGAATTCAATCATATTAAATACTATTATAAATTTATTTTTCTTTTATATATATATACACACATATATATATAATTCACATTAACTTTTGGATCGTAGCGACAAAAATCCGCTAGCGAATCAATTAGGCATCTAAACGTGCACAACGAGAACGCGAGGCATTTAATCCCATCTCGACAAAATATTATTATCTAGAGTGTAATTATTATTATTTGAAGAGCTACTCCACAAGTCCAAGCCCAAAGCCAAATCTAAGCCAAGCCCATAAGCCCCATCCCACCTATAAATACCTTCACCCACCAATTTCTTCTTATTCTCACCCTCACTTTCTCTCTCTATACTCTCACTTTCTCTCTACTCTCTCTCTCCTAAGAACTCCAGGGACAACAGGAGGAGGACGAGGCGAAGCCGTGGAGGTCCGGTGGCGGTTATCCGACGACTTTTTCAAAAGAAGTTTTCCGGAAGTGAACCAGTTCGCATGGTGGTGTTAGTTTTAGCTAAGTTAGAGCAGTTTGAGCTCTAGAACAACTCCGACGAGAGTTCCGGCAAGCTTGTTTTAAGTTTTCTTTTCGAGCATGTCAAGATCGAGCCTTTTATGATAACCGGTACTTTTCGGATTTAATTATGCGCCTAAGGAATATTAAGACAACTAAAAGTTTGCATTAAAAAGTTAACTTAATTAGGCATTTAGAACGCCTGGGAACGCATATTCAGCTTTAAAGTACGCAAATGGCGATTTGCGGGAGACCTCACGAACGATAACGACATACGATATTTACCGTACGAAGTACTGACGACGCGTGAAATACAATTTTTATGCTTATATTTATCATATATTTAAAATTATGCGAATTATTCGGACTGCCGAACATCACAGAGCACCAACGTGGAAGTTACGCGGAAATAATAACGCACTGACAACCAACAGCGAAACGGAAGCACCAGACTCGAGTTACGTCTCCATATTAATATCTTATATATAATTTAGCTTCATAAATGAATTTTAATATTCACAGTCGAAATCGGAGAAAAAGGACTAGAACGACCATCAAATAAATTTGTTGGTAAGTAAAGAAAAGTACCTAAATTAGAGAAGTGTAGCACTGTGAGTTGGTGAATCGCAAGTGACATCGGCCACTTCGAACCTCCCGACTTCCGATTTAGGGTTTCAAGTTTCAACATAAATTCGCAATGCACTTCCAGTTGAAAGTCTGGAGTAACTGAACTCTATCTGCAGGCTTTCAAGTTAACTATTTGCTCAAAAGTGTGGTCGGGTCAGGTAGTAAAATTTGGTTTTGGATTGATATATGGCTTGGTGATGTTGGTCTGTTGTTCCTCTTAAATACATAAAGTAACCTATTGGTGAAGGTGCAGATTGCAGATCAACAATGGTTGCGATAAGTTTAATTCATTTACATGGATTAAATATATAGCAAACGTAGTAAGGGGTAGATTGGCTCGTGTGGTGTAACTTTAATATTGTTTCCCTTATCCATGACAAGGTGGGGGTTACTGATTTTTTTATCATATATAAAATGTTTATTTCCGTCGTTAAATTAACAAGCAAAAATGATAATTAAATGTGCTAGAACTTTAGAATACATTCCCACATTTTTTTTACTTCTCATTGAATTTTGTAACGTTCAACATCTTTTTTAAGTATTCAATATTCTTCGTGGTTTGAGAAGACAGCTCCTTAGATTAACATTGCAATTGAAAATCATATGCACATACTATATATATATATATAATATATATATAATTATATAATATCTATAAATAAAAAACCAACCAAGATCCACTTGACAATAAGGAATGATAATTAAATGTGCTAGAACTTTAGAATACATTCCCACATTTTTTTTACTTTTATTGAATTTTGTAACGTTCAACATCTTTTTTTTAAGTATTCAATATTCTTCGTGGTTTGAGAAGACAACTCCTTAGATTAACATTTAATTGAAAATCATAAGCACATACTATATATATATATATATAATATATAATATATATAATATTTATAAATAATTTATTTATATATATATAAAATATATTCAACCAAAGATCCACTTGACAATAAGGAAGTATTAATTATACAAATACAGAATTTAAGATATGAAAGGAAGCCAACATCCAAACTTTGGGGCTTTCGAACAAAATAAAAAGATAACAATGAATAAGTAACGCATTTAAACGATGTGTGCCCTAATTGAGCTACAACTCCATACATAACTTGCTTACTAAAAAGGTCAATTGTTACAAGATCCATGCCTAAAATCTTGCCATCATATTTGTAATTCACGTCAAAATAAGAACTACAATCTCAGTGATCTCGCAGAAGCAATGTTTCCATGTAGGAACAAGCAGAGTGTGGAAATCCATTCGCACAAATCTGAGTATGATTGATGTGTTCGGAGTGGACTTCATGAACAAGGACATCATGTACGTTGTAATCAGCTGTCATTGCAAATACAGGTTCATTATTCTTCCTAAAACCAAGTACCGCTTGTATACCTTGTATGGATGCATCTGGTGAGTTTATAGTGAATAGCTTTGTGAATGAGTTTGAAACACCATGCTCCATCATCCATACACCATACACCTGTTTCTCAGCCTCTATAGCTATTTCAACAACAACGAGAGACTCTTTTAGCTTAGATATAACAACATTACCGATAGGGGCACGAGCTAAGGTATGAGGTAGTGATACTTCCATAAATTCTTCACTTGTCATATTAAATGACACAATCAAACTATACCCCTGAGATTCAGTCGACATACCATCAATAGCACGCCAATAAATAAACTCATCTATCACAACCTGATCCCGTGTCAATTGAATTGAGTTACGCGGTTGATTGATAGTAGATATACTTCTCCAAGCCCTTGAGCTCAAAGTATAAACCTCAACTTGCCATGAGGTGAAAGTTAGAGTGTCCAAGTTTGACAAACAAAGACTAAAGTTAATCTTGACAAGCTTAGGATCACTAGTGTGAGGACAAACCCCAAAACCAATAGCGATATTAGAGCCCCGCTCGAACATATAAGGCACATCAATAGCAACCGACTTTCTAATAGAAGGGTTCCAAAAAGCAGCAGTGAACATAATTCTTCCGAAATTATGTGGATCTACATGAAGAGTGTATACGAAGAATAAGCCTTGAGAGCTACCGAGTATTGTGGGTTCGCCAAGTTGGACTATGGGAGGAGGGAGGAAACACTTGTGTTCTGGGAATGTTTCATCATCGACAATTGAAACATAGTTTTCTTCTTGAACATCATCCTGTGAAGTGTAGCATACTAACAGATGCTGCTGGTGAGTGTGGTTGAGGCTATAATCAACAATAAATTGAGAACCATCAATCAAAGACTTCCATTGTTTTGAAACCGATCTGAACTGCATCAGTGATCTTGTTGGAAGCCTTTTCATTATTTCTGATTGGAGTTCAAAAGGTATGTAGTCTGACATTCTGCTTGCTGAAATACGAAGATAATAAAAAAGACTGTTGATTGTTTCTCCGATGGCAAGTGGCTAGTTAAATATGACAATCAAGTGAAGAAATGTACCTGAATTTGACAATCTTAGAGAGATGTAGCACCGTGGGATGGCAATTGGCTAGCCTTTATCTGTGTGCCAACGCCAACTTCCAATTTAGGGTTTGAAGTTTGCACGATGAAGTGAGTCACTAAGTTGCGATTTAGGGTTTCAAGTTTGAACCTGAATTCCTCTGACTGTCTGAGAACTGAATATATATAGATATATATGTAAAAGCTAGGTTTACAACCATGTATTCCACTAGGTGGGCCCATTAAGACGGTAGCCCATTGCTTTTGTTTGTTTAAGATATATATATAAACTAGGTTAATAACTATGTATACTGTCCAAATAGCTTTTTTTTTTAATGCAAATTTCATTTAACACGCCTACTATCAAGAAGCTAGAGGCAAAAGAATACAGACTAAAAATTGAAAGAGATCCAGTTGTTCCAATCTAACGTTCTAAACATGGATCTATTTTTGATCCAATGGAAATAAAGTGACTTTATATCCTCCACTATTTTCTCTATTCTCAACTGGCCGTCCGAGAAAATTCTTTCGTTTCTTGTTTTCCATATGCACCAACATGCCACCATTATTACGCCTTGTATGATCTTCTTCTTTGCCCTTGGTAGTTGTGTATTATTATGAGCCTCCAAAAGATCCCGAACCAAAAAGGCGAACACTTGCGTATATTGCACCATGTACTCATACTGTTCCAAATTCGGGCCACGACATAACAGTAAGTTAGTATATGCTCAGCTGATACGTCATTTTCTCCAAAAGTTTACACGTCACAGGTCCTGCATGTATGTTTCTCGTAGCCAAACCGTCCAAAGTTGGAAGCCGGCCCATCTCAGCTTTCCACATAAAAACGTTTACCTTTTTCGGCACCCAATTGTTCCATTGCATTACGTATAGAGAGCTTGTGGCTAAAGCATTATGAATAATCATCTTCATGTATAAAACATTGAACTTACCTGATGTGTCATTACTCCAGACCCATTTATCATCTTCATCTGTGAATCGAACCTGATCCAGGAAGGCAACCAGATCATCCAGTTCAAGCAGCTCATTTATAGATTCTGGAGGTCTTTTCCAGCGCCATATCCAAATATTTAAGCCATTTTGTGTATCCATGCAGTCACACACCACAATGTTCTTATTTTTTTCTAGTGCGAATATGTTTGGGAAGGCATCTTTCAGCGGCTGATTGAATATCCAGGCGTCAATCCAGAACCTTATTGTCTTCCCGTTTCCTAACTCCCCTTATTATTAGGTTACCCAGTTGGAGGTTTGTTTTAGCTAGATGATTTTCCAATTTTGCGATTGAGTTCCAAATGCCCGGGATCCCCTTTAAGTGTGGTAATATTGGCCAAGATCTTTGCGACGCGTGTATCGAACTTATCACTCTTCTCCATAATGCGCCCGGCTCCATCTTATATCTCCACCACCATTTAGTGAGGAGAGCCACATTTGCATCCCTTAAAGGAGTTAAGCCGAGACCACCAGATAGCTAGCTCGACCTTCAAAACTCTCTTGATACTCGCTCCATAAATCTTCATTGACCAATAGCTTCCGTTTGGTTTGTAAATGAACCAGGTATGAACATAGGTACACTTGCTTGTTTTGCTCAAATTATTATTTAGTTTATTCATAGCAGACTATAAGTTATTTTCTATGCATAAGTTATTTTTAGCCCACCATCTAGTTATTTTTAGCTCTAAGTTTAGGCCAAATGCCCAATAAAGAATTAAAAACAAAACACTAATCATTTAGTTTTCTAATTTGTATTTCCAAATATCCCAAATCCCGCCCGCTAGTCGCTGCCCAATCCTGCTCATTGGTCACTGCCTGGTCCTGCTCATCGGTCGCTATTGCTTCTTCAGTCTTTCACATTTCACAATATTCACATGTTTGAACCCCTAATCTGACTGAAACTCAAGGTTGCAATCTGCTTCTTCAGTTGCTGGTCGCTATCGGCTTCCTTTAACCCTCGCTAGAACCATTGATGGTTCACTCACATAGGTAACATGGAACTCTCAAATTGTAGGATATTTGTTAGTTTCTAATGTATTCATTGATGTAATTCTATGTATAAAGCTTTCGCAGACCAAACATATATGTATTCATTTTGTATGAAACCGAGCAAAAACTATTTGAACTGAGTTGCTTGATGTTAAATCGAACATAGTACAACCATTAAAACGTAACTCGATTCTATAAAATCACACTGAACTAAGCGGCTCGGTTTCAAACAAACCAAGTTCGAGCGAGCTAATGTGATGTTTGGGGTCCTTCCCCTACTTTATCTCTTGATTGTTATCGATTCTTTCTTTTATGCGTTGATCACCATTCTCGTTACATGCGGTTTTACCCGTTTGTGCATATTCTCATGCTTACACAACCTTTAAAAGTTTTGTAACCATGGCCGAATGTCAATTTAATACAAAACGAAAAAAGTGTTCAAACCGACTAGGGAGGGGAATTTCGAAACCTAACATCATTCTTTACCTCTCTAGGCATAATTCATCGCAGATCATATCCTCACACCAGTGAGTAAAACGGCATCTTAGAGTGCCGTAATCGGAACACTGTGGAAACTGGGCTTGCAATTCTTGCCCACACTAATCTCCCATAACGATTCCGGCATTTTGCCTTTGACACCTCCATTTATCTCATCAATTGTCTTCCCTCTTGAATTTCATCAAATAAATCTCTTTACCAACATATCTTTAAATGCAAACCCAACTTCTCCTCTCTTCATATCTTCGGATGCCAATGTTTTCTGTACCTTCGTTGGTATAGACGTTTGGTGGTAGAATGGTTGTTTAGTAATTTACTAGGTAAAATATTAATAAGATATGTGACAACTTCGAGTGCATGGTGCCAATACGTGTTGGGTAATGAGGAGGCAACAAGAAGTGTTCAATCAGTTACTTTTGACATGCCATCTTCAATTTTTGCACACGACAAAAAAACAACTTTACTTTATATCGCCAAACAATAAATCGTTTCTCAAACAAAATGGAAAATTAAAGATGAACAAATACACATTGCCGGTGTAATGGAGTAGTCGTTTGATAGCAAGAGAGATCCCGACGATAACCGTATAGTCGACGAATATAGTGAAACTAAGAAGATTTCATTGTTGAAATGTGTAAGTTTTGTTTTGTATCTCCGGTACCAAAGGGATTGAAACGTGGACATTTGTTAGCGCAAGGCCTCTTTACCTGTGTGCATGAGAAAAAACGTGTCGCAACCACATATTCCACCCTCGATCTAATCTAACGACCAAAAATAAGGAAATCACAATTCCTTTCATTGCTTTTTAACCCCTTCGCCGTCTAATCTTTGGGCAAAAGTGAATTATCAATCAGCACATTCAATCTGTTATTTCCTCAAAATCATTACAATTTTAAGAGAAAAGCAACACCATTGTTTTTTATTACTGATATCAAGTAATCAAACTTAAACTACCCTGACAAATAACAATTTCAATTGATTAAATTATCGACAACATAATAACCACTGAAACAAAACAGAGTAGCAACATTCTGAACTTCTTGCCAGGATATTGACAATAAAACTAATAATAGAGAGAATATGCATAATCAATAACAATAACCTGAAATTTCATCTCTGTAACCATCATTCTGTTAGGCAGAAACTATTGGCACACCAAGGCTGCCTATCTGCATAGGGTTTACCTACGCTGCGTATAGGTCTATACGCAACGTATAGAGTTACCCTTATACGGTTCGTATAGACCTATACGAAACGTAGGTAAAGGGTAGGTACACGACCAGACTGTCCAACCTCATACCATGTCAAATCTGTCTGACATACGTTGCGTATAGCTCTATACGCAACGTATGTAAGTACAGTATACATACGCTGCGTATAGTCGGACATATTTGACACTGATACGATGTTGTCTAGACACATGAATAAAGCCATACAGGAGTATAGAGCTATATGAGGCTGATAATTGTGAATTCAAAAGTGTATTTAGACATCCATCTCTGCCTACGAATTCAAACAACTGATCACATTCTTCACTTCCTCTGTATACACTTACTTCATCGGTGGAGGTAAAATGTCATCATTTTGGGACGGGAATTATTTCTTTAATCACTATTCTAACAACGCATGGGGAGTACACGATGCTAATGCATCGAGGAGGAGAAGGTTGTGTATGGCATCCCTGTTAATCAAAGAATACAGTTGCCAGACTTGAACGAGGCTCCGACTCCACCTGTTGATGAACCATATTATCTGGCGCATCAAGTGTATCCGGATTATGGATACGGGTATGAATCTTCGTATGTGCAACAAGGTGATTTGGATGGATACGTAGGATACTGTAGGTCCACTTGGAGGATCAATATTAAACCTACTTCCTTGTTTGTTAACACACTTACGAGTGCGGAATCCACGTAAATATGCATCAACAAACTCTCCCTTGAATGTTGCTCGTGATGGTTCGCGTAAAAAGGTTCTTCGCAGAGATCAATTCTTTCTTGAACCAACTGCTTATCTCTCACTCTGCACTCTTACAGAACCTTGTAAACAAGTGTGGGTATTTTTAGGCCATGACCCAGCTAACACCACGTACAACCTGCTGGATCACAAAGGACTAAAGCCGACGAAAAACCAGCAAGGTCCCATGAAGAACCTTGAAGTTCACGAAGAACCACCAAGGACTAACATTAGTTCTTCGTGGCCTCCAACTTTGGTTCTTAGTGAAAGACCATAAAAACATGAATAATATAGTTTTACATTACACTTTATATTGCATGATGCCATGATGATGTCATCTCGTATTATCTTCGGTCTCGTATCGCGAATGTCGGGTCGTATGACGAAGGAACGCCGTTGAATTTAGTCTCAAACCGAACTGAACTGAGCCGAGCCGAGCCGAACCGAACCGAACCGAACCGAGCCGCATCCACACAAATATGCATTAACAGATACGGTGCTAAGAATGCCCCTGTTGATGAACCATATTACCCGACGCAGCAATCGTATACGGGTGAAGTTTCTTACGTGCAACAAGGTAGTTCGGATAGATACGGAGTTTCTTACATGCAACAAGATAGTCAGGATCGTTCAAACACAGAGTAAAGTCTGCCTTTTTTGGTAAAAATCCGTAACACGAAACATGTTTATATTTCAAAAACGACGCCTTTCGGAATTCAAGGTATTCTATAAAATAATTATAGGTGTATTTATTTTGGCGACACTTTATAACTCACAACAACACGTTTACAACATTTCAACGAGACACGGTTTTCAACTCAACAAAACTTGAGGATTTATATAAAATAAATATAATTATTTATATTTTTTTCAAAACGTTTAGGACCCGAAAACTTTTATGAGATAAATATTATTTGTATTCATTTCGAACAACTAACACTCAGAAATCTTTTTAAAATAAATGTATGATTTATATTTATTTCAAACGCCGGAATTCGGAATTTATATCCCAAACGTCTAGTATTCGAGAGTCGTACAAAGTAAATATAATTATTTATATTTATTTCAAACATTAAGAATTCGAATATTTGTATAAACAAACAATTATTTATAATTGCTTCTAAAAAAATATTATATTTTTATTGTCTTGTCGACGTCGTCGGTAATGAGCGTACGTCCGTTACGCGCGTCGAAGTCCGTAACGAGTCAAAAAAATAAAATATTTTTATTATATAGTCTACGTTGTAACATCCGTCAAAAACGGATTTACCAAACCCGCTCCGTTTATCAACCGAACAGTCAGTCAAATTTTTCGTTGCGAATTAAATGCCCAAAATAATTTTAAACGATCCGTAATCAATTATTATGCGGGGATATATATTTAGTTTTTGAAAAACTGTCAAAAATAACAAAATAAAAATGTTTTACTCATGCCGGGTTTCGAACTCGGGTCTGTACCGGTTCAAACCAACAACTTATCACCTAGCCAAACAACCGCACCGCCACTTTGATTTTCTGTTAACACAAGGAAACATTTAATTCAAATATTCAAGTTCCAAAATTAAATTCAGTAAATTGCGCCCAATTAGCAGTCGTCGGAAATCCCGACGACTTCGCCGTTTAATTACGTTTTCGCTCAATTTAACCGATGACTTAACTCCTACGACGGTTATAACCGACGTCTGAACCCGCGACATCAGCCATAACCGCCGGAGAACGGCTGACTTCGAATTAAGACCGAATTCAGACCCCATTCATCTCAATACTACCCTATAAATTCAACCACAACTCGCCAGAAATCTTTCACACTCAAATCGCACCCTTTCTCGGCGAAAAATCACTCGCCGGAAATATTTGATACATCGCCGGAAAACCGTATCATTAACCTTCGAGCTTTACTGAACTCCCTAAACTTTTACCGAAATCACCCACACCCTTTGCAAGCCTTCGGAAGACTCTATGCTGCAAGAGACTCGTCGCCGGAAGAACTTGCTGCCACCGGAGTTCTGCCGGAAAACAGAGGAGAAACAGCCGGTACTTTTCACGCCTAAATTCCTTTCTTTTTACTTTTATCTTGACTGTAATTGATCATTAAACGCTAAAGGAAACTTGAATCAACATTCGAACCAGTCAGTCGCCACTTCCGGTTAAAACCAGTGAAGAAGACGACGTTTCAGTAATGGTTAAGTATAATTAAAATCAAGTTAATTACCGGGTTAGACACACAGTCCAGCGGTGGACTGTGTGCACTTTTAACGCTAAGGTCACGAGTTCGAGTATTGTCCCTCACACGCTGCCTTGATAAAAATTCCTTTTTCAGCAAACTGAACCGGGTTGATTTAAGTATATGTTAAGTATATTGATAACCGAGTTTATAACCAAGTGAGACACACAGTCCAGCGGTGGACTGTGTGTCCGCTAACCCACAGGTCCCGGGTTCGAGACCTGTGGAGCGCACCGGTTTTGTGATTTAAATCGTTTTTAAAAATAAAGGATTTCTGTTTAATTCTAATTAATGTATATATGTAATTAAAATCGGATATATGACGGGTTAGACACATAGCTCAGTTGGTAGAGCTGCGTGCACGCGTACGGGAGGTCTCGGGTTCGAGCCTCACCCAGCGCACAATAATATGCCTTCCGAACCGGTCAACGTCAGTCAAAGTCAAACGGTCAAAGTCAACTGTAGCAAAAATAAAATATTTTTTTATTATTTTTATTTAATTATTTTAATTAAAAATCAATTAAACACTTAAAAATAACATTTTTTTAAGGTTAGAAAATAGCCTCAAACTCACAAAAATACACCCAACAATCCTACTAAAATAGATTAATAAAACCCGTTTACTTACCAAACCGTAATGCGATTTATCTAGGTTTAATCTCACTCGTGGTTAAAACCACTTCGCGTGCATTCAACGTCATCAACCGAACGCACCCATGGTGAGTGAATTCTTACAAACTCCCCTTTTTATTCATGTTTTGGGGTGTATCATGTGTCGCTTAAACTAATTCTCTTATGCAAATTCGTGCTATACCATTTTATGAACTAAATTAGAATGTAACTATTATTGGTTGTGATGTATTTCATATTGTCAAAGTTGTATGCAATTTATTTAGGCCCATCAGTTCCTCGTGGGAGACGAGAACAACGCGTGCCTTAAAACTCATTCATTAGGCCCATCAGTTCCTCGTGGGAGACGAGAACAACGCGTGCCTCAAAACTCATACATTAGGCCCATCAGTTCGTAAGAACAACGCGTGCCTCAAAACTCATTCATTAGGCCCATCAGTTCGTAAGAACAACGCGTGCCTCAAAACTCATACATTAGGCCCATCAGTTCGTAAGAACAACGCGTGCCTCAAAACTCATTCATTAGGCCCATCAGTTCCTCGTGGGAGACGAGTCGAACAACGCGTGCCTCAAAACAATCATTTGGTGTTTGTATGTTCAATATTCAATATTATGTGTTGTGTGAATAAATTTACATCTACATTTACTCATATGTGGTATGCACATTATTTATAATCAATTGGATAAACTTGTTCAAATGTTTTTC
Organism: Scalesia atractyloides; assembly: GCA_947069175.1. Lineage (NCBI taxonomy): Eukaryota > Viridiplantae > Streptophyta > Magnoliopsida > Asterales > Asteraceae > Scalesia > Scalesia atractyloides. The sequence continues at coordinate 89,750,141 of CAMTDV010000022.1, forward strand.
CATAGGATTCACTCGCCAACATTATGTTGATCCAAAAACCTTTTTACACATGATACAGGTGGACAGGTTGAAGCAAGGAAAACATAGGATATGCCTTAGAAGAGAACCAAGAAGCTTAGACTGATAGTTAGAACATGTTGTATCATTTATTGTAAATTTCCATTAAATTGTATTAATGAATATGAAACATATAATAAATGTCATGAGCTTTGATGATAACCCAATTATGCCCCGATCACCTTTTCCGCTGCGGGTCGGGGTGTGACATACGTCATCCGCAAGGAGCGTAGGTCCGTTACGCGCGTCGAAATTCGTAACGAGTCAAAAATATATTATATTTTTATTATATAGTCGACGTCGTCCGCAACGACTTTAGGTCCGTTACGCGCGTCGAAATCCGTAACAAGTCAAAAAAATATTGTATTTTTATTGTTTTGTCGACTACGTCCGTAACGAGCGTAGGTCTGTTACGCGCGTCGAAATCCGTAACGAGTAAAAAAAATTATATTTTTATTGTTTTGTCACGTCGTCCGTAACGAGCGTACGTTCGTTACGCGCGTCGAAGTCCGTAACGAGTCAAAAAAATATATTATTTTTATTGTTTAGTCGACGTCGTCCGTAACGAGCGTACGTCCGTTACACGCGTCGAAGTCTGTAACGAGTCAAAAAAAGATAATATATTTATTGTTTAGTCGGCGCCGTCCGTAACGAGCATACGTCCGCGAGTCGAAATCAGTAACGAGTCTAAAAATATTATATTTTTATTGTTTAGTCGACGTCGTCCGTAACGAGCGTACATTCGTTACGCACGTCGAAATCCGTAACGAGTGAAAAATATATTATATTTTTATTGTTTAGTCGACGTCGTCCGTAACGAGCGTACGTCCGTTACGCGCGTCGTAATGAGTCAAAAATATATTATATTTTTATTGTTTAGTCGACGTCGTCCGTAACGAGCGTACGTCCGTTACCCGCGTCGAAATCCATAACGAGTCAAAAATATATTATATTTTATTGTTTAGTCGACGTCGTCCGTGACGAGCGTAGTTCCGATACGCGCGTTGAAATCCGTAACGAGTCAAAAAAATATTGTATTTTTATTGTTTAGTCTACGTCATCCGTAACGAGCGTAGGGCCGTTACGGGCGTTGAAATCCGTAACGAGCCAAAATATATTATATTTTTATTGTTTAGTCGACGTCGTCCATAACAAGCTTATGTCCGTTACGTGCGTCGAAATCTGTAATAAGTAAAAAAATATTATATTTTTATTATTTAGTCGATGTTGTCTGATTATTATTTACTGACTGGTTTCCTTTTGTGCAGTTATATTCACAAGATGATATCCACTTCCATCACCGCTCGAAACAAGAGCCGGGAGTGGTGTACGAGCGGTGACCTGTTTTTTCCTATATTGCCTCCTGTAGAAGAGGCCTTGCGCTCTCGCACAAGGGTTGGCCCAATACTTTGCCTCTACGCATCATCGACAGGAGCACATATTATTATACTTTGCCCCGCGAGATCCGGAGGTGCCGGACATGAGCCAGCCATATACATTCCGGAGCTGCCACACCCGCGCGGACCACCCGGGGCACCTCAGTTCCCACGACATGTTGGGCCCGGTCTTGCCCCCCATACGCGGGTATCAGCAGCTATGTCGCAACGTCGACAAGCTGACGTATGTGATGGAGTGGGTGGCTGTGGAGTTGCAGGACCGTCGACAGCATGACGGGTTACCTCCACTGTTACCGCTGCGGAATGGCATCAACGGCAGGAGCAGCAGCAACATCACCAGGACCCGCTACCATAGTTATATATGTTTGGTTATGCATGTACAAACTTTTGTTTTATATATCAAACTTATGTTGTATATATTATATTTTGTATTGAAGCAGTATAGCATTTCACTTTAAACGACATAGTATGTAAACGGTCACTACAAAAAAATTGCCATGTAGTGGCACACAGAAAATGCCACAAAACACCAAAAAGTGCCAGTGAAAACACATATAGGAATGAGCGGCACACAAAAAACTGTCACAGAAGCAGTGCCACTAAATCCTTTTAGTGGCACTTTTTTAGCCAACTACCTCAAACTTTTGGGTTTTTAGTGACACTTTTTTGTCTACCACTACTACTTTTAGTGACACATAATTTTTGCCACCAAATCACATCAAATTAATGTCACTATAGACATTTTCATATTAATTTTGATTAAACAAAATCATTATTTATTCACATTATAAAATAAGCTATAAATATAGAAATCATAAAATTATTACTTTGATTCAAAGCTAGATCATTCTTCATACATATTCCAAATATTCACAAACAAATGTTTAATAATTGTCTTTATTAAGTCTAAATATCAAACATTTTAAACACAAAACTAATAAATGTATGGATATAAACTTGAAACTTCATTACGTCATGGTCATGAACCTCCTTCACAATCCTGGAATAGTAGACTTATTACCAGTAGTGTTATATCATTCAACTGGAACTCCACAATAGCTGGTAAATTGTGTACTTTGTCCTCCTCAAGAACTGCAAAATAAATATTTATAAAAACTTCAGTAAAACAGCCATTTATCAACATGTCAAAGTTGTAAAAAAAAAATTAAGTGCTAAAATAGTTTACCTTTTCACAGGCAACAACACATCAATGAAGAAAATTGAGAAAGTTTGAAGCCCTTGAGATGTTCCGTTATGCATATGAGACACCATAAATTTCATGATATGAAGCTTAGTTTGTTCAAGTTAGAAAACTTTTGTACAGTCAGTTTCGATTGGATCTGAATTAAGATGTTCAGCTCCGTATTCTTGCCTGTGCATAAAATGTAGCAATGGCAGTTAGCACATGTTTGTCTACCAAGAGATAGCAAAGTGAAGCATGACGACAATTCTTACATGCTTGTCCACCAAGAGATAGCAAAGTTCATTTATTTTTAAAAACTCATATTTACTCTTCCTGCCAAGGGATTAAGATAACTGTTAATAAGCAATGATAAAGTGCAAACAATTAACATTGTAGTTTATTTATGTATATGCACCCCTTTTACTATATTTTGACATATGGAACCTATGAGCGTTTTGCAATCTTTTTGTCAGTAGCTTCATGTACAGAGTTATTAAACACCGATATACTTGATTTGTCAAAACTGGTAAGATTAAGTGATAATTTCCCCACTATAATAGAGTCTACCCTTAGAAGAACCTGTACCAACAGTTCTTGTTATTATAGCCTAAAATGTGTGGGTTTGTGCATGTATATACAATCTATTATGATTCCTTACCTTTGATAACATGTATAATAATAATAATAATAATATTAAATTAGTTGCTAAATCATCATCACCAAGAAGTACCGTAAGATGATGCAAAAACGACATAATTTGCATAACTTTTCCATCAAATGAGGTTTTGGCTGCAAGAAAACAATTCAAACCTTGAATTAATATTAATATTAATTATTAAACATGGCACTGAATAAAAAAACATATAGCTGATTCATCTATTTATATAGACCAAACTAATCAAAACAATAGTTGAATACAAGACTATGAGCTCACCATCTCTTTGCACTTGGATAATCTGGTATCTCGCGATTGAAGCCATGCCTTTGACCATAGTTATTAAAGGCGCTATGCGCACTCAAGGCGCATGGGCCTCGCTTAGGGCCTAAGTGCAAAGCGCAAAAAAACGAGGGCTCGAGAAAAAAAAGCGCACAATGAAAAAGACTTTTTTTTGAATATTATGTATTAGAAAAGTAATACATTCTTCAAATAGAATAAAAAAAGTTGTTATATAACATTTAATATCATCTATTTAGTACCAAAAGTTTCAAAATATTAGCGTATTCGTGTAGAAAAGTAGTTTTCCTTAGATAAAAGTAGAAATCTAGCTTAAATTGCCTCGTCTCGCTTGGAAAATGGGCCTAGACGCAAGAGGCGATGGCTTTTAACAACCATGTTTTGACCATATTTATGTCAAAAAAACAACAATGTAAAGTTTACGCTTCCATAATGTCCACTTTAAAAATTATGAATATTGATGACTCATAAATTCCAAGTTTCAACTTAGTTGCATTTCCACCTCATCCGAAACAGAACAGTTGTCACTGGGTTGCTTCTCTCGACTTGTTGATGTGGCATATTTATCTACCACAACACCAGAAAGTAGCTAATAATTCTAAATTTGAAGGACCCATAGAAAATTGAAAAACATAGAGTAAATTGCACAAAACGTCCTTTATGTTTTCTCAAACTTGCAGGTTCCAGCCTTAATGTTTAAAAGTTGCCGAAACCAGCCTTTAAGATTAATTTTGTTGCAGGTTTCATCCTTTATCACTAACCCAGTTACTAATCCATGTTAAATGGCCTCACATGCATAGCATGTGAGGGTAAAACCGTCTTTTCCCCAATTGGTGAAACTTAAAGGACGTTTTGTGCAATTTACACACACAAATTAATTATCAACTTGAGAAATCTGACGGTGGTGCAACCATGCTACGGCGGCGCCAGTCATACTCCGGCGCGTGGACCACCACAACTTATTAATCGGAAGGCAGGGAATCCGAATTCGATGGTTAAGACGGATTGCGCAGGCAAGAAACAGTGGTAATGATTCGGCTAGAACTTTCCATACGGTGGGAACGATGGTGGTTCTTAAGAACCACGTAAACATTGTCAATAGATTCCAAGGGTTCCGGCGAAGACGATGGTCCGGTAAGTCTTTCTCCACTTCCATGTTCCATTGGTTGTTAGATTGATCCGTGTAATGACGATTTTGACTGGTTCTCCACCACAACCTGAACCTTTTCCGGACCCTGTTCTTGACCATTTTCCCCAATCTTCACCAAATCATCCTTCTTTACAGACCCATTTTCAACAACCGAACCGATCCCCGAATCCTTACCACCAACATCCACCAACATCCAGCTCCATCCAGCTCCTAGAACATTGTAATTATTCATCACCTACCTATAGACAGTAACTTTAGGTAAAATTAAACCGAACCACATTATAATCCATCTATTGTAGTATATGTTATCTTTGTAAATACACAAGAGCATAAATCCTACATGGTGTAATGTGTGGGTGTATTTATCTAAAAATCTACAAATTGCCGTTAAAAACAGTACCTAATAAACATAAAAAAAAAACTAAAGTGTAGATAACTTACGTTATTCCAGTGCCTTTATCAAACAAGCCAGGGTTAGGTTTAAACAAACAAAAATTAGCATTCGCCAGAGAATACCCAAAATACGTATACGGATTAACCATAAACCCAGACTTAGTCTCCTTCAAAAACTCAAGCATCGGAGCCAAATCACCCACATCCCACCCGGAGCGAAAAGAAGCATTACTGGGCGGATCCGACGACAAGCACCTTCATCGCAGGTACGAGACTATCAACAATGTTTATTTTGAGACAGTATCTTTTTTATGTTTATCCGGTGGCGGAGGTGGAGGTGGTGGCAGAGGAGGTGGTGTCGGAGGTGGAGGTGGTGGCAGAGGAGGTGGTGGCGGTGGAGGAGGTGGTGGTGGCAGAGGAGGTGGTGTCGGTGAAGAGGTGATGTGTTTTTTGAGGGTTTTATAAGAAGAGGAAACAAAATGACGAATATACCCTCGCATGTTAGGCATGTGAGGGAAATAAACTGAGATAATTAACTTGGTTAGTAATAAAGGACTGAACCGGCAACAAAAATAAACGTAAAGGCTGGTTTTGGCAACTTTTAAACATTAAGGCTGAAACCTGCAAGTTTGAGAAAACATAAAGTACGTTTTGTGCAATTTACTCAAAAACATATGGAAACTTTTTGGTATTCCATGTATCTTTATTCTGCAAAAAATAACACAAAATTTAAAATTCTGGATAAAAATTTAAAAAAAATATTCAAGGTCTTGTTCATTAGACCACCCGTAGTGGTTTAAATTTTGGCGTTTTTCGTTGCCAACCACTGTTTTGAACAGAAAACTTCGATTAGATTAAATCACAAACAAAGAGATAATTGGCCCGATTCGAGATGGGCAATCTCCGATTACAAGGTGTAGAAACCCTAATTTTGATAAATAAACTTCGACATCTAAAACACTACCCATTTTGCCCTATTTAACATAAAAGAAAAGAAGATAATTAACTGCTGGAAAACTGCCCACTACTTACTCCCAGAACTGTTCCCTCCAAAACTAATTCCTGCTAGTAATTAAATGGGTCAAATATCCATCTGGAGCTGCCCAAGAGAAGTGGGTCGACCCACGGGTTCGTATCAACCACCCCCAAGGCGTTTTTTAGCGTTTCTTTTCAACCCCCCCCCCCCCCCCCGAGGTGGATACAGTGCCGAAGACGCAACCCGAGCCTGATCGCGAGACATCTAAACGTGGTAGAAGGTCACACAAAAAAAGGAAGCGAACGCTCCTCGTCGTAAGGGAAGTTACCTTGTTTAGACGAAAGACGAGGAATACGTGTTGGCTCGGGCGTGGCTCGACATTTCGGAGGACCCCGAAGTTGGTAAGGGTTATAAAACTATTAGTCGACTTTTTTTTAACGCCCAAGGGTGGGGGCATTATTCACTAAACCACTACACATGGTCTTACCATTAAGCAAAAACATACCTTTTAAGCACCAACATAGAATTCATTACCCACATCGAGGGGCGGACCTTAAGGGGGGGTTGGGTGGGCGGGCGCCCCCTTGAAGAAAAAAAAAGTTTACTCTATTTTTAGGCTAAAATCTTAATCGCACCCCTTGAAAATTTGCAATCGCCCCCTTAACTACAAAAACTAATATATGTGACTGGACTTTTTTCTCCGAGAGGTGACTCCGGCAGTTGCAGAAGCATCGGGATACCATGTAAATGAGATGAAGAAGAAGATTCGTTTGAATGGTTTTTCTATTTTAATGATATTGTTTTTTTATGTTACTTTTCGGCTTGTGCAGTAAAAGCCTACAAGGCTACAACCATCATCACAGGTAGACATTTGATGTTAGCTTAGGCAAACAACTTGTTCCACAGAGCCACTAGTATCTTTTGCTATAATAAATCGCTATAGGATTTCTAAGTAGAAAGGATAAATAATATAGCCAGGTTAGAAATCGGAGATTTAAAAGATGGATCGAACTCAGCTCTGCTGATCCACTTCAAGATTTTGTTTCTAATTTCACTCAGCAGCTGAAACAGTTTAATCTCTTGGTTTGTAGATTGAACTAAGTAAAGCAACAATTGTCAATAGATAAGTTAAATTTGATGGTATATTAATTGAGTAGGTATATTAGGTTCTCTATATCATTTACAACCCTCAACTTCTGATCCAAACAAATTGTTTCCATACCAAGGGGAGGGTTCCAACTTCCAATAAGAGTAAAATGATGTTTCATACAGTAAGAACTAATCCATACCAAGGGGAGGGTTCCAACTTCCAATAAGAGTAAAATAATGTTTCATACAGTAAGAACTAATAAAAACTTCAAATATGAAACACATAAGTTGAAACTCATGAAATTGTGATCCCTATTGAAGTGTTTCATACAATTTTAAGCATTTACAATTAGAAAAGGTCATAAAAGTAATAAAATACATCTGGTTATACAAATATCATAGATAACTGTAAATTTTTCATGTCTAATGCTTAAAAAAATTATCAAACACTTCAATGAAAATATATAATGACAAGTAAAATACATTTGAATGTCACATCAATTGAGCACATAGTCGTCACTCAAAACTTACCTTGTAAGCACCAAAATAGAATTCATTACCCATCATGTTTTGTATCATTCCACAAAAACGAACTTGAGTTCAGTTGAACCCGTTTAATTGTTAATGGAGTTAGCATCGAGACCTGGAGATATATCAAATGGTAATTAGATCTTTGGTCAATTAAAAATAACAGTATTCAGAAGATTGTAACAAGATGGAAAGAGTAATTGCAATGCACAAACAAGTCTTAGGTTTTCTTGCAGAGATGAGCACAACCAAAAAAGTAGCTTAATGAATTTCTAAAATCAACTCAATTTAATCAAATAATCAAAGCTTAATTTTCAGAAACTAAACTACAAAAAAAAACCCTAACTTTAATAACTTATAAACCGTAACAACATAAATCTACCCTATCTATGAAATTCAGATGAATATACAAGACACGATGCAAAAGTACGAAAAAAGAAGCTAGAAGAAATTGAATCCATACCTGACCTGAGTTTAGTTTGGCTACACGAAGCAAAGAAAGATTAGATTCTCCATAGCAGATCTCACCCAATCTAAACCTCCACCGCTTCAGGTTTCCTGAAACTCAAGATTAGGGCAATTTTAGTAAGGGTAGTAATAATGTAATGCGTAAAATTGAAATAGGAACTCACAAACAAAGATGATGCACGGGAACGAGGGTGTTCCATGGTTGTCGAGAACTGCAATTTTGCCGGTGGTTATTAAGAACAAAGGTCACCGGTGGCTTTGATGGTCGCTAGTTACACAGGGAAGAAAAGAGTGAGATTGCTAGCTAAGAGAACAAAGAGGAAAAACAATTAAGAGGAATTATCCATGACTGATTCAGAGAGAGAGAGAGAGAGAGAGAGAGTGAGAGAGAGAGAGACATGAGATGGAAAAAAAAGGGTGAAGTTTGTGAATTTGGGGAATTATGAACTAAAGGCGAGTGATTAGTTTAGAATCGGAAATTTTTAGAGGGAAGTGAAGGGTTTTGGGAAATGTTAAGAGGGAAATTAGTTTTTAAAATTTTTATAAACTTAAGAAAATTAACTTATATAATATACTTTTTATAAAATTATAAGTGACTAAGTGTTATGTAGTTAATGATATGTAAATCATAAGCAATACTCGTGACCGCATTTTGTAATATTATTTTGGAGGATGATTTGGTGTTAGGAGGGAATATGTTTGATTACGGGAGGGAAACATTTATTTTCTTAAAGGGTTGAAACTGGGGATTTCCGAAGAAGCGTTCATAATTTTTAGTGTTACACACAAAATTTCGTTAATAACTTAAATTAATGTGACAAAAGCTAAGTGCCATAAAAATTTAGTGGCATTAAAAGTAAAGTATCACTACAAGTATATGCTAAACAATATGGCATACACAAGGTGTCACTAAATTCTAAATTAGTGGCATAATAGCTAAATGCCATTAAAAACATGTGCCACTAAATGGCTTTTTGTTTGTAGTGGGTGTAACATATTCGAACAGTACCCGGGTGTTCCAAAATATTTAACCCTGTAATATTTTAACGTTATAGTATTCGAACTGCATCCATACTTGGTATAGTATAGTATATTAATTTAAACGGTATAGTATTTAAACGGAATAATATATTCGGACTGTACACGAGTTTTTAAAAATAATTAACGGTGTAAAATTCAAACGTTTATAGTATTAAAACGGCACTAGACTTGGTATAATAATTTATTTTAAACGATAACGAGATTATATCTTCGAACCGTATATACGCTTTTCAAAAAAAAATTAACGTTATACAATTTTAACGTTATAAGCTTTTCAACGCGTGACCGACGACATCTACTAAATAATAAAAAACATTATATATTTTTAACTCGTTATATATTTTAAGCGAGTTAACGTTGTAATCGGGTGAGAATTTATACCACAAATAAGCCAAATGACAAAAAAAAATCTAAAGGTTATATACGTTGCGTTTAGCTCTATACGCAGCGTATATAAACTTTGTGAAAAACTGATGCCTAAAGCCCACCAAAAAGACCCAAAAAAATCTGTTGTTGATATACGGTACTCTACAATAAAAATATAATATATTTTTGACTCGTTATGAATTTCGACGGGCGTAACGGACCTACACTCGTTACGAATGACGTAGACTAAACAATAAAAATATATTTTTTTGACTCGTTACGGATTTCGACGCGCGTAACGGAATTACACTCGTTACAGACGGACGACGTCGACTAAACAATAAAAATATGATATATTTTTGACTCATTACGGATTTCGACGCGCATAACTGACGTACGCTCGTTACGGACGACGTCGACTAAACAATAAAAATATTTTATTTTTTACTAGTTACGGACTTCGACGCGCGTAACGGACTTACGCTCGTTACCGACGACGTCGATAAAACAATTAAAATATAATATTTCTAGAAGCAATTATAATTAATTGTATTTATTTTATACAAATATTCGAATTCTTGATGTTTGAAATAAATATAAATAATTATATTTACTTTGTACGACTCTCGAATACTAGACGTTTGGGATATAAATTCCAAATTCCGGCGTTTGAAATAAATATAAATCACTATATTTGTTTTCAAAAGATTTCTGAGTGTTAGTTGTTCGAAATGAATACAAATAATATTTATCTCATAAAAGTTTTCGGGTTCTATACGCAGCGTATCTAAACCCTTGTTTTCTGTGCAATGATTACTGATAGGCTCTGAAACACATACAAACTATACGATACGTATAGCTCTATATGCTGCGCATAGGTTTATACGCAGCGTAGATAAAAGTAGGGTTTAGAGTGCAAATAGGCAAAATGGTGCCAATATGCACATCCTTCCCTAAAAGCCGTTTTTCATATCAAAAGGGTGTGTTTCAATATCGATACTAAACGAGTGGTCTTGAATAATTATAGTATTATACACACAAAACATTATACATAAAAGTACGTGGTGCTGCAAGATGTAATACTATTTGACTCTCTTGTTAGTGTATAACCTCTAATCTATGCAAGTTGCAGGGCTTCTTCACTTTTAATTTCAAATACCCTTCGTAGAGCATCTTCCACAACTTGCATGTATCCATGTTCAACACATGAAAATCAACCACAAAAACATATTCAGCAATTTCGACCCGTTTGTCTTATCGGCAACAAGTTGAAAACCATTCAAATGATAATTCTAATGCACACAACTTCATAAATTGTTCTATTCATAAACTTAGATTATCATTGTAGTGATATAGTTTTATTAAACATATGTAACACGTTAATTATCTATTAACAAATGAAACAATAACCTCTAGAACCGGAGTAATGTCATTATTACCATTACCATGGTTGGACTTTAGCACAAGTTATCTTAAGTGAAAAAAAAAAACAGAAGTGATTTACAAAGAGAAAGAAAAGTGAAAATGCTGGTGCTTTTTTTCAATGTCACACCACGCCTTATATAGGCTTACTTCCAACATACACATGACTCAATCAAAGTCTATCAAACCTACCAATAGACTCTCCCTAATAACCGGACATAACAAAAGACCCGTTAAAAGAAACAACCTAAATTAGAGATGGGCATAATAACCGGTTCCAAACCCGACCCGGTGGAACCTACCTGGGACCGGTTCCGGTTCCTACCCGACATATAGTAGAACCGGTTCCGGGTTCAAAATAACCGATGGTTCCTACCCGGTTCCACATTTTTGGAAAAAAATAAGTTCCGGAACCGGTTCCAACCCGTACCCGGGTTGTACCCGTAACCGGTTCTTATCATACCCGGTTCCTACGGTAACCTTCCAGACCCGGCGTCAATATATTTTTAATGTGAGTTTTTTTTATAAGTCTTTGCTAGAAACAAGTACCTGGTTACACAAACAACCTAAACAAGAAACGTTAAACAAAACATATAAAACACTAAACATGCTAATCATAAAACACAAAAGGGTTTACAATACATAAAACAAACTAAACTTTCGATAAACCGGTCCCGGATGCTTCACCCTTTTCATTGTTTTTCGCCTTTGTCACCGGACAATGGCGGTCGGTGTGTTTCTTGAGCGTCGAGTTGGCCGCCGCCTTCATGAACTTCCCGCACCCCTTGCATCTAGCCATTTCATGGCTATCCGACATCAAGCACAAGTCAAAGTGCTTCCAAATAGCGGGGTTTCTTTTGGTTTCCAAAACAACCACGACCTCATCGTTGCAAGCCATCGTTATCTCTTGTTAAAGTGTTAAGTTTATATAGAAAAAGCGATTCTGTAAAGTGTAAAGTGTAAAGGGGTTTATATAGAAAAACCGATTCTGTAATCAGGAACCGGTTCCAATGGTAACATTTACCAGGAACCGGTTCCAACGGTAACATTTTTATCAGGAACCGGTTCTGAACAGTGAAAGTAAGGTTTTGACTGTCAGGAACCGGTTCTGAACAGTAAAAGTCAGGTTTTGACTGTCAGGAACCGGTTCTGAACAGTAAAAAAGTCAGGTTTTGACTGTCAGGAACCGGTTCCCAACACTATCAGAAACCGGTTCCGCACCATACCCGGTTCCACACCATACCCGATTCCATAATACCCGTACCCGGTTCTACACGGTTCCATATTCTTGGGTGTGAACCGGGGTAGGAACTGGACCCGGTTCCACACCATACCCGGTTCCAATGACATCCAAGCAGAACCGGGTCCGGGTTGGAACCGGTTCCGGGTAATAATAAAACCCGATAATGCCCATCTCTAACCTAAATGAAATTGATTCAAACTCGCGTGCAAACTAACTTGGGCTATGACCCATTATTTTTGACCTATTAACTAAAACAATTCTGACCCAATTAAAGCCCCTTTGAAAACCCATCAAGATTATCTGTTGGTTCAGGCCCCAAACACACACTTAACACTCACGTATGTATATAAATTGACCAGGAAGTGAAAAATAGAAAAGCTTATGAAGTCAGTATATTTTGAATGAAGGGTTACTCTTTTGAATAAACATATGGCTTTAAATAGCCTTACAAGGATGAACATGGGAATAAAAAACAATAATAAACCTAATGGCACCCAAAGAACCGGTACAAAGGGAATATTCTACCAACGTGCACCTTGTAACTCGGTCAAACAGAATGCTATTCTAACTAAATTAACTATTAAATTAACACCAAAATATGAATAAACAAATCCTTTTAGTCTTCAACTTTAGCCATGCATTTTGCACGTGAAGACTCAGTTTGTGTTTATCCTATGCAACCAAACTTAACTTCAAAACAATCTACGACGATCCGATAGCGCATCAACCCGTGTGACCCGCAAACAAACCGAATAACCCAACATTATCCAACAAAACAAACGTGTATACAACTTATTCTAACTAAAAATATTATTCAACTGAAACTGTCTAAAAATATTATTCAACTGAAACTGTCGTACATATATAGACTAACAGACATAAAAGTTTATACTTAGTGAGACAAAACTGGAGACTCAACAGTGCGCCCAGGGTTATGTTTCATATATCCATGTAAAATGACAAAATGTAATTGTGATTATCAAACTTTTAATAAGATATACATAAGATTAGATAATTATGGTCAAATGTCATCAAACTGCAGCGTTCATCTTCCAATTCCCAGAGAATTGAGTATATACATATGATTAGCACGAAACACACATAGAAAAGCAATAAACAAACAAAGAGTTGAAATTAGAAGAGAGTATATGTTACCTGCATAGATGAATCACCCCAAGAAAAATTCAAAAACACTAAGCCTTCGACTTATAGTTTCTTAAACAAACTGATTTGAATTTAGGGGTGGGGTGTGGGTAATGAAATAAAACACACTGAAGTAGCATCGGTGTATACTGGAATCCGCAACTACTTTCAAAATCAGATACCAGAATAATGTTCTATATATCACGTTCTCTGTTAATATCCTTATGTCATAAAGTAACAAAATTAATAATTAATCATGCAGTCTTTTGAGAACAAAAATAAGCCTTCTCAAGTCTCAACAAAACAAAACTTTAAGATGTTACTGTTAGACCTGAGATGCCACTGCAGTTGGTTTAGTCGCAGCTTCTAAACTTGCCCAACCTTCTGTATTGGGTTCAGCTAGCTCACCCAGGGTCTGTCAAGTTTTAAGACATATAGTTGCGTGACCCAAAACATTAAATCATACAACCTATTGCTCATTCAATTCAAAAGCAAGACTTTTCGACTTAAATGATTCCAAAGGCACCCAAACAACTGAAAGTATAAGCTATAAAATCTAAAACTCTAATTCCTTATATATGATAATTGAAATAAAATTCTACTAAAACAAATAAATTAGTCAAAAGTTAGAAATAGAATATATTACCTTGAGAATTTAAACTATTTTATAGTCAACCACAAAAAGAAAATTATTAATCAAGGACGTACTTTTTGAAACACCATTATTCTTCAAATGGAAATTGTAACCCTTAGAAAGATTCTTCAATCATGGATGTCTAGGAAGAACGTATGGAGAAGAAATAGGGTCGATTCGGAAACGGAAAAGAAGATCTAAGCCGAATTTAAGGGCTGGAAATGAAGTCACCATTCAGTTCTGGAGAATAAGTGGCGTCCATTGACTTCGTATCCAGGCGATGTATCACATTCTGGCGTATTAATTCTGGTGATAAAAAAGTCATCTTAATTTTGTGGCGAAATTCCTTGTTTACCCCAATGAAATGTATTTAATTTGCACTGGATTCTGATACACCGAGCCGCTTAGTCTCTTTCATGTATTGGGAAAATGAGGGCGACAAAGGTTGATTGGCTATAAAAGAATTAATGGATTTGTGGGTGGTTTTTGAGGAGCAAAGAAAGGAACTGGAAGAGATGAACGATTCAATTGCAGGGTAGGCTAACTGAATGTGGCAATCAATCCTATTCAATTGAAGGCTGGCAGTGGAATGACGATGGTAATTGGTACTGGGTTAGGGGGAAGATGAAGCGGTTGTCTTTAATTTGAAGTTCCGGTCATTTCCTCTCCCGCATTCTTAATGCAGGTGTCTTAAACTAATGGTCATATTACCAAATTGCCCCAATGAGATCTATTATAAAATAATAATATAGACATAGATAGATGAAAGGGTGTCGAGTTGTTGAAAGGCTTGTCAATAGAAATGGAATAATTGAAGATAGATGGGAATGGAAAAGGGCGGTGTCGTCTAATGCTGAAGTATAAGAATTAATTCAATGCAATAAAATTGTGGGGCAGTTGCTTTTATTGGATAACTGGGATAAATGGTCCTGGTTGGGTAGCGCGGATGGGAACTTCACAGTCGAATCGCTAAGGAGGATGTTAGATAATCAACTTTCAACAGCCATAACATATAAACACTCTTGGAACAGGTGGTTAAGTTAATATTTTCGGGTGGCGACTCGATCTGGATCGTCTTGCAACAAGAACAGCTCTGCAGCGGATAAATGTCTTTGTACACTCTATGGTTTGCCCGCTATGTAACAATGATTCTGAGACAACTGAACACATTTTTTTCTGCATGCATAGTATGGCAACATATCTCATCATGGTGTAAAATCCCACCTATATACGCCTTCGATCATACGGACCTATTGAAGCTTCACGGTACCTATCATGGCAGCGCAACAAAGAAGAAACTAATCCAATCAATTATACTCCTTTCTTGCTGGCAACTCTGGAAGACTTGTAACAAAATAATATTCTCAGGCGGGAAATTGTCCATCAGAGACATTTCAGACGAAATAAAATCCATGAGCTTCTTATGGATTAAGAGCAGATCAAACATCATTGATTTGGATTGGGAGAAATGGGTGGAATTTGATTTCTAATTATCTGTATTGTTTTCTTTTCTTGGCTGGATGCTAGCTCCTAGCTAGATCCAAGCTCCTGTACACTGTTTCTTTTGCCCTTTTCTAATACATAGTTGCCTTTCAAAAAAAAAGATGAAACTCATATGTAATATTGACTGTATATGGAATTTAAAATAAATGACTTTAAGAGTCCATCTTCTCAGTTTCTATTTTAACATATTAAGTAACCTATTAAAAGTTTATTTGAATAACAAAAAATGATTTGACATGTTAAGTAACCTATTAAAAGCTTATTTGGATAACAAAAAATGATAATGTCCCTGGCTCGTGTTCATTCGCCTCAAGGCTACTGATTTCTTCTATCATATATAAAAAGTTTACTTCCGCCATTAATTAAAAAAACTAGCAAAAATGATAATTAGATGTATATTACATCAATATTTAACAAAAGACTAAAATCCAGGTATTATATAGCTATATTTAATCACTATTAATTTTTAGAAAAATAATAACCGTATTTAATTTTGGCTACCTACCCTATAGCTACCTTCGATCTATACAGCGACCATATTGACAACTATGGTATTCAATATTCATCGTGGTTTGAGCAAGATGTCCCCTTAGATAAGCATTGCAATTGAAAATCAAATGAGTATGAAATTAAGCACATACAATATATATTGCAACGGAAGATCCACTTGATAATAAAGAAATATTAAGTATATAGATTTACGATCTGAAAGAGAGCCAACATCTAAACTATGGGACTTTGAACAGATAAAAGATAACAATACCATCAATGAGTAGCGCATTTAACATTTCACTAACGTTAAACGAACATGGCCGTAATTGAGCTTCAACCCCTTACATGTCATGCTTGCTTGGTACAAAGTAAGTTATTATAAGATACATGCCTCACAATCTTGCCATCATATTTGTAATAATAAAAACTATCATCTCAGTGATCTAGCAAAAGCAATGTTTCCATGTAGGAGCAAGCATGGTGTGAGAATCCATTCCCAGAAATCCGAGTATAATTAATGCCTTCAGAGCATAGTTCATGAACAAAGACATTATCTACATTGTAATCAGCTTCCATTGCAAATATAGGTCCATTATTCTTCCTAAATCCGAGTACCGCTTCTATTGATGCATCTGGTGAGTTAATGGTGAATAGTTTTGTATAAGAGTTTGGAACACCATGCTCCATCACCCATACGCCATAAACTTGTTTCTCAGTCTCTTCAACTGTTTCAACTACAACGAGAGACTCTTTTAGCTTAGATATAACCACATTGCGGTTAGGGGCACGGGCTATAGTATCTGGGAGTGATATTTCCATAAATTTTTCACTTGTCATGTCAAATGACACAATCATATTATACCCATGAATTTCAGAGGTCATGATACTGGTATCAATATCAATAGCATGCCAATACATAACCTCATCTATAGTAATCTGATCTGGGTTCAATTGAATTGAGTTACGCGGTTGATTGATAGTAGGTATGCTTCTCCAAGCCCGTGAGCTCAATGCGTAACCTGAACTTGCCATGGGGTGAAAGTTATGACGTCGACGTCCAAGTCCAGCATACCATAATCATAGCTAATTTTAACAAGCTTAGGATCATTGGTGTGAGGACAAACCCCAAAACCGATAGCAACATTAGAGTCCCGCTCTAACACAAGAAGAATAGCAACCGATTTTCTAATAGAAGGATTCCAAAGAACAGCAGTGTACATAATTCTTCGGGAATCATGTGGATCTACATGAAGACTGTATACGAAGAATAAGCCTTGAGAGCTACCTAGTATTGCGGTTCCGCCAAGATGGGGTATGGGAGCAGGCAGGGAACACTTACGTTCCGGGAAAGTTTCATCATCGACAATTGAAACATAGTTTTGTTCTTCAAAATGTACCTCTGAAGTGTAACTTAACAACAGGTGTTGCGGGTGAGCGTGGTTGACGCTATAATCAACAACAAATTGAGAACTATCAATCAAAGACTTCCATTGTTTCGAAACCGCAGCAGTGATCTCGTTGGAAGCCTTTTCATAATTTCTTCTTGAAGTGCAAAAGGAATGAAGTCTGACATTCTGATTGCTGAAATACAAAGAAAACAAGATAGATTCTTGAAAGCTTCCCTTATGGCAAGTGGACAAATATGAGAATCAAGTAAAGACATGTACCAAAATTTGACGATCTTAGAGAGATGAGATGTAGCACCGTGAATGGCAATCTCTTCCAACTTCCGATTGAGGGTTTGATGTCTGAGCGATGAACTCCAATTTGGGGTTTTAAAGATTGAACGATGTAGCAAGTACTGGGAATACGTGAATCGAAACTTATATCAATTGGCGATTACTATATATCTCAGCTTTCAATTAATTAAGGGTCTGAATTTTGAACATCATCGAAGTGAATCTGACACCAATTTAGGGCTTGAAAACCAACGATTTCAACGAGGAAAGTGAATCTGTCGATGCAACTGGAATACTACTTATATAGGTTTCAGTTTTGAGTATAAGAATTTGAGTATGTGGGCCCATCTAAACAGTAGCCCATTACTTTGAATGAGCAAAACTTGATTTTATTGTAGGGAAAATGTCACGTAATAATAATCAAGTTTCAAAAGTGTTCTAATTAGGTCACTCGTATCGTTTTTGTCCCAATTAGATAACTTAACATTCAAATCGAGTCATGTCCTTTTTTCCATGTGTCAAGAGAAAAATTGAGCATAAGATGCTAGGGTCGGATTATTTTAATATATGAAATTTAATTTATTAAAAATAAAAACATTTTAATTACATTAAAATTAAAAAAATAAGTTAAAATCCATGTCATCACTCGACGTTAGCATCAAATGAAAGGGAAAAAATAAACAAAAATCCGCATCACCACGGTTACCTATGAAATGATGATAAAACCCTTAATTTTAATAAAAAATGAATGTTGAGTGACCTGATTGGAACACTTTTGAAACTTGAATGACTTAATTGAAACACTTTTAAAACTTAGTTACTATTCTACAAAGTTACCCCTTTATTTTAAGAATTCTAAATAAGTGTGATCATAAAAAGCAAAAGAGGATTCTTTTCGTGTGGAGATGAGACTTGTGAGAGTTAAGATCAAGTGGATTTAAGTGTGTATACTTGTACATATACGTTTTATTGTGTAGAGAGTAGGATATTATTTTTCACTCCGGAAATGTCCCATGGAATCTTAACATTCATTTATTGATGATCGACTCAGACCGATCGTCCTTTCATCCATTAGTAACCACAATGTCCCTATTATAAATCAAAAGAAAAACAATATAAACCAAACCCCCTCATTTTCATCACCCTCTTTGGTTATCTAAAATATATTAGAAAACATATATACTTGGTTAAAGATGATATAGGCAAATCAGTAAATTTAGTTAGTTTGAAATTGAAGTTTCATTGTTTTTTAATGTTAAAGATGTATTCTAGTAACTTGGTCTTAATAAGTAGCTCTTAAGTTATCTTGAAAATTATTTGCTAATGATTCAACTAAGTATAAGACCTTGTTATAAAGTTAGAAATACTAATTTTATAACCTACGTTGATGAAGCACTTGATCAACCAACTTAAAAGTGTAAAAACTAATTTAGTATATTCTAAATTGTTCAGTCCACTTTTTTAAGAAAAATGATAATTAAAGGGGCTAGAACTTTCGAATCTAATCTTCCTATACAACATCAGTTTTTGAGTTTTCAATATTTATGGTGGTTTGAGCAAAGAGGACTCATTAGATAGCATTGCAATCGACAATCAAATGATAATGAAATTAGGTACAACTATATATGCTATATATATTGCAACAAAAAATCCACTTGATAATAGAGAAATATTATACATTTAACTTTAAGATCAGAAAGCAAGCCAACATCCAACCTACTGGACTTAAAACAAAACGAAAGATAACAGATGGTGTTAATTTTTCACTAAATTTACCCGATACACGCTATAACTACACTTAACTCCATTCCTATAGCTTGTCTTCTACAAAAGTTTGTTGTTCTAAGATCCATGCCTCACAATCTTGCCATCATATATCTAATTAACATAAAAAAAACTGACATCTTAATGATCTAGCAAAAGTAGTGTTTCCATGTAGGAACCAGCATAGCGTGAATATCCATTGCAAGAAATCAGAGTACAATTGATGTGTTCCGAGTGGAGTTCATGAACAAAGACATCATGTGCATCTTGATCGGTATTTGCAAATATAGGTTCATCATTGATTCTAAATCCAAGTACCACTTCTATTGATGCATCTGGTGAGTTTATGTTGAATACCTTGTAAAGGAGTTTGGACCACCATGCTCCATCATCCACATACCATAAACTTGTTTCTCAGCCTCTTTAACTATTTCAACCACAGCGAGGGACTCTTTTAGTTTAGAAATAACCAAATTATCGCTTTTAGCATGGGCTAAACGATCAGGATGTGATACTTCCATAAATTCTTCACTTGTTATATCAAATGACACAATCAGATTATACCCGCCAAATGCAGGTGTCATCATGCTAACACTAACAAGATCAGTAGCACGCCAATAAATAATACCATCTATAACTACCTGATTCGGCTTCATACTAATAGAGTTACGCGGTTGATTGATGGTAGGTATACTTCTCCAGGCCTGTGAGCTCAATGTATAAACCTCAACTTGCTAAGGACTATAAATTATAGTGTCCAAGTTCGGCATACTATAAGTAGAGTTAATCTTGACAAGCTTAGGATCACTAGTGTGAGGACATACCCCAAACCAATAATCATAATAGAGTGCCCATGTAACTCATAAGGCAAATCAATAGCAACCGATTTTCTAATTGAAGGGTTCCAAGAACAGCCGTCTTGATGATTCTTCCAGATTCATGTGGATCTCCATGAGTAGTGCATACACAGAACAAGCCTTGAGAGCTACCTAGTAATCTGGGTCCGCTGCCTGCGGGATCAGGCAGGGAACACTTATGTTCTGGGAAAGTTTCATCGTCCACAATTGAAATGTACTTTTGTTCAACACTTTCTACCGGACTGTAACTTACTAACAGATGGTGCTGGTGAGTGTGGTTGACGCTGTAATCTACAACAAACTGAGAACTATCGATCAAAGACTTCCATGCTTTTGATACGGTTCTGAACCGCAGAAGTGATTTGGTTGGAAGCCTTTTCATAATTTCTTCTTGGAGTGCAAAAGGCAAGTTGTCTGACGTTTTGATTGCTGAAATATAAAGATAACAAAATATATTGTTGAAAGTTACTCCAATTGGCTAAATTTGATGATCAAGTAAAGAAAAGTACCTAAATTTGACGATCTTAGAGAGATGTTGCACCCTGAATCCGTCACCAAATTAGGGCTTGAAGCGTGAGCGATTTCAACAAGAAAGTGAATCTGTCGATGCCACTCCAATACTTACAGGTTTCAGTTTGAGTTTAGGAATTTGAGTGTGTGGCCATTTGAACGGTGGCCCATTATTATTTGTTTTATTTGTAAAGAAAAATATATCTCAATGGTTAGGTGTGTTTTTTTTCCATTTAGAGTACTCTTATTATAAAAATCACACGTCTAGCCATTTCAATTTAGGTTGGTTTATTTGTTTGATTTGTAGTGAATACATACCGTGCCAAAAAATAATATTATGAGAAAGCCCATGTTCAAACAGGCATAAGACCCAAATTGAATGTAATTCTCATAGATGTTACTTTGAGTAGTTTCAAATTAGTTTGAATCACTTCTCTTGATTCTATTTGAGTTGTCTTATTTTGATTGAGTTTTCAAACTGAGGAACCAAACCCGTTTATTAGACCGCATTTCATTATCCTTTATATTTTCATCTTTTCTTTCCAAAATATCACTTTCTGGCCATGCTCCATATTTTTATTATATTCAGGCCTTTGTATATTGTAGGTTACTTGGAGGATCAAGATTAACCTAATTCTTGTAGTCTAACAAACACACGAGTGCGGAATCTAAATGTGTATGCAAACCAAAGCAAGAGCACAACCAATATAACAATATATAACTTCAAAGAATCACTATATTGATTTGTAGAGACACCCAGTACATAAACTCTTGACAAACTGCTTATCTCTCACACTTTGCACTGTTACAGAACCCAAATAACATATGTGGGTATTTATAGGCAAGACCCAGCTAACACCCACGAAGAACCTTCATGTCCCACGAAGAACAGGCCAAGCCCATGAAGAATGAGGTTCTTCGTGGCCTGACCCATGAACAACCAAGAAGTCCTACGTTCATACCTTTTAAAATGGTTCTTCGTGGATATCAAAAACATATGAAATACATGGTTCTTCGTTGATTGCATGTGTATGGAAAGATGGATTATACACATGACATCATCATGATGATGTCATGGTGATGTCATCTCACCTCATCTTTGTTCTCGTATCGCAAGTATCGGTTCGTATGACGGAGGATTGTCATCAACTTCGGTCTCGAACCGAGCTGAGCCGAGCCGAGCTGAACCGAACCGAGTTGCATCCACACAAATATGCATTAACATATATTAAAATATTTATTGCTGACCGTAAGAAGAGCACTTTGATGACCCAATTATGAAAACATGCAAGTGGGATAAGAAGTGTATGACACTATTTCTAACGGATATGATTGTGCATTTATTGGTGAACCATGAAGTGTCCACGAGTTGTGGATGTTTATATTTCCTTTAATTAGTTTATTTACTTATTTGTGTTTAGTCTATTTCTATGCAATAGTGGGTCAAATAAATTAGTTTAGCATGTTTACATTTTCAAGTAGTGGTCCTACTTTTATGGAGTTATTGTTACGTTGTGATCCTTTGAAAGGGAAGTTTGAGTTTATTAGTGAATATGCAGAAAATTAGTCTCAAGTGTCTCTCTAAAATTCTATCAAGTTCCTTTCTATTTTCTTAGGCCAATCAATTATTGGTTGGAATCATATCAGTGGTATCAGAGCCAGGTTTATCTCCCCAAACCATGGTTGCTCAAACTCTATCCGAAATCGAGTTCTATCAATGGATGAATGAATCCCTTGTGAGACTCGAATCTCAGTTGCAAACCCTTTTCATCCGGACCTCATTGGAACACCACCAAACTCAAAACTCATCACCACCATCGACTTCCGTCACCGTGCCATCTCTTCCGGCAGCTTCCGCTAAAACACCACCAAACTCAGCCACCACACCACCTATTCCATCACCCATGCCGACTGCACCGAAACCTACTCTACAACATGATCCACCTCCCTCACCTCCTGTTTTCCCAAACCCATATAAAATTACGTACCAAATTAACTACCATCTCCACAGCTAAATAAATCCCAAGGCCATGCGCCTAACATCTTCTCCAAGACACAACCTCCCAATTCCACTAAAGCATGAGCTCGTACTCCGCAACGAACGGAATGAGACCGCAAGGCGTGAATGGTGACCACCATGGCGACTCGTTAAGACCGTACCAAATGCAATCGGACGAATCGAATGGCGGCCACCATGGCAAATGTTTTTTCGAAACAATATTTCTGAGATAAACTCTAACTTCTAATAGAAATAGACTAAACACAAATATGGAAATAAACTAATTAAAGGAAATATAAGCATCCACAACTCTTGAAAATAAACAAATAAGGAAACAATATTTCTGAGATAAACTCTAACTTTTCATAGAAATAGACGAAAGATTCTCTCTAATTTCCTTCTGGCTTCCTTCTTATTTTTTGGCTTTTGGCTTATGTAATACCATAACAGTGGTATTAAATAGCCCAAATGTTTTTTCAAAACATTTTCATAATCCGTGGATCAAGCTCAAAAGAAATTAGCAAGAATGAGACTTTGAGATAAACTCTAACTTTTCATTCATAATCCTAAAAGGAACAATATGAATGGCTTAAATAGCCTTACAAACAAGGGTAATAAAGGAAATACACCATGTAAATAAAAGATAAACTACTAACCACTACCTCCACTAATGACTAAAATGCTAAAAACAAACCAATTATGTTAAACGTGGACATGCATGTGACGAATAAAAAGGAACCAAACATGTAGCACGTAACAATATTGTTATGTGTCTTACAATCCGGTTGATAACCCATTGGATGATCCAGATGACAAGATTTGAGGATTACACTTGCACGTGGGGATTAATAAATTGTTACTTAGTCTTTGTTGGTTCCAAGAATAAAGGAAGTGGGGATGCCATTATCCTTGTTAATTTCCATTTTATTAGGGTAGACGGTTTCCTATTTGTTTATTTAAAGTTGTACTTCTTTTGCATGAAATATGATCAGAAATATTGTTTCGAAACATTCTCTCTAATTTCCTTCTGGCTTCCTTCTTATTTCTTGGCTTTTTGGCTTATGTAATACCATAACAGTGGTATCGGCCGAACTTGACTCTCATCAGTTTCATTTTTGCCTTCTCCTATAAATACCCAAATCATTCCTCTAATTTGAACTTGCTGTAAGTTCGCCCAGAGCTCTCAAAACCCGAAAACTTCGTGTTCTAAGTAAGAATCAACCCGATTTCAACTACAACAACGTCTATCAACAATTTACAAAGGTTTACAGCGATTTTGGCACAAGGCATAGCCTTCGTTTTCAACAAATCTTCTCTGTTTACGAAAATCTTCATCTTTTTCCCATAAAACTTCTGTTTATCACTCAGATCCATACGTGGATCTAAGCAAAACCTTTTAAACATTGATTTTGACACAAAATACGGACTTTTGATAATGTTTTGTTCATTTTCCGATATGAAACGAAGCATTTATCATTCAAGATCCCAGATCTGGAAGCACAAGAACGTTTATGTTGGTTTACACAAGCTGGACCAACCCGAACGAACCCCGAGTTCGCCCGGATTAGCCCACGCTTTTGTAAAACGGCTAAACCGCTCTAAAAGACCTCTCCGACCTAAGTTTGCTCAGTAGCACAGGGTTGGAGGGATGAACACTCGATTTCCTCAGCAAACGACGCGAAAACGCAAGATTTTGGACCCGACAACATCAAGTTCGCTCGAGATTTTAGTGATTTTTGACAAACACAGCAGTCAAGTTCGCTCGAACTTGCACTCTATGTCAAACCCCGACCCGCAGCGGAAAAGGTGATCGGGGTATGATTGGGTTTTCATCAAAGCTCGTGACATTTATTATAACGTTTCATATTTATTATTACAATTTAAAGGGAATCATATAATCATAATTACAACATGTTCTACACATCTTTCTAGACTTCATTATTTTCTTCTAAGGCATTTCCTATGTTTTCCTTGCTTCATCCTGTTCACCTGTATCATGTATAAAAATGGTTTTTGGGTCAACAAAAAGTTAGCGAGTGAATCCTATGAAAAACATTTAAACAAGTTTATTGAATTGATTATAAAATAAAGTGCATAACCACATATGAGTAAATATAGATGTAAACTTATTCACAAGTCACTTAATATTAAATAATGCACACACATACAATAATAGATTGTTTTGAGGCACGCGTTGCTCAACTCGTCTCCCACGAGGAACTGATGGGCCTAATGAATGAGTTTTGAGGCACGCGTTGTTCTACGAACTGATGGGCCTAATGAATGAGTTTTAAGGCACGCGTTGTTCAACTCGTCTCCTACGAGAAACTGATGGGCCTAACAAATAATTTTCATACAACTTGACAATATGTAATACATAACTACAAACAATATTTACATTCTAAGTTTAAATAATAATATGGTATGGCACGAGTTTGAATAAACGAATTAGTTTAAGTGACACATGATACACCCCAAAACGTGTAATTAAAAAGGGGAGTTGTAAGATTCACTCACATTGGGTGCGTTCGGTTGATGATGTTGAATGCGCACGAAGTTGGATTTAACCACGAGTGAAACTAACCTAGATAATAACATAATGGTTCGGTAAATAAGCGGATTTTATTAATCAATTTTAGTAGGATTATTGGATATATTTCTGTGAGTTTAAGGCTATTTTCTAACTTTAAAAATGTTATTTTTGAGTATTTTTAATTGATTTTTAATTTAAGTAAATAAATAAAAATAATAAAAAAACGTTGACTTTTGACCGTTGACCATAAGCGTTGACTGTTGACCGTTGACTTGTTGACCGGTTTTATTGTGTGTATGTATGCGCCGGGTAGGACTCGAACCCGAGACCTCCCGTACGCGTGCACGCAGCTCTACCAACTGAGCTACGTGTCTAACCCGAAATATTTATGTTTTTAATTATATTTATATACTAATTAAGTTAATCCGAAAATCACTTATTTTAAAATAAAGATTTAATGTAACGACTCGGTGCTCTCCACAGGTCTCAAACCCGGGACCTGTGGTTTAGTTTGGCACACAGTCCACCGCTGGACTGTGTGTCTAACTTGGTAAATATTCTGATTTTTATTATACTTAACATCTTACTGAGTTAACCCGGTTCGGTTTTAAAAAAAGGCATTTTATTACAGCGAATGTGTGTGTGATAGGAATCGAACTCGCGTCGTGTGCATATTGTTTGCACACAGTCCACCGCTGGACTGTGTGTCTAACCCGTTCAATATACTAATTTTAATTAATCTTATAATATATCTGAACTTCGTCTTCTTCGCTTAAGATTACTGATTATGATAATTCAACTTATTTATGTCTAATCCGATTAACAAGCTTTATAAGTAATTGAAAGGTAATGAATGGAGAGAGTTTGGGGGAAGGATGTACCGATCAGCGTCTTTCATAGAACTCCGGCGAAGACTCGTCGGCTCTGTTTGTGAACTTCGGCTGTTAGAATCAATTAACAGTTCTGTTCGATTAGATATGATATTGAGGTACATAAACAAGGATTTACAGAAGTTTGGATGATTATACCGATTCCCAGCGTAAGATCAGAAATTTCAGAGGTTTTCCGGCGAGAGCTGGATATTCCGGCTACGTCGTCCGGGATTGATTCTGATGGGTGGATTGAAGTTAGTATCAGTCTAACGACAGATTGAAACGGAAAGAGTCGAGGTATTTACCGTGTAGATGAAATCTCGGTTTTCCGGCGACTTGCAGAGATTTTCCGGCGAGTAAAATTACGTCGAGAATTTGTGTGATTGTGAGCGAAAAGGTTATCAGAAGCTTGTGGGTGTATTTATAGGGAAGAACATCGATGAATTTAGTCCGATTACCGTCTTGATTCGTCGGTCAATAATTTTTCCAGCGGTTATGACTGATGTGCGGACTGGACATCGGTTATAACCGATGCAATAGTTATTATACGCGTTAAGACACAAGAAACCGACAGAGAAAGGCGAAATCGTCGGGATTTCGACGACTGCGAATTGGGCGCGTCGATTTGAAATCGAGATTTTGATATTTGAATTAATTGTTTTGATACATTACTAAAGAACACAAGTGGCGGAGTGGTTTGGTGAATGAGAGTTAAGGCTTGGCTGACTCGGTTGACCCGGCTGACCCGGGTTCGAATCCCGGCAGCCTTGTTTTATTTTTATTTCACTATTTTTAATACATTTTCAAATATAAATTTTATATTCTAATATACTTGTTAATTATGTATCGTTTAAAATTAATTTGAGCATTAAATACGCAACGAAATTTTTAACTGGTTGTTCGGTTAATAAACGAAGCGGGTTTGGTAAATCCAATTTTTTTACGGATGTTACACTCTAGGGGTCAAGTTCGGCCGAACTTGAGTGGAAATGAACAAAATTCTCTTCAGGAACCCATGCAAGTTCCATGCAAGTTCGGCCGAGCTTGACTCACATCAGCTTCAGTTTTGCCTTCTCCTATAAATACCCAGCTCATTCCTCTCATTTGAACTTGCTGTAAGTTCGCCCGGAGATCTCAAAACCTGAAAACTTCATGTTCTAAGTAATAATCAACCCGATTTCAACTACAACAACGTCTATCAACGATTTACAAAGGTTTAAAACGATTTTGGCACAAGGCATAGCCTTTGTTTTCAACAAATCTTCTCTGTTTACGAAAATCTTCATCTTTTTCCCATAAAAGTTCTGTTTATCACTCAGATCCATACTTGGATTTGAGCAAAACCTTTTAAACATTGATTTTGACACAAAATACGGACTTTTGATGATGTTTTGTTCATTTTCTGATATGAAACGAAGCATTTATCATTCAAGATCCCAGATCTGGAAGCACAAGGACGTTTATGTTGGTTTACATAAGCCGGACTAACCCGAATGAACCCCGAGTTCACCCGGATTAGCCCACGCTTTTGTAAAACGGCTAAAACCGCTCTAAAAGACCTCTCCGACCTAAGTTTGCTCAGTAGCACATGGTTGGAGGGATGAACACTCGATTTCCTCAGCAAACGACGTGAAAACGCAAGATTTTGGACCCGACAACATCAAGTACGCTCGAGATTTTACTGATTTTTGACAAACACAGCAGTCAAGTTCGCTCGAACTTGCACTCTAGGGGTCAAGTTCTGTCGAACTTGAGTGGAAATGCACAAAATTCTCTTCAGGAACCGTACTTGAGTGGAAATGCACAAAATTCTCTTCAGGAACCGTCCAAGTTCGCTCGAACTTGTCAAGTTTCTAAGGAAACTTCACAAGTTCGGCCAAACTTGTCTCATCTATCAAGGTTAACTACAAGTTCGCTCATGTTTCCTTGAGGAACTTGCAAGTTCGCCCGAACTTGACTCTCAACTCACCAAAACCAGGCAAGTTCGCTCGAACTTGGCTACTGCCCAACCAAAGCTTAACCGTTTCAGCTTTTCGGAGAATGATGCACTTCCGTTCGCGTATGCAGGCTGATCTGGCGCTCTCCGCAACTCTCCTCAGATCCTCTAATCTTACTAAAACGCACCCACTGTGAGTATACTTGACCCATTTTCGCTTTAATGCACTTTTTGGGTGTTCATACATTCTTATATCAAAATCACTTCACAAATCAAAACTGTTTATCGCACGCGAATAATCTGATTGTATATGCTCGATACGTGATACTAGAAACATGTGACTAGGACTTATTTTCGTTAACTTGCCTCCTTAGCTAGTATGGCTAACACTCGACGGGGTTTAGTTAGGATGGTCGCGCAAGCCTTTTCTCGGTAGTTAGCATGAGAAATGAGCCTATGTTATGTTAAGTGTTTTTGAGTATCATGATATGTAATTAGATTGTTTCGCAAACGCTTTCTCGACTATGCTAGTATTATTCAAACTCGTATGCTCACCTTTACTTAATTGTATTGACTTGTATTTTAACGTATGTAACATGTTGAGGATTTAGCTTGGATGCCTTGGATGTTGCATGCGTAGTTTAGTTCGTTTTGTTAGTTTGTTTAGAATGGTTGTAATAAAATCTAGGGGAGATCGAATTGGATTTATGTTAAGAGATTTTGTTGAAATGTAATGGTTATTTTGAAGGTTTATGAGTTTGATAGTATGGGGTATTGAATGTTGATTATTATCTTTGAAATGGTTGTGATGGAATCTCTTGATCAATCTGATTCGCCTAGTGCCACTACCCCGATGATTCCGCCATCGGTTGGGGTGTGACAGATTGGTACTAGAGCTAATTTCTTAGGATAATAGGTAGAAATGCCATATTTGACCTAGTAGCATGTTTAAGTACCCGGTTGACCTATCTTTGACTTAAACGTTAAACTACTTGCCATAAATGCTTATATGTGCCTTTCCTAAGGCTAATACAATAATACACGCTTGGAAACGCTCGTATCTCACCAACGAGTGATCAAGTCGAGAATATGTGTGAAAACCGAGAACTTTCGATAAGATCATTCACTCCGCGCATTCTCTCGCACGAGATATCTTCGTTGAGTTAGGAGTGACATCCAAACCTCGACGAACATCTCCCTTTCTAACTAGTGGAACGCCCGATGTGATCGGTGAGCGTGGCCACAACTAGGAATGATGTTGTTAAATTAGGGGTGAAACCCGCATCTTAATAACTAATTTTGTGCTTCGATTTTCAATCTCACCAAAGTCTCGGTTATGCTGATGGTTTGGAACACGTAATAACTGGAAGGGTAAACGTCGTTAGCCGCTTGCGGTGAGAACGTTTATCTATTAGGCCAAAGCGTGGGTCCAAATGCAAAGGGTAGTCAAATCACTTTGGATAGTCAACGTCTCAAAACCCCGGACACTCCCAATTGATTTAAGCCTATATCGTCGATTTACGCATCATCGAGTTTATTATTATTTATGTGTTTAAAATTTTGAGAATTTTCGCTTTATTCGATTTCTCGCTTTATTTATTTCTCGCATTATCGATATCTCGCTTTATCGCTTTATGCTCCCTAAGCGCATGCACTACTCGCACAGCTCTCGAAATCTAAAACGCTAAATAATGCACCAATCAAACTAAAACACTCATCTCTCTTACGCGTATGTTTTCATACGTGGTACTATCTCGCTTATCTCGCTTATATATATCGCTTATATCTCGCTATTATATCGCATCTCGAACGCGCTACGCTTTACTTATAAGAAGGTGAATATGTGCAAAGTATATGCTTACATGAAATACGTGCTTATGTGATTACGTGCTTATGTGCTTACGTGTTTACGTGCCTACGTGTTTATGTGATTTTGTGCCTTGAATGAATGATAATAATAATAAATATTTAAACATAACTCTATTATAATCGAATCTCATCTAATCTAAATCCTTCGTGTAGATGTCTTCCATGGGATCGCACACCCAAAGGAATCTCCAGCGCAGCAACGCCGACAAGCGTATCGCTACAATGGTAGCCAAGGAGATAGCTAAAGTCATTCCGCAAATCGTCTCAGAAATTCATGCTGTGAGCAATAACTCATCAGTCGACTTGAAAACTGAGAATCCCAAGTCACGATTCAGCTTCAAGAACTTCAAGGCTTGTGCATCTCTCGCCTTCACGGGCAATGACGGACCGACTTCTATATTTCACTAGTTCGATGCTATTGAGGTCACTTTTAGGCAAAGTGGATGCCCCGATGACCTCCGCACCGTGAACGCTACTAGAGTCTTCTAGTCCCGTGCTCTCGACTGGTGGACAGCCGAAAGAAACAAGTGTGGAAATGATGAAGCCTACAGTCTATCTTGGGAGGAACTCAAGGAAGTAATGATGTAGGAGTTCTGTCCTCCGCATGAAATGCAAAAGCTCGAGAATGAGTTTTGGGGTATCAAACAAGATGGTCCCGACAATGCTGGTTTACTGCTCGGTTTAAGATTTTGAGCATCATCTGTCCCAGCCAGGTTGATACGACTAGAAAGCTATCAATAAGTACATCTGTGGTTTACCCGAGTGTGTCGCAAGTTTCATGAAAGTTGCTCGTACTACGACCATCGAGGAAACCTACATGCTCGCCACTGAGATCAACGATCAGCGAGTTCAAGATGGTTATTTCAAGAACTCTGCTAAAGTTGCCAATCAAGCCGTCGTCGAACCAACCGCTGCTACCGAATCATCGAGTGAACCAAAGGGAAAGCGTTAGGGACGCAAAAGAGGAAACCCGAGTAAGAACTATGCCCTCGCCGCTCCAGCAAACCCTCAGCCGTTTCAGTCAGCCGCTCCGAACGCACCTCCAGCTAAGCGTGCGTATACCGGACCTCACCCTCTGTGCCCTAAGTGCACTTATCATCATGCCTTTGGTGGCAACTGCCGTTTTTGTACAAACTGCAATATCTACGGCCATTTTACTGTGAGTTGCCGATCAGGCCCTCGTCAGCCAACTCCTCGGCTCCCAGCTTTTACCCGCTCCTCCTCAAGCCAATGCAGCAAGCTCCAAAAGCACGTGTGTGCTATGGTGTGTGGTGATCCAAATCATTTCGCCAATGTCTGTCCGAATCGTCCTGTCAAGCAAGAGCAGCCAGCACCGCAGCCTCAGCCGCCCCGCAGCAGCAACAACCACAAGCTGTGCGTGGCAGAGCCATCAATCTCAACCACCGCCAGGCCCAGAATGACAACAATGTTGTCAATGGTACGTTTCTCGTTAATGGTATTTATGCTTCATGTTTATTTGATACTGGTGCCGATAACTGTTTTGTATCAATAGAATTCGAAAAGGTTTTAAAATGTAAGCGCGCTAAACTCCCAAAGACTTTCAATGTGGAAGTCACCACCGGAAAATCCGTTACCGTTGATTCCATCTTACGTGGTTGTTCTCTCGATCTCAACAACCATGTCTTCTCATCAATCTCTTACCTATGCAGTTAGGTAGTTTCGATATCATAGTAGGCATGGATTTTTTCGTGAGAATCATGCTGAAGTTGTATGCTTCGATAAAATAATTGTTTCCCTCTCCCAAACGGTGATCAACTTCATGTATACGGTGAAACTCCCTCAAAGAAGTTGATGCTTTTGTCATGTACTCGAGCACACAAATGCTTCAAAAGCGATGTGTTGCTTTCCTCGCTCATATCGTGAACCCGGAAAAAGAAAAGAAGACTTATAAAAATGTTCCCATTGTTTGTGAATTTCCTAAGTCTTTCCCGACGATTTACCCGGTTTACCCCCTACTCGAGATGTTGAATTCCGTATCGATTTGATTCCAGGTGCTTACTCCAGTTGCTAAAGCTCCTTATCGCCTCGCACCATCCGAAATGCGTGAGCTATCAAGCCAACTTCAAGAGCTTCTAGATAAAGGTTTCATACGCCCGAGCACTTCGCCTTGGGCGCACCCGTCCTTTTCGTGAAAAAGAAGGATGGATCGTTCCGATTGTGCATCGATTATCGTGAACTTAACAAACTCACGATAAAGAACCGCTATCCTCTTCCTCGTATCGACGACTTATTTGATCAGCTTCAAGGTGTTACTTGTTTTTCTAAGATCGATCTTCGTTGCGGTTATCATCAGTTACGCGTGTTGGAAGAAGACATTCTAAAACCGCTTTTCGTACTCGATATGGCCATTTCGAATTCGTGGTCATGCCTTTTGGTCTTACAAATGCACCCGCGGTCTTCATGGATTTGATGAACCGTTTGTGTAAAGCTTTCTTAGATCGTTTCGTCATTGTTTTTATCGATGATATCCTTATCTATTCGAAGTCGAGAGACGAACACGCGCGCCATCTCCGTTTAGTCCTCGAACTTCTTCAAGGAAATCGTCTTTATGCTAAGTTCTCTAAATGTGAATCCAGGCTCGAAGAAGTCCAATTTCTCGGCCACATCGTTAATAGTCAAGGAATTCACGTCGACCCTGCAAAGATTGAAGCCGTCAAGAGTTGGATTACACCGAAGAATGCTTTCGAAATCCGTTCATTTCTTGGATTGGCGGGTTACTACCCTTGATTCATCGCCAACTTCCAGGAAATCCCGTTCCGCTTACCTCTTTAACTCATAAAGACAAACCTTTCATTTGGAAACCAAGCAAAAGGAAACTTTTCAAACTCTCAAGCGTATGCTATGCAACGCTCCCGTACTCGCTTTACCCGACGAAACGATGATTTCGTTGTTTATTGTTATGCCTCTAATCTTGGTCTTGGTTGTGTTCTCATGCAACGAGACAAGGTTATCGCGTATGCATCTCGAAAACTCAAGATCCACGAGAAGAACTACACAACCCACGATCTCAAACTCGGTGCAGTTGTTTTTGCATTGAAGATATGGCGACACTACCTTTACGGTACTAAGTGTACGGTCTTCACTGACCATAAGAGCTTACAATATATCTTCAACCAAAAGGAACTGAATATGCGCCAACGCCGATGGATTGAACTTCTCAACGATTACGATTGCGAGATACGCTACCATCCCGGCAAAGCAAACGTCGTCGCCGATGCTCTAAGTCGACGAAGCTATGTATATAGCGTTCGTGACTCTCAAGCTTTGAATGATCTCGAAATCATGATTCACTCCGCCCAATTCCCTTGTTTTAACGAGAATACTTTGGAAGAAGAAATGAAATGTGGTGCCAAAACTCAGCTCGTATCTAAGCCTAACGGTATTTATTATTATCTCGATCGTATTTGGATCCCAGCCGTGACAATCTTCGTAAATTGCTAATGATCGAAGCTCATAAATCTCGATATTCCATTCACCCCGGGGCCGACAAGATGTATGAGGACCTTCGTCCTAAGTACTGGTGACCGGGCATGAAAAAGGATATCGCCTTGTACGTCTCAAAGTGCTTAACTTGTTCGAAGGTTAAAGCCAAACATCAAAGGCCCTATGGCTTACTCGAACAACCCGAAATTCCGATGTGGAAGTGGGAGAGTATAGCTATGGACTTCGTTACCTAAACTTCCCCGCACTTCATCCGGTCACATTAGCATTTGGGTTATCGTTGATCGTCTTACTGAATCCGCTTGCTATACGAGAAGACTTTAAGGTCGAACTATTAGCCCGAATCTACACCGACGAAGTTATATGTCGACACGGGACGCCTGTGACATCATCTCTGACCGAGACGGTCGTTTACTTCACGTCTCTGGGAGACTTTTCAATCCGCCCTCGGTACTACGCTTAATCTAAGTACCGCTTTTCACCCTCAAACCGACGGTCAGACTAAGCGCACGATCCGCACCCTCGAAGACATGCTTCGTGCGTGCATCATAGATTTCGGTGGTAACTGGGATACACATTTACCTTTGATCGAATTCTCGTACAATAATAGTTATCATACCAGCATTCAAATGGCTCCTTTTGAGGCATTGTATGGAAGAAAATGTTGATCGACTATTGCATGGCACGAGATCGGGGAAGCACAAATCACCGGTCTGAGCTAATTCAAGAAACGACGGACAAGATCCTCCAGATCAGACAATCTCTTGAAAGCTCGGAGTCGTCAAAAGAGTTATGCCGACAAACGACACAAGCCCCTACAGTTCGAAGTGGGAGATCACGTTCTCCTAAAGGTTGCACCTTGGAAGGGAGTGGTCCGCTTCAGCAAGAAAGGAAAGCTAGCGCCACAATACGTAGGACCCTTTAAGATTCTGGAAAGGATCGGCAAAGTGGCTTACCGACTCGAACTGCCGGAGGAACTCAATAATGTACATCCGACTTTCCACGTGTCTAATCTCAAAAAGTGCTTAGTCGAAGAAAATCTGCATGTCCCTCTCGAAGATCTGCAAATCAACGAGACTCTCCATTTCGTGGAAAGCCTGTGGAAATCATGGACCGAGAGACCAAGAAACTCCAACGCTCACGCATCCCTATCGTGAAGGTCCGATGGGAAGGCAAACGCGGCGCCGAGTTCACTTGGGAATTGGAAAGTGATATGAAGGCCAAGTACCCGCATCTATTTGTTACAGCTACTACTTGAATTTCGGGACGAAATTCCCTAAAGTAGGGGAGACTGTAACAACTCGAAATTCGATTGTTATCTGTCCATTTTGTTTTCCCGTTTATCTACCTTGTAATCCCGAGATTCGGTCTATAATAAAGTTTATGTTAATTACTTATGGTGTTGTACGTTATTATCACATTTAATCGCTTATTAAATCGCATCGCTAAACTCATCACATCGCAAATCGCAATTATTTATGTGGTTTTATATTATTAATGTGTTATGTGTGTTCGTGGTTATGATTACGCTCGCTATCGCATCGCTCTCAGCACTCTCGAATCGCTAAATCGCACTATTATATCAATAATAACGCTTAACGCTTTACTAAAACGCTTAATATAACTAATTAATTCGAACCAAATCGCCAACGAACTCTTAACACGAAATAAACGAAGAAAACCCAACTTTTGGGTCAAGTTCGCTCGAACTTGGTGTTACCAAGTTCGGCCGAACTTGACTGGCCCAACTCTGTTCTTCCAAGCCTCAAGTTCGCTCGAACTTCACCTCAAGGAGGTCAAGTTCGGTCGAACTTAACTCATCATTCCCTCAGTTTCTTACAAGTTAGCGTGAACTTGCATGATTCCATGCAAGTTCGGCCGAGCTTGACTCACATCAGCTTCATTTTTGCCTTCTCCTATAAATACCCAGCTCATTCCTCTCATTTGAACTTGCTGTAAGTTCGCCCAGAGGTCTCAAAACCCGAAAACTTCGTGTTCTAAGTAAGAATCAACCCGATTTCAACTACAACAACGTCTATCAACGATTTACAAAGGTTTACAAACGATTTTGGCACAAGGCATAGCCTTCGTTTTCAACAAATCTTCTCTGTTTACGAAAATCTTCATCTTTTTCCCGTAAAACTTCTGTTTATCACTCAGATCCATACTTGGATGTGAGCAAAACCTTTTAAACATTGATTTTGACACAAAATACGGACTTTTGATGATGTTTTGTTCATTTTCCGATATGAAACGAAGCATTTATCATTCAAGATCCCAGATCTGAAAGCACAAGGACGTTTATGTTGGTTTACACAAGCCGGACTAACCCGAACGAACCCCGAGTTCGCCCGGATTAGCCCACGCTTTTGTAAAACGGCTAAAACCGCTCTAAAAGACCTCTCCGACCTAAGTTTGCTCAGTAGCACAGGTTGGAGGGATGAACACTCGATTTCCTCAGCAAACGACGCGAAAACACAAGATTTTGGACCCGACAACATCAAGTTCGCTCGAGATTTTACTGATTTTTGACAAACACAGCAGTCAAGTTCGCTCGAACTTGCACTCTACGGGTCAAGTTCGGCCGAACTTGAGTGGAAATGCACAAAATTCTCTTCAGGAACCGTCCAAGTTCGCTCGAACTTGTCAAGTTTCTCACCGTCCAAGTTCGCTCGAACTTGTCAAGTTTCTCAGTAAACTTCACAAGTTCGGCCAAACTTGTCTCATCTATCAAGGTTAACTACAAGTTCGCTCGAATTGTCAAGTTTCCTTGAGGAACTTGCAAGTTCGCCCGAACTTGACTCTCAACTCACCAAAACCATGCAAGTTCGCTCGAACTTGGCTACTGCCCAACCAAAGCTTAACCGTTTCAGCTTTTCAGAGAATGATGCACTTCTGTTCGCGTATGCAGGCTGATCCGACGCTCTCCACAACTCTCCTCAGATCCTCTAATCTTACTAAAACGCACCCACTGTGAGTATACTTGACCCATTTTCGGTTTAATGCACTTTTTGGGTGTTCATACGTTCTTATATCAAAATCACTTCACAAATCAAAACTGTTTATCGCACGCGAATAATCTGATTGTATATGCTCGATACGTGATACTAGAAACATGTGACTAGGACTTATTTTCGTTAACTTGCCTCCTTAGCTAGTATGGTACTATAGTTTGGCTAACACCGACGGGGTCTAGTTAGGATGGTCGCGCAAGCCTTTTCTCGGTAGTTAGCATGAGAAATGAGCCTATGTTATGTTAAGTGTTTTTTAGTATCATGATATGTAATTAGATTGTTTCGCAAACGCTTTCTCGACTATGCTAGTATTATTCAAACTCGTATGCTCACCTTTACTTAATTGTATTGACTTGTATTTTAACGTATGTAACATGTTGAGGATTTAGCTTGGATGCCTTGGATGTTGCATGCGTAGTTTAGTTCGTTTTGTTAGTTTGTTTAGAATGGTTGTAATAAAATCTATGGGAGATCGAATTGGATTTATGTTAAGAGATTTTGTTGAAATGTAATGGTTATTTCGAAGGTTTATGAGTTTGATAGTATGGGGTATTGAATGTTGATTATTATCTTTGAAATGGTGTTATGGAATCTCTTGATCAATCTAATTCGCCTAGTGCCACTACCCCGTTGATTCCGCAATCAGTTGGGGTGTGACATCGAATCTCCTACACCTCACCAACCATTTCCACCACTGGTTCTGTCACCGCATACATCGACAAGTGAAACAACCCTCATCTGGTTCCATCAGTTGTTTCGCCCTGCACCACCACCATCAACCGTAAAAAAGCAACACCACCTTCACCGACTGCATCAAGAGCACCCTCAAAACCGTACTACCAACACTGACATTCCGCTTCAAAATCTGTCCAAAACAGCAGCCTCAACCATACCGTTACTCATGCCAAAACTCACAATCATAGTTCTTCGTACTCGGTTTAGGAAGGCTGGGAATTCATTGCCGACAGAGATGAACACGAAGCGGTCAAAGTGTGATAGAGAAACATGAGTGGCGACCACCGTGGCACTTCACTACGACTTCTCGAATGTCGTTGGACGCACCGAGGGGCGGCCGCCATGGCGCAACATCGAGTGCCTTCCCTGTTTATCCTTGAGGACAAGGATAATTCGAGTGGGTGGATTGTTATGTGTCTTACAATCCGGTTGATAACCCATTGGATGATCCAGATGACAAGGTTTGAGGATTACACTTGCACGTGGGATTAATAAATTGTTACTTAGTATTTGTTGGTTCCAAGAATAAAGGAAGTGGGATGCCCATTATCCATGTTAATTTCCATTTTATTAGTGGATTGATGTATGCATTTATTGGTGAACCATGAAGTGTCCATGAGTTGTGGATGTTTATATTTCCTTTAATTAGTTTATTACCTTATTTGTGTTTAGTCTATTTCTATGCAATAGTGGGTCAAATATATTAGTTTAGCATGTTTACATTTTCAAGTAGTGGTCCTACTTTTATGGAGTTATTGTTACGTTGTGATCCTTTGAAAGGGAAGTTTGAGTTTATTAGTGAATATGCAGAAAATTAGTCTCAAGTGTCTCTCTAAAATTCTATCAAGTTCCTTTCTATTTTCTTAGGCCAATCAATTATTAGTTGGAATCATATCAGGATAATAATTAGGAATTGCATTGTACTAAGTCGAGAAACGATGGGACGAAGTATTATTGAAGTGTGGATAACTCTAACCAGCACGAATAAAGTTCCATTGGTGGAAACGATCCCATGTCAACCGCTACATATGGTTACACCTTATCCATTGGATGTTATTATTTGATACAAATTTAAAAAGTACTAGAGGTGGTTAAATAAAGTGATAATATTTGAGTGTGGTGTTCATTACATTGTAACCAAGTATGTTGTTCTAAACTTCCTATCTATTTTCAAATGTGATTTTGAATTGGGATAAACTCTTCATTAATTTCAAATTTTATAGAAAAAGCACTTCTTAAGTTGTTATTATGATATTTACCAAACTTTCACGTTAAGGTTTTGTATTTCTTATTATAGAATCCATCTATGTTACTTTATAAATACAGAATTAACAAGATATTTAAAATTTCACTTTTATAAATAAACCTGCTACTTTTAATACTAAAAAACTATAATTAATCTTGTTTGCATACAAACTCAGATAAAATATCATAATTTAAAAACATGATCATTACTTAGGCTATCTCCATTGCTGTCTGAACCGTGTATGTCCAAGATGATGTGAAAGTGTCCATATTTAAAGGCGCATTAACTCTTATCTGAAGTTTGTGACTTATCCGTCTACAAGGGCTAGGAGATTTAGGTTATTGTGCCATTGAATCAATATTTTATATTTATTATTAGTTGGCTAGATCTTAAATGAGATATGAATTAAATACCTCCACCAACTTAAAGCTTTTAATCAATTGAATTACTATCACCAACCATTTTAACATTTTATTTAAACCAAAAAAAAACTTAAGTTGTATACGCACAGAAAGCATATAATTCCATCATCTATCACCAAAATTCTATCCCAAATCACTAAATTCTACCTCATTTATTTCTTTAAATCCATACAAACAAAATGAGTGCACCAAATCCCTTTATGGATCTTGCAAAACTTGAAGAACTAATGTCAGATGACATTGAAATAATTGCGCAACAATTTTTGGAGCTCGACAGTGATGAGGCCATCGGTTCTTCTCGACGAAAGGTGAAACGCAAGTTCATTGAAAGGTCTCGTGAAGATGGTAATAATCGTATGTGGAACAATTATTTTGCTCCCAATCAGGTATTCCCCGGGCATTTCTTTAGAATTGTTAAGAGGTTAACAAAACATAATAAGTGGTTTTCACAGAGGTTTGACCCAATAGGTAGAAAAGGTCTTTCACCTCAACAAAAATGCACAGCAGCTATTCATTAGTTGGCGTACGACATAACAGCTGATGAAATTGATGAATATGTACGCATTGGTGAGTCTACCGCTATCCTTTGTTTACAAAAGTTTTGTAGTTCAATTATTGAAATTTTTGGTGAAGAATACCTTAGAAAACCAAATGAAACTGACGTCCAACGGTTACTTGAGGAGCATTTAAATGTGCGTGGCTTCCCTGGAATGCTTGGAAGCATTGATTGTATGCATTGGACTTGGAGAAATTGTCCAACTGCATGGAAGGGTATGTATACCCGTGGTGACCATGGTCAACCGACCATTATGCTGGAAGCAGTTGCTTCTCATGACCTATGGATTTGGCATGCATACTTTGGAGTGGCAGGTTCAAACAATGACATCAATGTGATTAATCAATCGCCACTTTTCAATGAAGTTTTGGAGGGGATTGCACCACCATGCAACTTTAATGGGACACAATATACACAAGGGTATATCTTGCGGACGTAATCTATCCAGAATGGTCGACACTCGTGAAGACTTTTTCATACCCACATACTGATAAATTGAAGTTTTTCGCCAAACGTCAAGAGTCTGCAAGGAAGGATGTCGAGAGAGCCTTTGGCGTTCTTCAAGCTAGGTGGGCAATTATTCGTGGTCCCCGGTAAGATCATATGACAAACTACTTGGAATTTAAAGAGAAAAAAATACTTTACATCCCGACTGCTTACATGGACCCGGTTCAAAAAGCCCAACATGACACTGAGTGTGCTAGGATTAAGGCAAAGTATAACATGGATTAATCGAGAGTAGTTTATGTTTATTTTTAAAATGTTTGTTTTTAAATCTAGTTTACTTTTGTTTTTAGGTAATGCAATTTCTATGATTTTTTTTACTTAAATTACTTATATTAATTATCTAATCATTTAATTTATTTGAATACATTTTAATAATTTAAGTAAGTAGACTTAAAAAAATGGGTAAACTTAAATAAAAAATGGGTGATGATGTGGAAAATATAAGGATATGTAAGGATGTTTGTATGGTTGGAGATGAAATTGGTGGTTTTTATGGATTTGTAAGGATTTTTAAGGATATGGTGTGGGAGCTGATTAGGCAGCTAAGGGCGCCTAAGGGCTCCGTTTGCATTGGAGATAGTCTTAGAAACGGATTAAAACTGTGTGGTTGCATTAGTGATTGCTGTTGCCAGTTTCTAAGATAATCCAAAAATGGTGTTTAGTAACAATAGTAAACAAAAAGGAAAGTATAAAAGATAATTTATGATTTGGATATAGTTATTCATATATACCATGTAAAGAATAATATGTAGATTGGGTTTTTTCAATTAACTTTGTAGTACGTTTCTCGTCAAACTTAAATGATTCAAAGATGGCATAAAACGGTGGCTAGCTATAGAAAAGGCTAAGGATGAAGAGTTGCTCAAAACTACGGAACAGCAGGTAGAAGAATTGGGAATTACAGGGCCTTTAGCCGAGGCTGAAATCAATTCCCGTCTTAATTCCAAGAAAATTGTACTTGAACGGAACTGAAAAAGAAGAAAGACCTCTTATCGAAGTCATGGGTCAAATGGGCGGTAGATGGTGGTGAGAACACCAAGTTTCAACATGGGATCAACAACATAGGTGCCAACCGGATTAATAGTTGTTGGTGCAGATTTTGTGTCCGCTGCTGTGCGAATAGATTAGATAGTGTTCTACGCTGATTATGTAATAGTTAGTGAAATGGTCAAACAACGTGTATAGACCTGCTTGTTTGAAGTGGTCAAATGAAAGGGTTATTTGTTTGATCATGTGTGTTTGCAAGTGAAGGGGGTGTGGATATAAAGACCAACCCTTGGTCATTTGCAACATTCGAAGGTTTTTGGGGAGAGCTTGGGGAGAGATCACCACTTGGTCTCTCCCGGATGTATGCTCTTTCGGTATAGTTTGGCTAGCTAGTAATCGGGCTGATTTGTAATGTTATGCTACCGAATTTATACAGGAGGGTTTTGTTTATCCGTCTCTACCTCCTCCCATCTTGAGCTTAATCACACATTAATCACGGTTTCAGACCGAAACGTGAACCTACAATTTGTATCAGAGCCATGGTACCCGACTTAGTGAATCTAACCATTTTCTAAGTCACATGAGCTCTTGATTAGTGATTTTTATGGGTTTTTGTTCAAGATGTAAAAGAGGTATGAAAAACATAGATCTGAAAATTAAAGATTTAAACATGGATCTAAGAGAAATTAAACCATACACGAGTGTTAGGTTTTTTGTTTCACACCAAATATATCAAGTTTTTCATCATTCTTTAACATTTTTGAGGTGGTTTTCGTCAGATCTGCAAATGAGCAGTTGGCTGTGTTCTTGAAGATGATGGCGGCTGTGTAAGAAACATTAGGGTTTCTTCAATTCTCAACCCTGCGAACAACCCTGCCACAAACAACCCAACCCCTGCGAACAACCTGTCCACGAACAATCAGGCTTCAAGCAGTTCTTCGTCGATTGAAGTCCACGAAGAACATTCTTCGCTGGATGGTTGTTCGTCGATTGAAGTCCACGAAGAACATTCTTCGTCATTCAATGATTGTTCGTCGTTCTAAGTCGACGAAACACCTTCTTCGTCGTTGAAGTTCTGATGTTGTTCGGCGTACCATTGTTTCGAAAAACCCTCTTCATGACTCAATGATTCTTCGTCTCGCGAAGAACCATTCTTCGTCATTTCTACTGGTTGATGGTGATAGACGGTGGTGTTATGATACTGTCAAGCTGGTGGTTAACCAGTACGGCGGTTCATGGTGGAGACGAGGTGGTGAGATGATGTTGTCAACTACTGTTGTTGTACGTAGAGAGGTGGTCAGACAAATACAATGTTTTGCTTGCGGCTCTTTCAGAGATGTTAGGGTTCAAGGGTTGACAAAAAGAAATATGATGGGCCAGGTTTTTGATGGGGCTGCGTAATCTTAAATTCATTTGAATCAAGTGGGCCAACGATGTCATCTAAAATTACTATTGGGCTGTCATATGTTAGTATTTGACTTTTATTCTTTAGGACCCAAAATGAACTCATCGATTTTTGTTGGCCCAAGTAAATTGATTTGAGTTTTGATTTGCAATTTATGTCACTACTGGTCATATATGGTATTTTGTTCATCAAGAGATTAAATGTGATTTTGGGGCCCACCAGTTTCTCAAATACATTATTATTATTATTATTATTATTATTATTATTATTATTATTATTATTATTATTATATTATAATCAAAGAATTTGGATTTTAGAAGTTGGGTTCGCGAAGTTTATTTGAACCGAGCCTTTTAAGGTTTAACGTCAAATTCGTACGGGTTCGGGAGCGCGTAGGGTGATTTGGGATGATGAAAACAAATGATATTTTAAGGATGTGGGGTAGTCATAGTTACCGGTTTAAACGTCAAAAAGTGGTGACTTGACTATTATGGGCCAAAAACGCTATATTCATTTCCGCACGTGAAATTTAATTGTTATCGGTGTTCTTAAATGTTCATAAGTGTTTTGTTAGTTGTCATATTCTCGCATTTGGTAACGATTGAAGGAACCTGGAGTGCCAAGAACGGTCCTAACGAGTCCACAAGGTCGAAGAATTATGCCTATGATGGAAGTTTACAGATTAGGTGTTAGCAGAACTTTTGGGGGATACTAGTCAGATCCTACGGGGCCGGGGACTTTCTTTATCAACTAGAATATGCAAAGAAGAAAGCAGCTTTCATGATTTTTCGAGAAACCGAGAAAATTTAAACAAATTCTGTTTTATGAAGCGAATTTGTTTAAGTGAAGTTGACGACAGTTCTGCTCAGAGGAGGGAATTTGTTAAGGTTTAGAGATTTTACCAAAGAAATGGGGGGATAAAAATTGTTCATATTTGTGAATTTCTTCGGTAAATTTCTAAACGCAATCACAGGTGGTAGAGTTTGTGATTTTCTGGTGATATCAAATGGTCTGCGTGGAATGTTTTGCACAAACATATATTTGAGGATTTTAATTAATTCTCCAGCCAGCGTGAAGGGTTTTGTACGGAAACATACAGGTATTTAAAGTCGACAGTAGTTTCAAACGCTGTTTACTGAAGACCTGGGGAATCTTTATGAGAGCTGATAGTTCAAGGCTGGCAAATGTAGATTCCAACTCTATCATATGCCGGTTAGGTTTTTGGATCAATAGGATCAAAGCAATGACACCTTGTGGAGGGAGATTGCTGAAACTTAATGCGGATGAAGTTACAGTTGAGGGGGAATTTGCAAGATTCGGTTTTGGGTTTGATGTTCTCTTTGGGATTTTACAGGGATCTGGGTGTGATTCAATTCGTTGAGTTTACAAACGATGTACTTGGTCAAGCTGACTTCCTGAGTACTGATGCTGAAGATCCGTAGTGCATTACGTGGTCGACTTCACAAAGACGAGACAATGAGATCTGGATGT
Source organism: Scalesia atractyloides (assembly GCA_947069175.1). Taxonomy (NCBI): domain Eukaryota; kingdom Viridiplantae; phylum Streptophyta; class Magnoliopsida; order Asterales; family Asteraceae; genus Scalesia; species Scalesia atractyloides. The sequence continues at coordinate 89,794,025 of CAMTDV010000022.1, forward strand.
AGTTCAACTAAGCGTGCTGGTTGAGCTTGCAAATGATATACTCGGTCTAGCTGACTTCCTGAGTGTTGATGCTGATGATCAAAGTGCATTACTTGGTCGATTCTACACAGATGATTTACAGAAGATAGTTCACCAGAAGACTTTACTAACGTAGTATACCTTGAAATGGATTTGAGTTTTTCTTTATGACAAGGTCAAGACTTGAAGCAGTTATTACAGATTTGGAACCGTATCAAATGTCAGTTGTAGTGTTGGAAGATCAGTGGAAGATCAGTCAGTGTTGCCTTGCGAGGACATTGCACAACACAACATGGATTGGATATGCGTACTTTGAGGGGGAAATGTGATACGAGAAGCTTCAAAGATCTTGGTTGGATGTGAAGACTCAAGTCAAGGATCTGCGTGCCTGGATCATCGGTCAAGAGGGAATCTGCTCGAAGAAACTGTCTTCAACAGATACTTGATTGAAGATTGATTGCAGTTGCATTTTCAGCATTCGACAGCAACGGACAAAGGGGAATTTGTTGGTGCAGATTTTGTGTCCGCTGTTGTGCGAATAGATTAGATAGTGTTCTATGCTGATTATGTAATAGTTAGTGAAATGGTCAAACGAACGTGTATAGACCCGCTTGTTTGAAGTGGTCAAATGAAAGGGTTATTTGTTTGACCATGTGTGTTTGCAAGTGAGGGGGGTGTGGATATAAATACCAACCCTTGGTCATTTGCAACATTCGAAGGTTTTAGACTTGGGGAGAGATCACCACTTGGTCTCTCCCCGGATGTATGCTCTTTCGGTATAGTTTGGCTAGCTAGTAATCGAGCTGATTTGTAATGTTATGCTACCGAATTTATACAAGAGAGTTTTGTTTATCCGTCTCTAATCCTCCCATCTTGAGCTTAATCACACACTAATCACGGTTTCGATCCGAAACGTGAACCTACAATAGTATCCAATATGCGATAGTTGGTGCTGGATTCCAGAAAATATCAAGGATGAGGCCTGTCATTTCTTTCTTTAACAACATCTTCAAAGAACCTCTTGGCAGGAGACTTAGGCTGAACTCTTACAACTTAAGACCTTTATTGGTGGGGGAAGCGGATAACTTAACAAAACCCTATTCTGTTACCAAGGTAAAAAGTGCAATCTGGGATTGCCATGGGAATCGGGCGCCAGGCCCGGACGACTTTAATTCCTTTTGTTAAGCAATGTTGGCAATTCTTGGAGCTTGATATTATGAATATGTTCCACCAATTTTACATTGATGGAACCATCAGACATAGGTGTAGCTTCTCCATTATTGCTCTTATCCCTAAAACAAATGACCCAATGTTTTTTTCTGACTTTATCTTTCGATTACTATACATAAATATGGGAAAGCAATGGGATTGAGCCGATGATCTGTTGAAAAGAAGAAGATTGCCTACCTGTGTACAACGATGCTAGATTACAAAAGCAAAGGTGATCTTACCCGTTTGGCTCATCTCTTATGAGAGCTAAGAGTCAAACACGCTGATAAAGATGGGGTCAAAGTCAAAGGCGTGCTTCAGCCCTTTTGACTAAAGAATGACAATGTACTATGCTCTCTTTTTGGCAAGATATGTGGACAAACAGGTCTTTTTTGGTTTGTATTAAACCGGGTCAACCTATTAACCTTCTTTTGTCTCGACTGAGCTAACCAACCAAAAACATTTGTATTAAATGTAGTAACTAATTGATTAAGCATGCTTCGCCCCGCCGCAACGCGATGGGATACATCCTAGTTAGAATCAATATAACAACTGAAAACATACCAAAGCCAAAATATCCTTAATCATACAACCCCCCCCCCCCCACACACACACACACACCCAACTCCACCCTCTTCGTTATCTTTAAAAAAATTCGCTAATGATTCAACGAAGTATAAGAAGCACTTGAGCAACCAATTTAAGATCTTTAACTATTCAACGCATAAAATTTACTTACTTTAATTAAATTACATAATGTAAAACATTGGTCTTTTTCAGTATTTAATATGCATCGTGGTTTAAGCAAGACGACCCTTTAAATAACCATGGCAATTGACAATTAAATGATTAATGAAATTAAGAACATACAATATATATTGCAGCAAAAGATCAACTTAAAACTGTAAGATCAGAAACAAAGCTAACATCCAAACAATAGGACTTTAAACAAGATAAAAGATAACATATCAATCTACATATAATGCTATTAACTTTTTACCAATGTTACCAGATAGGTACAATAACTGCACTTAACTCCATTCCTAGCTTGCCTGCTACAAAAGTCAGTTGTTCTAAGATCCATGCCTCACAATCTTGCAATTATATTTTTTATTTATATCAACATAAAAACTGCCATCTCAGTGATCTTGCAAAAGTAATGTTTCCATGTAGGAACCAGCAGAGTAAAAAGATGCATTGCCAGAAATCCGAGTATAATTGATGTGTTCTAAGTGAAGTTCATGAACAAAGACATCATGTGCATTGTCATCTGGTCTTGTTGCAAATATAGGTTCATCGTTCTTCCTAAATCCAAGTACTCGTTATTGATAGATCGGGTAAGTTTATGGTGAATAGTTTTGTGAAGGGGTTTGGAACACCAACCTCCATCATCCATACACCATAAACTCGTTTCTCAGCTTCCCTAACCAGTTCAATCAACAAGAGACTCTTTTAGCTTAGATATAACCACGTTTACCTTAGGGGCACAGGCTAAAGTAGCAAGGAGTGATACTTCCATGAACTTGTCACTTGTCATGTCAAATGACACGATCATATTATACCCCGGAAATCCAGTTGTCCTACTCCTACCATCATTAGCAAACCAATAAATAAACTCATCTACAACTACATGATCCCACATCAATTGAATTGAGTTACGTTGTTGATTTATAGTAGGTATACTTCTCCACCCCTGTGAACTCAATGTATAAACCTCAACTTGCCAAGGTGTGAAAGTTATAGTGTCTAAGTTCCGCATAGTATAACGAAAGTTAATCTTGACAAGCATAGGATCACTAGTGTGAGGACAAACCCCAAAACCAAAAACAATATCAGAATCTGGATCTAACACACGAGACACCTGAGACACATTGATAGCAACCGATTTTCTAATTGAAGGATTCCAAAGAGAAGCCGTATAGATGAGTCTCCCAGGCTCACCTGCAGAAATATGTATATGCAGAATAAGCCTTGAGAGCTACCTACTATCACAAGTCCAACACCTTCAGGTGCGGGATCAGGCAGGGAACACTTATGTTCAGGGAAACTTTCATCATCTACAACTGAAACATACTTTTGTCCAAGACATTTTGGACTGTATCTTACTAACAGATGGTGCTGGTGAGTGTGGTTGACGCTGTAATCAACAACAAACCGAGAACTATCGATCAAAGACTTCCATGCTTTTGAAACGGTTCTGAACCGTAGAAATGATTTGGTTGGAAGCCTTTTCATAATTTCTTCTTGGAGTGCAAAAGGCAAGTAGTCTGACGTTTTGATTGCTGAAATATAAAGATAACAAAATAGATTGTTGAAAGTTACTCCAATTGGCTAAATTTGATGATCAAGTAAAGAAAAGTACCTAAATTCGACGATCTTAGAGAGATGTTGCACCCTGAATCTGTCACCAAATTAGGGCTTGAAGCGTGAGCGATTTCAACAAGAGAGTGAACCTGTCGATGCCACTCCAATACTTGTAGGTTTAAGTTTGAGTTTAGAAATTTGAGTGTGTGGCCCATTATTATTTGTTTTATTTGTAAAGAAAAATATATGTCAATGGTTAGGTGTGCTTTTTCCATTTAGTCTACTTTTATTGTAAAAATCTAACTTCTAGCTATTTCAATTTAGGTTGGTTTATTTGTTTGATTTGTAGTGAATACATACCGTGCCAAAAAATAATATTATGAGAAAGCCCATGTTCAAACAGGCATAAGACCCAAATTGAATGTAATTCTCATAGATGTTACTTGTGAGTAGTTTCAAATTAGTTTGAATCACTTCTCTTGATTCTATTTGAGTTGTCTTCATTTTAGTTGAGTTGTCAAACTGACGAACCAAACCTGTTTATTAAACCCCATTTCATTATCTTTTATATTTTCATCTTTTCTTTCCAAAATATCACTTTCCGGCCATGCTCCATATTTTTATTGCGGAGCGGTAAGACGAGCACTTCGATGATCCAGTTAGGAAAACATTGCAAGTGAGATAAGAAGTATGATACTTTTTCTAACGGATAATAATTAGGGATTGTGTTGTTACATTGGTGGAAACGATACCTTAACCATATAGTATGATACCAGTCAACCGCTACATATGGTTACACCTTAACCATTGGATGTTATTTTTATTTGATACAAATTTAAAAAGTACTAGAGGTGGTTAAACAAAGTGATAATATTTGAGTGTCGTGTTCGTACATTGTAACCAAGTATGTTGTTCTAAACTTCCTATCTATTTTTACATGTGATTTGAGTTGGGATACCCTTTCCATTAATTTAAAATATTATAGAAAACCACTTTTTAAGTTTTTATTATGATACTTACCAAATTTTCATGTTAAGGATTTGTATTTCTTATTAAAGAATCCGTCTATGTTACTTTATAAATACAGAATTAACTAAATATATTTAAAATTTCACTTTTATACATAAAACTGCTACTTTTAATTTTAAAATCTATAATTAATCTTCTTGCATACATACTCACATAAAATATCATAATTATATAACTTGATCATTACTTAGAAGCGGATTAGAACAACATGATTATTTTAGTGATGGTTGTTGCCAGTTTCTAAGATAATCCAAAACTGGTGTTGTAGTAACAATAGTAAACAAAAAAGAAAGTACAAAAGATAATTTATGATTTGGATATAGTTATTCATATATACCATGTAAAGAATAATAACTAGGTCAAGTAAAAGAGTACCTAAATATGTAGATTGGGTTTTTTTCAGTTAACTTTGTAGTACTCGTCAAACTTAAATGATTCAAAGATGGCATAAATGGTGGCTAGCTATAGAAAAGGCTAAGGATGAAGAGTTGCTCAGAACTAAGCAAGTGGAAGAATTGGAAGACATTACAGAATACAGGCCTTTAGCCGGAACTGAAAAAGAATAAAGACCTCTTACAGAAGTCATGGGTCAAATGGGCAATAGATGGTGACGAGAACACTAAGTTTCATCATGGGATCAACAACATAGGTGCCAATCGGATAGGGGAATAGTTGGTGCTGGATTCCAAACAAGATCAAGGATGAGGCTAGTCATTTCTTTCTTTAACATCCTCTTCAAAGAAACTCTTGGCAGGAGACCTAGGCTGACTTGTTACAACTTAAAAAGTTTATCGGTGGTGGAAGCCGATAACTTAATTAACAAAACCCTTCTCTGTTAACAAGGTAAAAAGTGCAATCTGGGATTGCGATGGGAATCAGGCGCCAGGCTCGGACGACTTTAATTCATTTTTACAGCTCCTATTCCTAAAATAAATGATCCAATGTTTTTTCTGACTTTATCTTTTGATACTATATATAAATATGGAAAAGCAATGGGATTGAGCCGATGATCTGTTAAAAAGAAGAAGATTGCTTACCTGCATGTGTACAGCGATGCTAGATTACAGAAGCAAAGGAGATCTTACCCGTTTGGCTCATCTCTTATGAGAGCTAAGAGTCCAACATGCTGCTAAAGATGGGGGTCAAAGTCAAAGGCGTGCTTCAGCCCTTTTGACTAAAGAGTGGCAATGTACTATCCTTCCTTTTAGCAAGATATGTAGACAAACAGGTTTTTTTGGTTTGTATTAAACCGGGTCAACCTGTTAACCTTTCTTTTGTCTTGACTGAGTTAACCAACCAAAAAATTGTATAAAAATGTAGAAACTAATTGATTAAGCATACTTCACCCGCCGTAACGCGACAGGATACATCCTAGTTAGAATCAATATCTATTGTGAAGATCAGGGGCCAACATAAAGGACTACATTAACCAACCAAAAAATTGGATAAAAATGTAGAAACTAATTGATTAAGCATACTTCACCCGCAACAACGCGATGGGATACATCATAGTTAGAATCAATATAACAACTGAAAACATACATACTAAAACCAAAATATCCTTAATCATCCCCCCCCCCCCCCCCCCCCCAACCAACTCCACCCCCTTAGTGAAAATTCTTGAATTCGCCACTGACTCCATGCATGCATACATGCTACAAATGTCGGATCCAAACTTCCCGCATGTCAAAATAATAACTAGTCATTGAGCAAAAGTAGTGTTTCCATGTAGGAAAAAGCAAAGTAAAATATTTGGGGCCCAGAAATCTCAAGATAACTCATCTGTTCTGAGTGGAGTTCATCCACATAGACATCATGGAGACTATTGAAATTGAAATGAGTACTGGTTAAAATTATAGGTTCATCATTCTGTCTAAACCCAAGTACACCTTCTATTGATAAATTTGATCCGTTTATGGTGAATAGCTTTGAAAAGGAGTTGGGAACACCATGCTCCATCATCATCATCCACACATCATAAACATGGCCGTTACCTTGGTCAATCATAAAAAGAGACTCTTTTAGCTTACATAAATACTGACTAAGGTAATTGGGCCGGGCTAAAGTATCTGCAGGAAGTGATATTTCCATAAAACTGTGACTTGTCGTATCAAATGACACAATCATATTATACCTTGAAGTTGCCATCTTGTTAAAATGCACAGCATCAAGAGCAAACCAATAAATAACCTCACCTATAGCTACTTGCATCGAAGTCAATACAATTGAGTTACGAGGGTGATTGATAGTAGGTATACTTCTCCAAGCCCTTGAGCTCATTGTATAAACTTCAACTTGCCATGGAGTGCATGTTATAATACTGTCCTCCAAGTTTGACAAATATGTATAGCTAATCTTGACGACCTTAGGATCGCTAGTGCAACGGCAAACTGTAAAACCAAACACCATTTGATAGCCTTGCACATAAGGGACATCAACAGCAACCGATTTTCTGATAGATGGATTCCAAACAAGTATGCTTTTTCCAAAAGGATGAAACATGCAGAACAAGCCTTGAGAGGTACCTATCATTGTTGGCATGCTAAGTCCCCCGGGTACTCGAGTAGTCCTCCGGGGAATCACGGGGAAGGGCTGGACATCATCATCCACAATGGAAACATAATTCATTTCAAGCTTTTTGCCATCAAGGTAATATACTAATAGATGATTCTCATGGGTGTGTTGGACGCTATAATCAACAATAAATTTAGAGCTATCAATCAAAGACTTCCATGTTTTTGAAACAGATCTAAACTGCAGAAGTGATTTGGTTGGAAGCCTTTTCATAATTTCTTCTTGGATCGCTAAAGGTATGAAGTCTGACATTTTGATTGCTGAAATATAAAGATAACAAAATTGATTGTTGAAAGTTTTTCAGATAAATACGTTTATCGTAGAGAAAAGTACCTAAATTAAATTAGAGAGATGAGATGTAGCACCGTGAATGGCAATCTCTTCCAACTTCCGTTTCAGGGTTTGAAGTCTGAGCGTTGAACACCAGTTTAAGGTTTTCAATGCGGCTGAGTAATACTCGTAGGTTTCACTTTTTAGAGTTTACGTGTTTTAGTGTGTTAGCCCCATTTAAAAGGTAGCCCATTACTTTCAGACTACTTGTTTTATCGTATTAACTAGAAAACTTTTGAGTTTGTGTGTTGGCCCATTAGCCTATTACTTTCATACTACTTGTTTTATGGTATAAAACTAGAAAAATCCCCCGCGCTACGCGGACTTTCGTGACCATATTGACTCGCTATAGTAACTGAAACAGATAATCCGAAAAAAATAAAATAGAATAAAATAAAGTTGTGCTATGATATTGACCGAAACGCATTTAAGGTTCAACCCAAGCTACATTGCAAAAGGTATATCGTCCGACATTTTGATTTTGGGGCTTAGGTGTGAAATATAAAGATCTGAGATTATTACAAAATAGATTGTTGAATGACTCTCTGCTGGCAAGTGGCTAAATTTGTTGGTCAAGAAAAGAAAAGTGACATTTTGATGATGTAGCACCGTGAATGGCAATATCCTCCAACTTCCGATTCAGGGTTTGATGCCTGAGCGATGAATATCGATTTAGGGTTTTTAAGGTTTGAATTTTGAACAGCAAAGTGAATTGATCCCGACCAATTTATGGGTCACTTGGTTTGTGGAATTTGAGTGAATTGGAATTGGAATTTGAACACTTTCCGTCAAAAATCATGTTTTGGTTTGTTTTCAATATAATTGGAATTGGAAAACATTCCACCAAATTCCATCAATCAATCATATGAATTTAACAATCCCTCCTAGTTGTGAAGGAATTTTAAACTTTCCAATGGAATGTTCATGGTTACAAAAACACCCTCATCTTCCTATTCTTCACCTCCTTAATTCTAATTATAAAAGGGGTAGCGGCGCAAGCCAGCTTGTTGCCCATTTACCATATATCTCGATGTAAATTCTACTGATTTTGTAATATTAAGAGATTTAAAATCATATTTGATTATAAACTTTCAGAATTTATTTCTTCCCTTTTGTTGAAGAACACTCGTATATCTATAACATCCATCTTAATGAATAATAACCATAAATCAAAGTTGATAAAAAAATTGAAATATGAAGTCCAAGATCATACTGAAATCAGAAGTGGAATTCCATGGTCACACACCCCAAGCATCGAAGTTGCAATAGATTTATTCCATTAACAATCATAGAATATTAACAATGATTATCAACATTTTCTAATAATCATAATCGGAAGATTTCAAAATTTTCATTGAAAATCAAAGGCCCTATTTTCAACATCTTTTAACCAGCTTTTCATATTGCTTATCAGATCATTCAAGATTATTGCTCGGGTCAGCAGTGACGTAACATTGCATATCTCTTGGAGTAACGAAAGAGCTTAGTGAGATACATTTAATGTGACCTATTTGAGGAAATATATCGTACATTTAGACCATGAAAACGTGAGATTATTGGCTATAGGATGAGGAAAAGCTACAACAGGAGGTGACGTGATAATCCTCTTATTAGCACCTAAAAAGAAAACAAATATGAACAAATGATAGTAGGCTCTGAAGTAAAACCCCCGTGTCTATGGAATTTGTGGTGTGTTAATACACAGTCAAGAATTAAACTAAATCCAAACTGTAGAGATGGTTAAGATCAACCTCAATGAATAATTGAGGGACTTGAGTATGTATTTATAATTAAGGAGACTAAATCAACATGAAAAAAGGAAACAAGATAAATACAATAATTACAAATATTATAAATCTTTTCTGCTAATACCCCCCCCCCTCAATCGAAACGGTGGCGGTCCAAGCCGTAACTTGTCACAAAAAACTTGAGACTGAGCCCGCGGAAGACTCTTGGTAAAAATATCAGCCACCTGTAGATTGGTTGAAACAAATTTGGTAAATAGATTACCAGAATTGACCAATTCACGAATAAAGTGATAATCCAAATCAATGTGTTTAGCATGCCTATGGGACACTGGATTTTGAGTCATGAATAAAGCACTCTTATTATCACATAGCTACGTAGGACGATCAGGCGGCAACGCATGTAGTTCCCTTAAAAGATGCGTAATCCAAACTAATTCAGCAGCAATGTTTGCCATTGCCCGATACTCAGACTCACAACTGGATCGGAACACAGTAGGCTACTTCTTACCACTCCAAGAAACCAGATTTCCACCAAGAAAACTAGAGTAGCCATGTGTGGAGCGACGTGTATCAAGACAACGAGCCAAATCAGCATTAGAGTACCCAATGATATAGGGCAAATGAGGACGATTGTAGGTCAAGCCAAAGGATATAGTACCTTTGACATACCGTAAAAGACGTTTGACTGCCCAAAAGTGATCAATAGTCGGATGTTGAAGAAACTATGAGAGCTGATTTACAGCATAAGATATATCTGGCCTGGTAATAGTCAAATACTGCAAAGCACCAAGCAGGGAACGATAAAGAGTAGGATCTGAATAAGGAACACAATTTGCTGAAAACGACTCATGCGGAGCAAGGGGAGTGCTGACTGGTTTAGCATCAAGTAACTGTGCTCGAAGAAGAATATCTGCCGCATACTTAGCTTGAGTAAGAAAAAGACCAGTGTGAGTATAGAGAACTTCGAGGCCCAGAATTAAGATCCCCAAGGTCTTTGATGGCAAACTCATGATGAAGACGAGAAATGAAGGTAGTGATGGCAATGTCATTATTTCCTGTAAGTATAAGATCGTCAAATTGACTTCTCAACATGCCTTGCCAGGAACCTGTTAATAGCAACCAATCGTCCGTTTAGCGCTTGTGCCTCTTTCAGGGTCCTTGGTGATGGCATTTGCGTGATGGCCGTGATCTTGTCCGGATTGGCTTTGAAGCCTCCCGGGTTACTATCACCCCCAGGAACTTCCCCTCTTCTACCCCGAATGAGCATTTCTTTAGGTTGAGTTTTATATTGTACTCTCGCAACTTTCGGAAGGTTTCTTTAATGTCTTCCAGCATTTGCTTTTCGTCCCTGCTCTTGATTACCAGGTCATCTACGTAGACTTCTAGGTTCCTATCGATTTGCCTTTCAAAAGCCTTATCCATGAGTCGCTGGTATGTGGCTCCGGCATTGTGTAGGCCAAATGGCATTTTAGTGTGCCTGCATCCGTGTGGAACGCCGTTTTTTCTTCGTCTTCCCACGACATCTTGATCTGATGATAACCCTTGTACGCGTCTAGAAAGCATTTGTATCGGAAGGGAACCAAATAATCAATTTTGAAGTCAATTTCTGGCAACGGGTAGGCGTCTTTAGGACATGCTTTATTTAGATCTTTAAAGTCCACACACATCCGCCACGTGTCATCTGGTTTCTTGACCATCACGGGGTTAGATAACCAAGTGTGGTACTTTGTTTCTCGAATGATTCCTGCCTCGACCAGCTTTCGCACCTCCTTGATTATTGCTCCTCTTCTATCGGGAGCCATGCTGCGCTTTGCCTGGGCTACCGGCTTGATACCAGGAAGCGTGGCCAAACAATGCTCCGCCTTGTCATGGGGTATCCCGGTCATATCTGAGTGTTCGAAAGCGAAAATATCGACGTTTCTTTTTTACAATGGCTGTGTTGGGAACTTCATAAACCCTTTGGCTGTTGATATGACTGCATCTAACTTTCCCAAGATGTACCTTCCAACGATGACATTGTGATGAGTATCGGCGCGTACTACTAGGAAAGTGAGGAGCACAGTTCTTCCGCGAGGAGCTGATCCAAACGTCACAGGGAAAGTGATTTGACCGATTAGATCAACCTTCTCTCCCGTGAAGCCTTTGATTGGGGCATGCACTGTTTCGAGCAATTTTTTGTCTTCTGATTGCATCCTATTGAAACAATGTTCGTATATTATGTCTTCCGAGCTACCGGTGTCGACCAAGATTCTTCTCATATTATAATCACCCACTGCAGCGGATATGATGAGAGGGTCAGTGCTAGGCTTAAATCCTCCACCCATGGTTCTATCGTTGTGGCTGCTAACATCCATGGTTCAAGCGTAGAGAAACTGCGTTTAACTCCTTTTCCTTTGTAAGTGGAGAGCGTATTAAGCTCCCGATGTCACTTACCTGCCCCTTTTTCACCGTCTTCTTTATTGGGAAGCGGGCGCTGTTTTATATCTCGAACAAGATGAGCCAACTTCCCGTCTTCATGTAATACTCGATTTGCTTTTTTAGTTGGTAGCAATCATTAGTGTCATGACCGCTGCCTTTGTGGTATTCACAATATTTGCCGGTATCTTTGTTAGGAGTATCCTTCAACGGTTTTGGGGGATTGAGCTTTAAGTTTTCTGAAGCAAGGATTTCTGTCGGAGTTTTGCTTAGATTAGGATACTCATATCTGAATCTCAAGGACGAATCATTTCATGAATAAGAACTCCTAGATCTGTCATATCGCGAGTCTAAGCGATCGCTTTTATGGAACCTCTCACCTCTACCTTTGGCCTTTGAGTTTCGTTGTTCCCTGTCGTCCGGGCCCTTCTATGCTTCCTTTTTTCGGTTGGCTGCATGACTAGCCGCCACCGTTTTTTCTTGCGTCACATATACTTTGGCGATTCTCAGGATTTCGTCGATGGTCACGGGCACGCCGTCTCTTCCATAAAGCGTTCTTAACAATTCATCATCGTTCGCACCTTGTAGGAAAGTGCTGCAAGCCAAATCGTTTGTTATGCCCGGGATCGCCAGGCTTTCTTTGTTGAATCTGACCATGAAGTACTCCACTGTCTCGTTTTCCCGTCTACGAATATGGAGAAGTTCGTTTTGGTCTTTGGTGTGTCGCCTCTGTTGACTGAATTGCAGTTGGAATTTGGATACCAAATCCTCAAAACTGTCGATTTCGCCGATGGGAAGGTCGTCCCACCACACCCGTGTCGCTCCCACTAGTGTCTAGACGACCATCTTGAACTAGAGGGGCATTGGCCAGCAAGCTACCTCTCCAGCGCTTTTAAACAAATTAAGATGGTCATCAGGGTCACTCAGTCCGTCGTACTTTCCGACTGTTTGGGGCATTTTAGGTTATTCCTTGATCGGAGCCTCGACAATTCTTCTAGTGAATTTCGACTTGCACGTAGCATCCGCTGGCTTATAAGGTCTGGTAAGTTTGTCATTCTCTGCATCGTTGGGAACACCTGATTATCTACTCCTTCTGGATTAACCAAGGGTGTAACGGGACTCAATGTGGCGTTTTGGCCTTCGCTGGCGGAAAAACGAGGCCTCGACATGGCACCTCTGTTATAGATTGGTCCCGCCATGGGCGGGGTTTGACTGTAAGTCTGCTGTGATGTTGGGAAAGACCGCCAAGGTGGCATATAGGTGGCATAGGGAGACTACTGAGCATAACTCTGCGTGGTCATCTGAGGCGAGTATGCTTGACCGTTGTATGGGGGTAAGTACCGTAAGGGGGTGCATAATAATAGCCTGGGAAATAAGCTTGATTCCCTGGCATGATTGGGGCATTCATGATTCCAGCTGGCATGACCACTGGCTGATGAGGTGGCGTTGACAGTGTCGCCGTTAGCGCCGCCGAATACAGCGGTGGCATGGCATAAGTATTAGGTAGCTGATATTGTTGAGTTGTATTCATCGGTCGCGGACCACCTTCCGGCACCGCGGATGGGGCCACCGGCCCAGTGTTGTTACTCACGGTCTGTGTAGTTGTGCTTGATGAAGGAGCATAAACGGCGGTAACATCTGTGGTTGGGGTCACCTGACGCGACTGCCAGGAAGTGTAAGAGTGTGGGTTTTCTACGAACGGCCCATAGGAGACAGCTGATAGCCTCTGATATCCACGGGGGCTTCTGCTTCGAATTCCAGTTCCAGGGACCTGGTGACCGCCAGAGTTGCTGGAGGGGCTGTGACCGCGGGGATCGTCATCGATATCGGGCTGCTGGTCACCGACGGTTGATTTACTGGTGTCGCTTTCGCGCTTTGATTGTTTGCCATAGGGTCTAAACTTATTAGTGTTGCCGTTTTTTTGGTCCCACGGATGGCGCCAATGAAGAAACACTCACCTGATGGTATGGTTCCAACTAGAAGTTCGACCCAATGTGATGAGAATCAACTAACTGCAAAACAGAAACACCGTTAGGACTCATTACAGGAATGAGGTTATTCCTGTAACCACCCTCCGGCGTGAGAATAAGTCTCGGTAATTGGAGTATAAGAAATATGAGAGATGATTGTATATGTGAATGAATTGTCCCTTTGACGTTTTACCTCTATACATAGTTGCAGAAATAGGGTTTCCCCTCATTTAGGAGATTATCCGATGAGTTAGGGATATGCATGATCTCCCCACAATATTGGAGATTTAGTTACTTAGATTATCCATACAGAATTGGGAATTCTAGGATAATCGTAATTATAAAGATTATTTATAATAAAAGAATCAGGTGATGATTGGGTCGGGTTATACCGGTCCGGGTCATACCTCGTCAAATGCATTCTCGTTTTTAGGGTCGGTCTCATTTGGATTTACACTGATGGACAAAAGTTTTATTAAGAAAAAGAACATTCAAATGCATTTGAAAGTATAAAGAAGCGCAAACAAAACTAAAAAACAATAAGTATTTTGCTGGCTAGGGGACTTGAACCCGAGACCCTACAGGAGTCAACAATTAAACAAACAACCCAAACCAACTGCTGTACCATCCGGCGCATTATAATGAAGAATCAAATTTAAATTAATCCAAAGGTAATCTAACTCCCAAATCATTAAGAATAAGGATGAACCCTAGTTTCAATTAATCAAAATCAACATTATTCGATTATAGTTATGACAAATCGACATGGCGCTTTTGATCCTACATGTATAACAAACTGAATACACAAAGAAAATACCTCCGATGACGACTGGATGAAGGAGAACAAGAAACGAACGGTGTTGAACTCCGGCGAGGAAATCCGACATGTGCAAAGTGTTCTCAGAGCGGAGAGTGTTTGAGTGATTCTAAAGGTTCCATTGAGTGTCTTTATATCCTTAGGGCATGTTTGGCTAAGCTTTTCAAAAGCTCCTTATGTCTTATTTATTTTTTCGAAAAACAAGTAAGGAGAAAAAGTGTTTGGCAAACTAATAAGGACTTTTCAAAATGACTTTTTGTAAGCAAATAAGTTGATTTTGAAAAGTCATGAAGAAATGACTTTGTGGATCTCCTTATGGCTTTTCACAAAAAGATTACACAAGTACCCTGCCTTATGCCTACACGATCACAAAAAGATTACACAAGTACCCTGCCTTATGCCTACACGAATAAGCTAAGTCAAACACTTTTAACAAAACAACTTATTGGCTTATTGATTTTTCCCACCACATAAGCTAATCTAAACACTTTTTAAAAAAATCATTTTCAAAAAGTCACAAGTCAATAAGTGGCTGTTAGACAACTTCTGAATGGTTAAATGCTGAACCATTAAGTGTTGAACCAGTAAGAGGCCTGAACCATTAAGAGTCAGTATAATGTTTAACCGTTCAAAGGCAAATGTCTAACCAATTCAGATTAGAGGTCTTAACCATTCAGACTTTGTATAAAACTTAACCATTCAAAGACAAATGTCTGAACCATTCATTGCTGAACCAGTAAGAGATAACCAATTCAGATTAGAGGTCTTAACCATTCAGACATCTGCTCACGAAACAAACAGTCTGAACCATTAATTGCTGAACCAGTAAGAGATCTGAACCATTAAGAGATAAACAAACAACCCCTAAGTCCTTTTAACAAAAAGTCATTTTTGAGTTAAATAAGATTAGCCAAACAAGCCCTAAGTTCGATATTAAAATAGTTATGCATGAATCAATTACCAAATCGGTTTCACATATTACAAACTTGAATCATTTAATCGAATGAATGATTGACGAGAATAATACATCGGTTATGTTTTGTTATTTGATTAACTGTTATGACCCCTAAATAATTGAGATCGATTGAGTCAACGAAACTATTTAGTGCTTGCCGGAATTCATGCGAAACGGCCGAATAAGTTCGAAAGAAAACGTTTAGTTTCATTATCGAATAATTTTGCACAAGTTGTTACGAAAATATAACATGAAAAATTGTTCGTGGAAAAGAATAACAAACGTCTATTTTCATTTATCTAGTTTCAGTGTTTATTTTGTTTGGATAAATAAATAATGTTTAGGTTAAATAAATATCTAGTTTCAGTGTTTATATTTTTTATAAATAAATAATGTTTAGGTTAAATAAATAATTAAAAAGAGAAAAAATAGGTGTTTGACTTTTGAAGTCAAATCAAACACTTTTTAAGTTCAAAATTAATCAAAACTAGGATTTATCGCCCGCCACATATGCGACGATGATCCATTCATATGCATCATGTTGGACGTAATTCCCGTACTCGAGCGTATGAGATGGGTTGGACCGAACTAAACCGAGTTATGGATTAGTATGGTTATTTGGTTAAGTTAATTAGAGATAAATTAAATGAGTTATATTTAATTCATAATAGATATGTTAGATAAACATGTGGGTTTATTCTATTATTATCTAATTAGAAAAGTGAGTCCTACTCTAATTGTAACCAAGTCATGTTCAATATAACCTGATCAAAGTTGTGATTACGGTTAGAGAAGTGTAATCAGTTTTGAGTTATTTCTGATTAAACAAAGGAGATAAGCGTTTAACAAAAGTTTTCTTGATTGCTGCCCACTCGAAGTCGAAAAAATCAAAACCGTTTCGCAAGTCAAAGTGCAAAAATTTGAATTTGTTTTATTCTTTTGAGCAGCGAGATTTTTATTGTTGTGGATCAAAAGAAACAACAAAAGTCAAACAGGTAGTTTCTATATTTTTTTTAAGCTACGATTGAAGGAAAAAAGAATAGTAACAAAAAGAGGATAAAACGATTTGTTTTATTTGTGAATAGCATTAGAAACAAAAAGAATATAATGACAAGTTTGGTTTATTATTTTTGTGGGTTTAAATCTTAGTCTGGGTTTACCATTAAACGTTGTTTGGGTTGGACAAGTGGGTTCAATTCAAGGTTTATTTTTATTTGGGTTCATGCGAGGGTTTCGCGATCAGATTTGTGAGTGGACGGTTCGATTCTGAAAAGTTGTTCTGGCCAATAGGTTTGCGTTTGTTTTAAATCGACAAGGAGGTTGATTTTTTATCAGAATTGAACAAGATTCAAAGCCTTTGAGTTAAACAAGTTGGTTTGATCAAGTAATATTTTTCGGGTTGAATGAGTTTGGGTTTGCTCGAGGTTTGAGTTGACAAGGAAGAACCGACCGGGAGGATCAAGACCAACAAGTGGATTGGTAAGAAGATCAATGGACCAATCGAGTTTCTTCAAGAAGTCGCTAACCGTATTGCAAGTCAAAATGAGTCTAAATTCTAAGGGAACGTGTTATGATCCAAGAAAGCTAGTGTTCGCTCAAGATCGCAGCCGAGTCAATGGTGGTGCGATGTCACACCCCGATTTCCATGTGTAACCCGGTGGGCCCGGTTGAGGAATATCGTGACGTAAGTTGATATCATCATAACCAAACAAACACACAGCACAGCGGAAGTCTTAGAGTTAAATTACTATTACAAACCAAATGTCCAAATGTTCAAAAATAATAATTACAGGCTTGTAATAACGAATCCACAGGCGGATCGAATAAATACTTACAAAGGAAATTGTTATACAGACTTTGGTAGCATATGGACTTGCAAGATCCTTATTTAGCTACTACGCAGCTCCCAATCTATTCCGCGTTACCATCTGTAACTTGGTCTTTTGAAAATACGTCAGTTTTCACTGGTAAATACTAGTAACCGACTCATTTTGTAAACATTTATAAAATGATTTTCGGTGCACTTGGCACATTTTATAAATTACTTGGGATAGTTCAAAATGACATTGTTTACAGTTTTACATGTTTGTCAATACATATGGGGTCCGGTGTAGAAACCGAATAACCTGATTAATGACTCGCCACTTAAATAATCCACCAGCGGGATTTAATATTTTTATTAGCATTAGCGTCTGTCAGGTGTATGCCTACACCCTGCGCTTAAGGTCGTGGCCATTAGTAACTTAAATGAGCCAAGTATATCCCAGACATGGTCGAATTAACCCCCAATGTATAAGTTATCAAACAATACAGAATCAAACGGGTTATAAGGATTTAGTAAATCACAATCTGATAACATGATCCCATACCCGACCAAGCGGTATTATTATACCGTGTCCCAAGCCCGTATAGGGAAAATAAGTTAAAAGTATTTACCTGAGTAGTTCTTCAAATAAGATAATTAACTCAGCCGATATTCAAAAGTAAGCTTAGATGGCAATCTACCGGGAGGCTATTAGTCTGGAAAAGATGGTATTTATAACCAATTAGAATGCTAACGGGTCCTATCTACTTTGTAGACTCGAACCGGGTAGCTTAAGGATAATAACGGTACTCGACGCTAGATTAAGCGGTGACCGGAATAGAATGTAGTTTAAACCCGACAAGCATGGAGGCTTGTTTAATATGGGTAAACATATTACATTCTGGATTTTGATGATAAAATGATAAGGTTAAACCCGTTTCAGTTAAATTACGTAAACTAGTTACGTAGACCGAACCGTACGCATAAAAGCGAAACCGGGTAACCGGGTGAGTCTTATACAAGTTCCATATGCCCGTTATATTTAAAACATGTTGTAATATCAGTAGGATATCAACATTTATGCTCGTTATGGCTTTAAAATCAAGTTACGCCTCAAAAGGGCGTTTTGGTCATTTTATGACTTGTAAAAGAACTTATGAGCAAACTGATTACATGGTCAAAATCTTACTGTAAAAATAGTTTATTTATGATATTATATCAGTAGGATATCGAGTATGTGTGTGGTTAAGAGTTTAAGACCAAACTATGCCCCGTAAGGGCATTTTGGTCATTTCACACATAGCTTGATAATTTACTTGGGAATCTGAGTTTAGTTGATGTAGTTACTATAATTATATGTAAAATGAGTTTTGAAATCAATAGGTATCAAGTCTTGGTGCTTTAATATGGTTTTAAACCATACTATGCGCCTAAATGACGATAAAGTCGCTAAATGTCGACATTCAAGATAATTGAGGAAAACTGATGTTATGATTAAGTCTATATAACCAAAATAAGTTATTTAATATATTATAACAGTAGGTAAATGGTTTTGTTTATAAAAGTATCTTTAAAACCACTTTATGCACCGTAAGGGCAACTCGTCATTTATCGGCATTATACAAGGACTTGTGTGTAAATTCAGTTTACAATCTGATTTGATATCTCAAGTAATCTTATTTATGATATTACATCAGTAGGTAATGAGTTTTGTTGAAGAATTATGTTAAAAACCATTTTAGATGCCGAAAGGGCATTTTGGTCCTTTAAAAGCATGATTTGCGATAATTAAACAAAACTCAGGTTGTGACCAGATTATTGACATCAAAATAGGTTAGTCATGTTTATATATCAGTACATAACTTATTTGTATGCTCCTTTGTATTTAAAACCTTATTTTTAAGTATGAAGGGCATTTTAGCAAAGTTTGGCATAATTAACGGAAACTTGCATAAAAGCTCGGATTACTATATAACCATGTAATATAACTCCAGAGGGTTATACTACAACTAAACATGGTCATAATACAACTTAATTTCAGTAGCTAGAGTTGCTAAATCGGGTCAGAACTGAAAGTCAAAGTAGAAGTCAAACTTCACGACTTTCGGTTGCGAACCGACCTTAAACCTGGAATTAACGAGCCGAACATGTTTACACATGTTCTAATAATTATTACCAAGTTGTTTGAGTGTTAAAACATATTTTATAACACCTACATTATCATTTATGAATTTATTTTAAATCTGACCCAGTTTGACTTTTTATTAATAACACAAGCAGACGTGGTAATTAGGAGGTGCCCTTTTTAGGGATTAACACCTACCTAATTACGATCACGCAGCCATGTTCATACCGAACTATGGCTGGACCGTAATGGTCTTAGCCAAAAGTCAAAGCGTTTTTTACGTCAACGCTTTGACTTTGGCTTAAAGCCTAATAAAACTTAACAAGAGGAGTTAAGGACACTTACTCAATGTCCTAGCACGAAAATAGAACTAAGTGGAGTCTCCTTATGGTCAGGAATCTCCAAGAAAGCCAGAGCAAGAGATAAGAGATGAGTTTTTGAAATGAGCAAGGATTCAAGGCACACAAGGCCTCTATATATACTTGAAGAGCTTGAACCAGATCCTTCCAGGTGTTGGTGATTAGTTTAGGATGAGGACAAGTGTTAAGGGACGTGTCTTGAGCTGCTAGAGGGTGGCAAACTCGTGTATATGTGCAAAACATGCAGGCTGCCACGACTCCACATGTTGGCTGTCTCTAGGACCCTCTCGCGGGGCGCGAGAGAGGTAGGCCAGGCCGGTCGCGGCCCGCGACCCGGCTCCGAGACAGCCATACATGTTTCTTTCTTGTCAAGTTTAGTCCCTCAACCTTACAACTTCGAATAACTTCCATATTCAGCACCTTTGGCCCCTCAAGTTAGGTTTCGGGTATTCATGAACGTATAACTGAACACTATTAAGCTCCTGGTTCGTTAAAAGGTCACTCAAAAGGCATAGTTTAAGCAAGTTGACACGTTTAACCCCTCAACTTTAGTATTCACCACTCAGAGGTTATAAAAATAACATGTTGCCGATTTTAGTCCCTCTCGTCAAGCACACGACATACGAGGATCAGCGGGACACGTGTCGAAATTTTATAGGACGTAAAAACACAAGGTGTCACATCCTCACCCCCTTAAAAGAAATCTCAACCTCGAGATTTATTCAAAAAGATAGGGGTACTTTTGTCGCATAGTGGACTCGACTTCCCATGTATACTCGGGACCTCGTCGAGCATCCCACTTGACCTTTACAATAGGCACGTGCTTTCTACGAAGCTTCTTAACCTGACGATCTTCTATCGCTATCGGTTTCTCAATGAAACGCAGGTTTTCGTCGATTTGCACATCCTCGTGCGGCATTGCTAGTGACTCATCCGCTAGACATTTCTTTAAGTATGAAATGTGGAACACATCATGAATTCCATTTAGCTTTTCGGGTAACTTGAGATTGTAAGCTACGGACCCGACTAGATAGATAATCTCGAACGGTCCTATATATCTTGAGCTCAGCTTGCCCTTTTTACCAAATCGCATGACGCCTTCCCAAGGCGACACCTTTAGTAATACTTTGTCCCCAATTTGGAACTGAAGAGGTTTGCGCCTCTTATCCGCGTAGCTCTTCTGCCTATCTCGGGCAGCTTTGAGACGGTCGCGGATTTGCAAGATTTTATCCATCGTTTCTAGGACTATCTCAGGTCCTGTTAGTTGGGTTTCCCCAACTTCTGCCCAACAAACGGGCATTCGACATTTTCTCCCATACAAGGCCTCAAAAGGTGCAGCCTTGATGCTTGTATGGTAACTGTTGTTATAGGAGAATTCAATCAAGGGTAGGTGGTCATCCCAACTACCACCTAAGTCGATCACACATGCACGTAGCATGTCTTCCAAAGTTTGAATGGTACGCTCACTCTGTCCGTCAGTCTGCGGGTGATAAGCGGTACTGAAGTTCAATCGAGTGCCAAGAGATTGTTGGAAGCTTTTCCAAAAATGAGAGGTATATCTTGTATCTCTATCGGATACAATAGACACCGGCACTCCATGTAGGGATACGATCTCGTCCACATACATCTTGGCTAACTTGTCTGAACTAAATGTTTCTTTGATTGGCAAGAAATGTGCTTGGCTAACTTAGTCAGCTTGTCCACGATGACCCAAATCGTGTCATTACCACGCTTGGTCTTTGGCAACTTGGTGATCAAATCCATAGTTACCATTTCCCATTTCCAAGTGGAAATCTCAAGCTGTTGTAGAAGTCCTGACGGTTTCTGATGTTCAGCCTTAAGTTGCGAACACGTCATGCACTTAGCTACATAGGTGGCTATGGATTTCTTCAAACCCATCCACCAATAATTAGATTTTAAGTCCTGGTACATCTTATCACCTCCCGGGTGAATAGAGTACTTAGTGTTATGCGCTTCCTGGATGATCAAATCTCTAAGTCCTCTAAATACTGGAACGCAAATTCGTCGATTGAATATGAGGATTCCATCATTTCCAGGCATTAACTGTTCGACAGTTCCACCTAATTCCTCATTTGCAATATTAGCCTCCATCAGGGCTTGCTTTTGCGCATCAAGTAGCTTTTCATTCAAACTGTTTCTGACTTCAATGCTTTTGGCATTAATCCTTAAAAGTTTAATCCTTTCTTTGCGACTAAGCGCATCGCGACCACATTTGCCTTGCCGGGATGGTATGGGATTTCACAATCATAATCATTAAGGGTTTCCATCCAACGGCGTTGTCGCATATTCAAATCTTATTGATTGAACAAATGTTGGAGGCTTTTTTGATCGGTGTATATAATAAACTTGGTTCCGTATAAATAATGCCTCTAAAGTTTAAGTGCAAATACAACGGCACCCAGTTTCAAGTCGTGGGCGGTGTAATTCTTTTCATGTACTTTGAGTTGTCGTGATGCGTAGGCAATCACTTTGCCCCTTTGCATAAGCACACATCCCATACCAGTGTGCGATGCATCACAATAGACGACAAATTCCTCAATGCCTTCTTGCAAGGTCAAAACTGGAGCATTGCTCAGCTTTTGTTTCAAGGTCTCGAAAGTTTCCTACTGCTTTGGACCCCAGTCGAATTTAATATTCTTGCGGGTCAAAGCAGTCAGGGGAGTGGCTATCCTTGAGAAATTCTCAATGAATCTTCTATAGTAACCAGCCAGTCCTAGGAAACTGCGTACTTCCAAAGGTGTTTTCGGTGCTTCCCTATTCATTATCGCTTCAATCTTGGCGGGATCGACTTGGATACCGCGCTCACTAACCACGTGTCCAAGGAATTGGACTTCGCGAAGCCAAAATTCGCACTTAGAGAATTTTGCATACAACTTCTCTTTTTGTAACAACTCCAAAATGCACTTTAAATGTTTCTCGTGATCGGCTTGATTACGAGAATAGATAAGTATGTCGTCAATGAAGACAATGACAAACTTATCTAAGTAAGGCCTGCAGACTCCATTCATGAGATTCATGAAGCTGCTGGTGCATTAGTGAGCCCAAAAGGCATCACTAGAAACTCATAATGTATGTATCTTGTCCTGAAAGCGGTCTTTGGGGACATCTTCACTCCTAACCTTCAACTTATGATATCCCGATCTTAAATCTATCTTGGAGAAATAACTTGCTCCTTGCAGCTTGTCGAATAGATCGTCGATCCTGGACAAGGGACAACTGTCACACCCCAACCCGCAGCGGAATAAGAGTCGGGGCATAATTGGGTTATCACCAAAGCTCATGATGTTTACTAAAATGTTTCATATTTATTAAATTCAAATTACAACTTAAATAGTCAAATAAATCCATACGGTTACAAGGAAATGAAACTAAGTAATACAATCCCAAAGCTTAAACTGAATTATTCTTCTAAGCCTTCCTATGGCGTTTCTTGCCTCAACTGGATCACCTGTATCATGTGTAAAATGGGGGAAATTTTGGGTCAACAAAAGTTGGCGAGTGAACCTTGTTTAAAAACATTGTTATTGATTTCTTGTTGTATTTAATATTGAAAAGTTGTGCAATATTCATATGTGAGCAAACATATATAAACAAACAATCACATAAGAAGATTGTGAGTTTAAGAAGTTTTTAGGTGTCATGTGTCGTCAAATGAATAAAAATAACATAATTATCAATAATGCAACTACATCCATAGGATGTCTTGGGTTTGCTCATGTTTAGGCCTCCAATGTCCCCCATACCATCGCCTGTATAGTCATGTGGGCCCCCATGACTATTGGCTTAGTAGGATTCACATTGGTGTTGGCGGTTTAACACTCGCATCACCCGAATGAAAACCATGAGATATGATTGCGAGATGTATGGTAGGAGGGTGTCCAGGTATAGACACAATGACAACTCAAAGTGGGGTTAGCTCACACGGCGTTTGGTATAGCATGCTTTGGCCTAATAGGTCCTTCGTACTCTCATCGTTAGTCCCCAGGTAGGCAAACTGGTCCTTTATTTTGGATTTATACGAATGCCAAGCCTAGACAGGATGTTCCGACTACCAGTACTCGTACCCTTCCAGTTACTACATGCCCGTCATGGGAACTCACTTTGATGTGATTTGAAAAATTCAAAAATCGTTGCAAAAATCATGGGAATTGTGAGGTGTGTGCTCTCATGGATATGATATGTTATGAGGATATGATTCATGATAAGCATTGTATAATAATATGTACTTATGAACATGCTTGCATAACATTGAATGTAACATAAAACATAAAGCATATAAACATCATGAATTTTGTATGTAACACATAAACAATTTTTAAAATTTTATTCAACTATAGTATAGGCTCTAAGGGTCTAATAACCTATCCTATATCCCTATAGTCATGGCTCTGATACCAATCTGTCACACCCCGACCCGCAGCGGAATAAGAGTCGGGGCATAATTGGGTTATCACCAAAGCTCATGATGTTTACTAAAATGTTTCATATTTATTAAATTCAAATTACAACTTAAATAGTCAAATTAAATCCATACGGTTACAAGGAAAATGAAACTAAGTAATACAATCCCAAAGCTTAAACTGAATTATTCTTCTAAGCCTTCCTATGTGTTTCTTGCCTCAACTGGATCACCTGTATCATGTGTAAAATGGGGGAAATTTTGGGTCAACAAAAGTTGGCGAGTGAACCTTGTTTAAAAACATTGTTATTGATTTCTTGTTGTATTTAATATTGAAAAGTTGTGCAATATACATATGTGAGCAAACATATATAAACAAACAATCACATAAGAAGATTGTGAGTTTAAGAAGTTTTTAGGTGTCATGTGTCGTCAAATGAATAAAAATAACATAATTATCAATAATGCAACTACATCCATAGGATGTCTTGGGTTTGCTCATGTTTGGGCCTCCAATGTCCCCCATACCATCGCCTGTATAGTCATGTGGGCCCCCATGACTATTGGCTTAGTAGGATTCACATTGGTGTTGGCGGTTTAACACTCGCATCACTCGAATGAAAACCATGAGATATGATTGCGAGATGTATGGTAGGAGGGTGTCCAGGTATAGACACAATGACAACTCAAAGTGGGGTTAGCTCACACGACGTTTGGTATAGCATGCTTTGGCCTAATAGGTCCTTCGTACTCTCATCGTTAGTCCCCAGGTAGGCAAACTGGTCCTTTATTTTGGATTTATACGAATGCCAAGCCTAGACAGGACGTTCCGACTACCAGTACTCGTACCCTTCCAGTTACTACATGCCCGTCATGGGAACTCACTTTGATGTGATTTGAAAAATACAAAAATCGTTGCAAAAATCATGGGAATTGTGAGGTGTGTGCTCTCATGGATATGATATGTTATGAGGATATGATTCATGATAAGCATTGTATAATAATATGTACTTATGAACATGCTTGCATAACATTGAATGTAACATAAAACACAAAGCATATAAACATCATGAATTTTGTATGTAACACATAAACAATTTTTAAAATTTTATTCAACTATAGTATAGGCTCTAAGGGTCTAATAACCTATCCTATATCCCTATAGTCATGGCTCTGATACCAATCTGTCACACCTCGACCAGGAGCGGAATAAGAGTCGGGGCATAATTGGGTTATCACCAAAGCTCATGATGTTTACTAAAATGTTTCATATTTATTAAATTCAAATTACAACTTAAATAGTCAAATTAAATCCATACGGTTACAAGGAAAATGAAACTAAGTAATACAATCCCAAAGCTTAAACTGAATTATTCTTCTAAGCCTTCCTATGTGTTTCTTGCCTCAACTGGATCACCTGTATCATGTGTAAAATGGGGGAAATTTTGGGTCAACAAAAGTTGGCGAGTGAACCTTGTTTAAAAACATTGTTATTGATTTCTTGTTGTATTTAATATTGAAAAGTTGTGCAATATTCATATGTGAGCAAACATATATAAACAAACAATCACAAACCACCTTGAATGAGTATATGACATGAATGATAATGTATTGTGAGATCAAGGCTCAATCAAACAGAGCCAATCGTATGAATGTATGATGATGTATGTGAGATCAAGGCTCAATCAAACGGAGCCGATCGAATGAGGCACCTGTACTCAACCCGTCTCCCACGGGGAGCTGATGGGCCTATGAAATGTATGTACTGAAAATGATAACTTTAATCTAAACATAATCCACACAACAATTGATACATATTGAATACACATTTGATCACGGATATGACGGATGCACAAGTGTTTATAATATAATAAATAGTTATGCGACACATGATACACCCCAAAAATGTGATTAAAACGGGGAATTGGTAGAGGTTCACTCACATTGGATGCGTTCTTTTGATGTTGTTGGATGCGCACGAGTTTTAGGATTTGATCGACGAGGAAAACTAACCTAAAAATAATAACGAAATAGTTCGGTAAATAAATAGATTTTTAGATTTATTTTTGTGAGTTTAAGGACTTTTTCTAACTTTAAAAATATTATTTTTAAGTATTTTTAATTGATTTTTAAATTAAATAAATAAATAAAAGAAATAAAAATTTTTGACTTTTTGACCGCTGACCGGTCCGTTGACCGTTGACCGGACCGTTGACCGGTCAGACTGTGAGTAATGTGTGCGCTGAGTGAGGCTCGAACCCGAGACCTCTCGTACGCGTGCACGCAGCTCTACCAACTGAGCTACGTGTCTAACCCGAAATATTCTCTGTTTTAGTTATATATATATATATATATATATATATATATATATATATAACAATTAATTGTTATTTTATTTGAGTTAATATTAAAATGATTTAAAATGGCCGAACCGCTTGCAGGGATCCGGATTCGAACTCGGGTCCTTCGGTTCGTATGCGCACAGCCCAACCAGTTGGGCTGTGTGTCCAATCTGTTTAAATTACGGTTTATATTATTCTTATATACATGCTGTGACTCGTTCTGATTTGGTTTTAAAAAAATTGGTTTTAATTCTGAAAGTCGGTACGTGGCAAGATTCGAACTCGTGACGTGCATTGTATGTTTGCACACAGTCCACCGCTGGACTGTGTGTCTAACCCGGTTAAACATTCAGTTTATATTAATCTTATACTCATTTCGACTTCGTCTTCTTTATTTATAACGACACAGATGAAGATGTCCGACTGTTCTTGCTTAAATCGTTCGTCTAACATATAAATGATTGAAATGTAATGGATAAAGAAGGTTTTGGAAATGAATGTACCGAACAGGATGTTTTTCTCAGAACTCGGCAAGGGTCGTCAGCTCTGATTTGTGTATTCCGTCTGATCGGATCAATTAACAGTTTTGATCAATTAGTTGTGAAATTAAGTGACTAAACAAGAGATATCAGGGGGTTTAGATGGTTGTACCGATTTACAGTGTGATTTCAGAATTTCAGAGATTTTCCGGCGAGTGCAGAATTTCCGGCAACGTCGTCTGGAACCGATTCTGGTTGAAGGATTGAAGTTAGTATATGTCTAACAATGGGTTGAAAACGAAAGAGTCAAGAAATTTACCGATTTGGTGTAAGTCTCGGTTTTCCGGTGAAATTCCGGCGATAGCAGATAGTGATTCCGACGAACAGAAGTTAGAGTGAAAAATTGTGCGAGTGTTTCCGAGATGTGAGGCGATGGTATTATTAGTGTAAATTGGAAGTAATTTCATTTCGGTTTTCAATTCGACAATCATATGAATCGAGTCATTGAAGATTGAATTGATTAAAGAAGTGGGTTGTAACTGACATGGTATCATCGGTTACACTCAGAAACTCGCGACCACCAAAGGTCTCTGGTTATTTGAAAGCCGTTGGGCGGTTTCAGTTCTTGACGCAAACAGATGAATTCACGGGTGGAACTTAAGTTTTATTTGATTCATTGATTACACAAACGAGTCAAGTGGCGGAGTGGTGAAACGCTTGTTTGTTGAATGAACCGGCTGACCCGGGTTCGAAACCCGGCAGCGGTATTTATTTTTTTTATTCACTATTTCTTTGTTTTTATTAATTATGTTTTAAAATTCTAACAATGTTTATTAGTTATGTATCGTTTAAAATTAATATGAACATTAAATACGCAACGAAAATTTATAACTGAAATATTCGATTAATAAACGAAGCGGGTTTTGAAAACCCGTTTTTCGACGGATGTTACAATAACGATTATTGATCGTTATCCTGTTAAGCTCACGGTAGAAAATGCACATACGCATTGAACCGTCCTTCTTTTTGACAAACAAGATTGGAGCTCCCCATGATGACGAATTAGGCTGAATAAAACCCTTTTCCAAGAGTTCGTTAAGTTGGGTTCTAAATTCCTTCATTTCGGTTGGGGCTAAATGATAAGGTGCTCTCGCGATAGGTGCGGATCCAAGTAAAATGTCAATCCTAAACTCCACTTGTCTATCCGGGGGTAGACCGGGTAATTCCTCAGGAAAGACATCTGGGTAGTTCGAGATAACGGGTATATCTTCAATCTTTGGCTTAGGTTCATCGACGGTTACTTGTGCCATATAGATGACACAGCCTCTCTTCATGCATCGGGAGGCCTTAAGCATGG